>VZSC01015398.1:643994-662077 GCA_013398225.1 Steatornis caripensis
GGGGGGGGGGGGTGTTCCCCTTTTTTTTCACTTTTTATACTCCAGCTTGGAGTGCTTGGGTTTAATGTTCTGTTCCTCACATTGTGAAGAACAGAAAGTTAAAATCGATGCAAGAAAGAGGTGAATCTATTGAGTAGAAAACAATTTTAGATATTTAATATAATAACTTTGATATGTTTGGGCAGTAGCAAAAGATAGCCACTCAATGTGTAATAATTATTTGCCTGTTTGTGTTAGCACAGCCTTGTACGATCACAGTTGTAATTAATGTCACTATTGAGGTGGAATTGTGAGAAGGCTGTGGCAGCCGAATAAAATGGTAATGTGACTTCAGGATCTGTTTGTGATCATATTGATTTCTTTAATGGGAAGCTTCTCTGTGACCTTTTCAAAGCACATACTGTACTTTTTACACATTTATAGATTAATCTTGTAAAACATTATTTTAAATTGCCTACACAGTAGGCTTGTGGAATTTTATAAATTGCCTAAAAGATTATAAAAACTACTGTGATTTTGTGATAAAAAGTGTTAGAGCACTGCCAGCAGATCACAAAAAGTGCCTCGAAGTCTATTGGGATTCCCTCAGGGCAGAATGAAAATTGCAGGAGAGCAATTAGGGAAAGGAAGATGTCTTTTACTAGACACAGGTGTTTGTTGTCGTGGAAAACTTGTTTTAAAAATGTAATATAGCTATCAAAGAAAATTTGGACTGTGAACTATTTATAGTTCGTAAAGTGTAAAAGTGTGAGTAAAAAGATCTCTCTGAGATTTGGAAGAAAGCAAGCACTACAGCTGAGTCTGTTAAATCATAAAACATCAGGCATGGACTTTGTTCCTCAGATATTCAATGTGAGAGAAGAACCTAAAGAAAAATTCCAAACTGGAGTCCAACTTCTCTTAAGCTTTACAAATCTGAACCTTCAGATAGAAACCAATGAGTAAAGTATAATGGGATTAGAGTTTTCTGGAGGGAGAAGAATACTTGGGGAAAAGATTGTGTGAATGGATTTTAATTGTGATGAAAAATAGCTATGTAAGTCTTATAAGGAAAGAATATTAATGTACTGCCAACTTTACTGAATTGTAAGAGATGCCTTAGCAGTTAAAAGTAATGCAAAAATGTTAAGTCATACTGGACAATTGTTGACGATGATTTAGAAATTATGTTTGATTCAGCCTGTATCAACAGATAGTTTCCAAACATGTTTGAGTTAGCCTTCATATTACATGCCAAAATACTTGTGTGGGTTAGCGTTATGCTGAACCTCGTTGGCTTCTTAAAATGAGGAGCAAGCAAAAACAGGCATTGATCTCACCACTCACTATTAGGGGCAAGCACCGGATCGTATAGAATTTCTCATCTTACTCAGTATGTTTAGACTGCATATCTTTATAATCCTTTTGTGATTTACTCAAAATCTGTATTGCTGTCATTCGGGACTCTGTTCATGTATGTGTGGTGTATCACATAATTTACAAGTGAGGTCAGGAGTTTTGTTGTGGTATCTGCCAGCCACTGAGGCCCTTGTTAGTAGCCCCGAGAAGCAAAAGGAAGTCTAGGAATGGCCCTAACCTGTGTTTATAGACATAGAAGAGGGGTAAAAAGAGATGCAATGCTTATTGACTGCTTGCTTATCTCAACCAGCTTCTGCCCCTTTTGCAGAAAGTAAGAGGAATGTGCACAAATTCCCTAAGTCTTTCTTAAGAGGTGATGGGCTTTGCCCCATGCTGCCAAGATGGTATTTAGGTCTCTTGGCATTAAGACTACCCACACTGCTGTGCATGGTCTTTAACTGTGTGATTCTCAATCAGATTCTGGATGCTACTCGAGACCAAACCAAGGTGGCACCTTCTCTTCAGAGCTCTCTAAGCAGCTGTTTCTTGAAGTAGTTTTTGCTAGTACCTAAACACTGAGTCTCTCCTTCCCATCCCAGTATCATGATCAGTCACCCCGTCCTGGATGGCATATAGATAATGTAAACCCAAAGCTAAATTCTGGTTTAGGCCTATGGGTTTATTGGTTTATATTACTTGTTCACTGGGATGTTTGCTAATTTGATTAAATTCTAAGCTCTCTTAACCATCATAGCCTGCTCAGTCTTTCCTTTTTATTTTTTGTTTGCATTGCCTTGTCTCCCTGATTATCTTCCTATCATCAAATTTCTTTATGTGAAATACATTGATACTATATCAATTAGAGCTAGACCTTCCAGTTTTCCACCTTACTGATTTTTCTTATGCTTTGAGTGTTTCTTTCATGCTGGAACTGTTGTTGCCTGCGTGCAGGGAAATAAGTGGATTCCTCACTGGGCAGTGTCTGCTGTGAGATTTGTGCACCCTGGTGTTTCTGTTGCAGATGCATGTTGTGCGCTCAGTGGATGGCAACACAAGCTGTAAGGTTAGTTGTTATTTGGAAATGTGTACTCTGTGCATTGCTGTACAATAAGTTGGAGCGGCTATACAAATTTCTTTTGAAGCAAGGGTGACAAAAAACTGACCAGAAGGCCTGAGGTTTTAGGCCTTGTTCCCCATGGTGTGTGTTTTTTCCGGAAGACCTCATCAGAGACAACTGTCTCCTGTTGTTGTCGTGGATCGAGGCGCAGCGGGGGGGGGGGTGAGAAGTGCGGTCCCGGAGTAATGATGAGTCTCAATATGAGTATGATCATTCTCCTTTATTAATAGTCAGAGTGCTGCTTATATAGTCTGTGCGAGAGCTCACACGCAACAAGTTATATAATCATTGAATAGTAACAGTGGTTTACACCCCCCATCTAGTGGTCAGCAGCATTCTGCTCGAAATGTCCTGGTTTCTCTCATTCCCAGCCAACCCCCACACATCCTGGCTCCTCTTTCTCACAGCCGGCCTCCTCACACCTGCTGCTCAAGGACACACCGCTTCTGTCTTCTATCATGTAGGCTGGAGTGTACGTGCAGGCCTGTAACAATACTTCATGCCCAGTGTCTGCCAGGATACTCTCAACATCCTGTAGTCTCCTCTTCCCGTACCAGGCAGAAGCAGATGTAGAAGCTGTGGTAAGTGCCAGACTGCTTTACCCACCCTCTCTCCTAAATGATACTACACCTATCTGGGGCAGCGTGGCACTGTGGAAGCATGTTTTCTGTGTGCAGTGAATGCCGGAAGGTATACTGTTTAAGCTTTATGAATCTCAACTGGCATTGTCAGGCAGCCTGTGGTGGCCCGCAGAGACCGCTACACTTCTGGCCTAGTTCCTAACAGGTAGAGGTGGGAGTATACTTGTCGTCTCTGGTCTTGCTGTGAGATCCTATGCGCCTGCGTCAGTGCCCTCTGGAAGGTTGATTTAATTTCCTTTCTGGCATTATAGTCCATCATTTAAAATGATGAGCATGCTGCTGTGCATCAGCAAAAGTGGTCTTACAGCTTTGTCAAGGAATGTTTCACCTGCTGTCTGGACATACAGGAATGTAGGCATTATTGGGATAGTGTTGGAGAGCTGTTCAGCATGGCAGGCACAAAGGGCCTACCAGCCCTGCATAAATGAATTGCTCTGTGGTTTTTGTCACAGAAGGGACAGCGGGGAGTGTGGTTGATGATAAGACCAGGGCCTGGGAGCAAAGAATAAAACTGAATTAAGCTGATATGGTAGGCACACAGAATTTTTGAAACATTTCAGAAATACTGGTTCAGTCCAATGTAAATAAATCCCTTTTAATTGAATATACTGCTGGGCTACATGTCTTGCATTTTATTTAGCTTTAAGTCTGAGGTTTTGCTGAGAAGTTCAGAATTTCCTGGTTGGATCAATTTCCCATGATAAATTTTCTGATTTATATATAACTTTGCTAAAATTCTGGGGTTTGCAGCCCTCATCGGTTTAAATCTTGAATCTGATGACTCTGCCATGTTAAAGGTAGTATTAGTGGGTCCTTTCAAAGACACTGTCAGATCCACCACTGAAGACTTTCCACTTCTACTGCTTTTCACCTTCTACTGATCGATTCCGACTGATTAAACACATAGGTAACATGCAGTGGCAACGGAAGTACTTCCACACCCTTGCTTTGCATCCACATGGAAAGCCTGAGGAAAGCTAATGAGCTGCACATTATTCTCCAGCAGCTCTCCACCTGTTTACGTGCCCTCTTTACAGTTCTTTCTACATCAGTGGTCATTAATGACGTACAGTTTACAGCAGGAATTAAATACTTCAGAGTATCCTGAGTGGACAACTAACACATTTCGTGTGGGAGATGTGGTGTGGGGTCTTTGAATTGGTGACTCGTCATTTCCAGAGGTATGCACTGAAGCTCAGCTCACCAGATCTATTTGAGGCTATCTGAAAGGTTCTCTTAGGTCAACACTACTGTTTTCTTGTATTTGCACCTCCTGTCTGAAATTTTGTGGTAACTTTGTGTAATACCTGAAGCACAAGTTGGCTGGTCACCAGTCTGATGAGCCACTCAGTCAAGTGGAACTCCAGTAAACTATCAGCTTCTGTTTTGAGTATTCCTATATGAAAACAGATTTTTCTCTCCAACATTCACAGGTTTGACAGAGAGCAAAATATTTCCATTTCCCCCAGCAAAGAGCTTGTCCTCATGTAATGACAGTTTTCCATCTGCAAGGACTGCCTTTTGGATACCACAAACCACCTGAGGTGAAAATGTAACTTACTTGCTTTTCTGTAAACCTGCCAAAAGTAAAATTATTTTGCCTGTAGCAAGAAATGTTTTCATGCTAGTGTATTCTCCAACTTTGCTAAAGCTTACATACTTCCGATTTTATCAGAACACAAGACTAGCTGTAGTGTAACTCTTGGCAAACGAACCTATTCTATTGTGAATCAAGACAGCAGTTTTATTTGTGAGCTCAGGTTTTACATTCACTGAAGAAAGCTATGGTGTGTCAAATTATGCCTTGTCAGTACCTAAATTCGGGCTTCTAAATCACAGGTAAGTGACTGAAAAGCAGACCTATTTCTGGAAATAAAGGGAACTGCAAATATGCATTTTAAGCTCATTTTGAAGTCAAGAGTTGTTTGGTTTTTTTAGATTTATAAGTACAAGTTTAAGTGCCTAAGTTTACGCATTCATGTTTGAAAATATTTTGATCTGAAGAGTCACATATTAATTACAAATGTTCCAATTAGAGAGAGTTAGTTTTCCAGAGGAGGGAAAGGTGACATGAGAGAAAAAAAATTAGAAAATAATTTATTTCTTGCAAGAAAAAGTAAATCTGCATTGTAATGTTTTGCCTGACATAACCTTTTGACAAAATCTGAGGTCAATCTCAAATATAATTATTTATTTTAAAGTAATACAGTTTCATAATGTAGTTAAAATTGACTTCTACACAGTGTCGTGGGGGAGCGTGGTTAAGGTTTAACGGTCACTCAAAGAATCACCACCAAAGATGTGAAGGGAAAGGTGATTTTTAATATAAGTTTGTAAAAAGCGTGACTTTACAGAATTCGATGGCAAGATTCACTCTATTACTTACTGTGTGAAGGGATTGTGAAAGGGAAGTGGGTCAGAGTGGTGCTTAGGTGCAACTGTCACAGTGAATGGCGGGGGGGGGGGCACAGAGAGAAGTGATTTTTTACAGTGGTCGGATAGGGGAAACTGAGTCAGGGTCGAGTTGGAGTGATGTATACAGGGTTTAGGGAAAAGGGTATAAGGAGTGCCCTCCCGTTGAGTCACGAGGTTCAGAGTGGACCCCCTTGCTTTCTAAACTCCTTCTCAGAGGAGTCTAGGTGCGGCTGAATCCACTCCTAGTCCCAGACTTGGTCAACGGTTTATAACTAAAGGAGTGTAGTGTTGGGATTTCAGTGAAAGTGATTTAACATGTAAGTATGGGTCTTATAAAAATTAATAGTAGCAATAAATGGTATCTTAACACTATTAAAGTAAATAATAAACTAAATTATGTGATTAGCAATACTTATTCAATAATCAGCAGTTATGACGATTTAGTTAACGATTTGAAGCTTCCTAACTTGAAACACGTGCACGCATGTGTATACACACACACACACACAGAGATATAGAGGTTAACCTTTCTTTAAGATGTTAAATTTGGTACCCAATATCCTTTGAAAATCACACAGAGTCGAGTAATAGTGAGCTACACACTATTTTCACAAACTTTGTGAAAATCTAAACGCAGTGACTTACTCACTTTTTCCTTCTCTGGCGTCTGTCAGGGAAGGATCCAAATACCTCGCGGAACCTTGCGAAAACTGCTCTGAGAGGCATCCCAGCTCAGAGGGAGATACACGGTCACAGCCTGCTGTGGTCCCGGAGAGCTCCAAGGGTCTCGCTTTAGAACCATTATTTATAGAATCGCAAGATTATTGACTTTGGTCAATGTAATCATTTCGTGGCCACAATTCTTGTCAGATAATTAGTCTTGGCACCTCTCAGATGTGGGCTGCGACCCATGCAGGAGAAGATTTAGGTACATTTCCTGGGTAACAGGAGTTCCGGAGATGGTCAGGGAGCGCCTAATCACTTCAACTCACTGTATTTGCATCAGGAGTTCCAGGTGCAATTAGGGAGTGCCTAATCGTCCCAACTTGCTGTGCTCATCTCGGGACAAAGAGGTACCATATTACTTCATATCTTGGCTCACTGTACCAACAGGCAGGGTCGTAGAGTGCCCAATTATCCCAGCTCTTTGTTCTTATATGATGATGAATGATCTGACATTGCAATGCGGCTTGTTAGTAGGGGGAAGTGGGGCCTACACAACAACACACAGGGACTTCTTTTTTTCCACACACTGTGATTGTCATTATATTGGAAGATATTTAATAAAAGCATTGCTTGCCCTGACCTTGCCAGCATCCCAAAGGATTTGACAAATTGTATCATGTTTTTAATCTAGTGCAGCAGAATACTGAATTCTAATGGAGTTATCCATTGCATGTCTTTGCTAACTTTGGATAGAAAGGGGACTCGCAGACTTAAGTACATGCCTCAGAAACCTGCAAGCTCCTTCCTCTATGTGACCTAAACTGATGGCACTGCTAGAGAGTTTTCCTTCCCAACAACTTGCAGATTTTGGAATATGTTGATGTTAGGCATCGCTTCTTCCTTACTGTGCATCCTATCTATACAAAAATTCTTCTGCTATGATTCCTTTATGCCAAACAACCCTAGCCTTTTTCTCGTGTTACCCATGACAGCATCTCAGATGCTTCTGCTTAGTTGGGTTATTCCCCAGGAAGGTTATTCCCCCTTGGAAGGCACAGAGCAATGGCTTTATCCTTTCTGCTGCTGCAATCTTGTCAGTGCACTTCTTAAGCATACTGAATCCAATTGCGTTTAAGGTGAGAAGCACATTCTGTAGTCCCCAGCCTCCTTCATGATCACAGAGGCATTGATAGCAGGAATGGACTTCAAAGAATAGTTCTCTACTGCTGGGGGGATGAAGATTTCTTTAATTATGCAGTGTGAAATACAAAGTGAGAAAAAGATGAATACAAGATACCCAAGTATTCATCACAGTTCCTTCCTAGGAGAAAAATACTTGTTTCAGTGAAATCCATATCAATAGGAATGTCTCTGTTGATTTTTGCAGGGCAGGGGAAAAAATCAGCATGAAATAATAAACCTTGGCTGCCTGTTTGGGTGGTTCTATTTGCATTTCATCAAGTAACAGAGTATCAGCTACAGCACATCAGAAGAGCCAATCTATATTCTGACCAGCTATAGACTCAGTATTTTGACAGTTCTTGAAGTCATCATTGTTTTAAAATATTTTTAATCACAACAACATGAAAAATAGTGTGGATTATTACTCCACTAGCAAATTAATGTAAGAATGTATAGAAGTGGGAGACAGTTTAAAAAAAATTCACTGCTGGAAGAGACTCACTTTAACAATATACAATAAAGCTTAACACTTTGACAGTCTAAAAATTGACAGTTGAATCATCATAAAATGATACAGTAAGAGCTGTCCAAATGTAGTCCATCAACAACTGTTTGATACCAAGAGCCCTGGAAAAAGCATTGCAATAACCCAAGTTATAACAGGCATTCAGAATTTCAAGATAAATCAGCGCAGTAGTGTTTACACGGTAAGCATGTAGACCAATGTTAAATCATGTCTCAACTTCTATTGAACCAACTAAAATGTTCTCAAAATTAAAATATTTATAAAAGACTATTGTTTCAAAAGAAATTAGAGACATATTCTACATATTGATGTGTATTATGTACATAAATAATCTTGAAAGTATTTTGAGTGCCACATTGGATGTAAGCAAAGAGACATTACACTTTCTGTGTGAAAGAACTATTAGGCCGCAGCTCAGGATTGGGGCTGTGAATTTTTGTGATTCTGACAGTAAATCATTTCAATAGAGATGGAATACAAAATGATTCAAGCCAAACCTTTAGGGAAATGTATAGGCACTGTCATCATATCCTTAAATATTCTAGAAAAAAAAAATAAAAAATGACAAGGTTCATCATGAAAAGAAGGACAATCTCAATTTAGAATTTCTGCCGGAAATAAAATCGCTAAGATGCTACTACCAGATTATAAAGTTCACAAGGTTTCTTCATTGGAGCTGTAGGTCTCAATGACAGAATAACGATAACGTCACATTTGCCTTGGAAGTCCGCAATAGATAGGAGGACTTAGAGAAATAAATTTAGTTGAAGATCCTTAAAAATTCAGTTGTTTTGACCTATTATTAAACCAAATGAATTGATACAGTTCATATCTCAGTACACAGTGCTTACATCACTTGTAGCCGTTGCTCCTCTGCTTGCTCAGTTTTACCTTACAAAGGCTATGCTTGTTCCAGAATGAGAATTCAGAGGAAGAACTGTGTAGGTTATCTATGAAGCAAGGGGGTTGTGCGTATTTTCATAATAGCCCGTGAAGACAACACAATAAGCTTCTGCTGTTTAAAATAAAATTTTAGTTTGTAGTAATGGCAATATCAAAGTAGAACCTGTTTACCATCATGAAGTCTTACTCTGTCAAGTTGTAATACTTCAGTAGCAATAGAAATTTAATGCTTTTATCACAGTTCCATTCCAGTCAATTCTTAAAAATTCTTTACAAATTGTTATAACATGCAGTCCCAAATACATGTAGTTGATCTATTGAGTAGCTTTCCAACAATACTTAGCCAGTTTTGGGAGTGCCTTGTAGAGACGTTCTAATTTGTAAATCCCTCTTAAAATGTCAGCACTGCAGTTGTATAGTGAAAGTCCACTTGCTCAGTCTGTTTTCATTTCAGGCAAAATGACAAACTCATCCTGTATCTCCCTCCCTCTGGAGTTTAAGTATTCACAAATACACATCCTTCTGGGGGACAATTGCCAGCCTCTAAGGAGAATTCTGGATGAAGTTATTGTTTGGAACCATGGATCACTTTCACAGACTCATGGCATCTTTTGAAACTAAATCCTGTTGCTTTCTCCTTTACCATTTTCTATCCATATATGTTGCTGTGAATCCTTAATCTTAATCCTTAATCTTCAGCCACAGATTACATCAATATAGACTTTGTAACTCTGAGGTTTACTTGCACATGATATCTGAAAACTACATAGCATTTTTGCTTTCTTTTTACTGTTCTGCAGTTTGCAAGGCAAAGTATCAGGGATTAGAGTCACTATTCTTTTGTCATTAAGAACTTTCATATTTCGATCCTTTTTTAACTACAAGCAGTAGATTAGAAATAATGAGAACTATGTGCTACTGACTCTAAACCCAGACTTTACTGCAGGCAGCCTATGCTCCACTCTTTATGCTCCATGGATGCAACAACAGTTATATCATGCCTAGCAAAAATGAATTTGATCTTCGTAATATTTTGTTCAGCAGGGGTATCCTGTCAGTGTCAATGACCTGAGAATTGAAGTCTGTTATGAATAAAGCCAGGAGAATCTTCCCTTCATCCAGAAGGAAATGTTGTGATACCTTACTTGTGCCATTACTACATTACATTGTTCATGCTAGTTTACATTTCCTGTGGTAACTATTGCATTTGGCTAACAGTTAACTTCTAGGCATGACAAGCTGCCTTACTGACCAGTAATAAGATAGGGATGGTTGTATTGCTAATCGTTGCAGGAAATTATTGCAGTCAAATTAATGGATTGGAGTTAATGAGGGTATCTATCTGCTTGGAGGAGTGTTGTGTTTTGCTTGCTTATTTGTTTTTCATGATAGAATTAATGTAAACAAATGTTCATTTTAGCAATATTAATAAGTTCATAATCATATAATCAGTTTGACAAACTGTGGTTTTAAAAGTTTAATCTTAAAGAGCTGCAAATAGATAATTAGCTACATAGGGCTACAGCAATCACTGCTTAGTGGCAGTTGATTGATTGAAGAAGTGGTAGGAGTTTTCAGAAGCAGTTTCAAAATGTTTAAGTGGTTATTAGTGTGAAAGTTTATCAGTGGTCTAAGAGATGTATTAAAGGTTATCAGATGGCTTTTACTGTCTCATTCTCATGTCAATTACAATTGGGGATTTTGCAGATACTAGAGAAATATTTCAGTCTTGCTGTTTTTCTTGTCATTAGATTAGTATGGAAGATATCATTGGGATAGAGTGCTATTTCCTGATGTGCTGGACGTAATTTTTCTGAGTGTAATCAGCAGCTTTTTAAAATGGATTTTGCAGCCATGATGTGACAAGACAGATAGCAAAAAGTAAAGCACTTCAGTAATTTAATGTAGTTTATTTCATGTAGCTTTCACATATTATAGAAGGATTATTCATTAACTGGATAGTCATTACAAGGGTTTAAAACAAAACAAAACTCTGTACATATTCAACAAAGTATGCATTCTTTTACTTAGTATTGAAGGAGTATATAAAGATTTCCTACATGCAAGTCAGCTTAATATCCCAATAAGCAAATTAATTTTATCTTAGTGAGTATTCATGTTATAATTTCTGTATTGGACAAACTGCAAATATATAGGGCCATCTTCTTAACTGGTAAAAAAAGTATAATTTGCAGGAATTCACATCCATGAATTAGTATGTCCTAGCTGACTATCTGCCCATTCTCACAGAAATCTCAGTATCCAGATAAAAATACTTTCATTTATATCAATTTGTGTACATAACAGGAGACTGTCAAAAATGGAGTAATCATCCACCTAAATGTTTCGGGGCCAGGTTGAAGAATAATAATAGAGAATGTGAGTTCTCAGGGACACTAAATAAGAGGATCTATTTTCATTCTAATAAAACTGAAGCTCCTGAAGAGGTAATTAGAGAAATCTAATTATTCAATTATGATCTAATAAGAGCCTTCAAAGATGGAATGTGACCAGTGATGGAGTGGGATGTCATAACCATCAATATTTAGGCATCCTACAAAAAGAGGCAAATTCTTTCTTGTTTGTGAGGCCTCTTCACCTTGTTCTGTAGGCAGACACTCAACCCTTGTGTAGCAGTGTATCTATCACTGTAGTACTTATACATCTCCCAAAGAGTTTCCATTTTATTCATGGGTAAATTAATTTATCCAGTATCAAAAACTGAACTGGAAATATAGAGCGTACTGGAGCACTCAGTTCTTGATAAAAAAACAAAAATAAAAGATGACAAAAGGAAGAAAGGGATGAGGGAAGACATACCCATACTATCATTTCAGAACTTCTCATCCCACATGCACAAACCAGCAGATGTCTGGAGGATTGAAAAAACATATGGCAAGGCTGCTGAGAAGGACAAAGAAGATGCTTTATGACTCTCCTACTACAAGAAACTGAACAAGAGGCGAATGAATAAAAGCCCCAAGATAGAAAACTGTACCACTAACAAGAAGACCGGAACAGCAGCTGTCTCAGGCAAGAGAAAAATGAGGTGTAAGGAGCAATGGTGATGGTACTGTGAGCCAGAGATGTTCTCAGTACAAAAACTAATGAGAACCAAGGTGTGTGGTCTTGAAGTAGAGCCAAAGCACTGTACCAGAAGAATTCAGTGGAAACAGAAGTAGCAGCTGTCATCAGGCAGCAAGGAGAGCTTGATTTATAGGCTAATAAAAAGTTCAGGGAACATGTTAATTTCACTAAAAAACTAAAAATGCTGACTGAATTGGAACAGGCTCTGTGGTTCTAAAGGACATTGAGGTGTATTATAGGGACAGGAGTCTTGAATTCTGGGCAGAGTCCGTTTGCATGGAGTTTAAGCTTAAACTTCTTGTGAGTGAAGCATCCGTGTGTAGCAGGGCGGCCCTTTGAGGGACAGTCTGTTCCCACTGCATGTACTGACTGCTGGTTTGAAGACAAGTTGTCTAGGTGCTAGATAAACTTATCAGGGTGCTAGATAATCTCATCTAGGGTGTCTTTCCCGTGAAAGGTTGGACCAGATGATCTTTTGATGTCCTTTGCAACCTGAGCTTTTCTATGATTCTAAGATGTGTAGTTGAGGTCTATGTCGGTGGGAAGAGGAAGGAGATAGGATGTTCTCCCAGAACAGGCAGTGTGCCACAGTAAGAGCTGCCTGCAAATGGGAGCACCTACCGGAGGAGCAAAACCCAAGGGTTTGTCGACAAGAATATGGGACCCAGCAATGTGGGAGCAAGAGGGGATACTGCCAAGAGGCCTTGCTGGCAGAGAAATATGGGAAGCTTTAGGAGAGCTGCCAGACAAGAAGCAGTAGAGGACTAAGAAAAAATGTCCTATAAACTACAGACAGAGTCAAAAATCCATAGGCATGACTGTAGACTCTCATTCCCTTACTAGCCCCCAAGAAGGATGTCCTAAGAAAGAAACTGGCTGGTGCTACCCTGTGAGGGGAGATGCTGCTAAAAAGCCATTTCCTGAGCTGGGTTCAGTAACCAAATTAGGAGGTGGGACCTAGAAGGCAGCAGTCAGCAGTTGCCTACATATGCCGGCAAGCATATTCATTTCCATATGAACCGAAGGGATGTTTTCCCTTCATTTGACACCTACATACCTTTAACGAACAGTAATTGTTAATGGACATGGGTTTTTTAGGGTAGGTAAACATAAATTGTTTGAGCCATGCTTGTATCAGTTTAGAAGCAAAGGAATTTAAGTTCTTTGTGTGTGCTTCATTTTGCAGGAATTTCTCCTGAATTTTGGCAGTTCACAAAAACAATCAAACTTCTTGGCATTTTAACATGAATCCATGTATGTGCCCTGCAGAGGAATTGAGGCAATAGAGAAAATAGCTGTACTGCAATTCACGCTAGGTCTTCAGTGTGCTTTCACCCTACTCTTACTGCAGGGCTCAAAGGGACCACAGGAATACTCAGAGTATGATCCCCAGTGCTGTGAGATCATTACATTTCCTTTGTCACTTTAAGTGAAAATGCTTTTCTATAATGGTAGGAGTGATACATTTATGACCATAACAGTTCATGTTTCATGGTGAACATGGGGGTGATGGCAAGTTCTAATAAATACAGATTTCCTGTAAAAAGGTTCAGCCTTGACTCTTGTCTGTTAAAAGAGAAAACAGCATGTTACAGGAAGAGATGGTGTAGCTTTTTGGTTTTTTCGCTTGTTGAGTGGAAGGTTCAGAAACTATCTCTTTTTTTTGAAGAACTGTACTTTTTGGTGGGAGTGCTAGGTAAGCTTGTGCTCTGTGCTTGGTTTTTAATATATGACATGGCATTGGAAAAATGGAGCTTTTAGGTAAAATATCAAGTCTTTCAGGAGTCTGTCTTTTTATCTCCTCTTTTTACACTTTTTCTGCAAAAAGGAATAAGAAATAACTGCTTATGATTGTTTGGCTAAATATTTAACTATTTCTCTCAGGTATACTTAGTATGATTTAATATGAATGTCAGCATCCTGGCCCATTTTTAGTATAGGTTGAATTTTTGCTTGCTACTTATATGTTTTCTGGAAGGTATGATGTCACATTGTGGATTAATTCAATAATAGGTGCTGTTTATAGGAATTACAAGAATCTACATGAAGTACTAAAAATCCACATTATCAGAAGAAATAACAGTGTCTTCTAACAGAAAAGAAATTGTGCTTTTAAGAAATAACTATGAAGCACCTTAAATGAATCTCTGTGCAAAACACTGGGTGTGTGGTTCCCTGCAGGAACCAACTTCAGTGAAAGAGAAAGGATAATGGAACCCTGATTGCAGGGTTGACACTAAGATATGTTCCTGTGATATTGAACCTGCTTACTGGTTAGACTCAGCATACAGTTTGAATTGCAGTGTACTCCAGTTTAGGAATGTTTTTTATACATGTTTTAAATCAGTCCTTGTTTAGGAGGTTTAGATCCCATTCATTTCAGTGAAAATAAAGTGTATGTTCTAGTATTCTTAAAGCCTACATTTGTAATTATTGGAAATGCTTATTAAAGGAGGTTGCATTCCTTATGTTAACATTATCTTCTAATAAAACATAATTATAGTCAACAATTACTAGAAGAATTTATTACACATAGATACTACAAGTGAAAGATGTGGTAATGAAGAGGTGTACTAGCTGAACTTACAAGAGAAAAATGGTAAGTGGAAACACCAAAGTATTTTTGTTTTGAAATGGAATTATTTATAACAAAGCCTGTTTCTCTTATACTTGTTAGCTACCTGTTTTGAGGGTGGGGGGGAGGGGTTTAAAATGATTTTATAGAGACAGGTAAAGCAGCTAATTTTGTAATCCAAAATCGGCTACATAGTGTTCTAAGTAGGAAAACTTTATTTCTCGCTCAGTTTTCAATTTTTTGTCTTGAAACTGCTTCAGAATAAGATATTATTCTAAGATAACAAGTAAAAGGTTTTTTTCAAAATTAGCATTAATAACACAAAAAAGTATGAGTCAGATGAAATAGATCATATGTGATAATTTGCAAAATACAGTGTTCTGTGGTAATTTGATTTTTTTGAAAAGTATTTGGATCTAAGAAGTTTTCCGTGGGAGAGGGGCAGGACTATTGTGCTGTTTCCGACCATTAACTAAGCAGCAAGGTTCATTTAAACATACAAAGAATGTTATTATTTCTTATGTCTAGGTATTAAATAGAATTGAAAATATGTATATTTTTAAAAATGCATGCATTGGAAAAGTTTTCTCCTATACACATGCATACAGTTTTAGGTTCTACTTCTTTCTTTATTGCTTTTAGTGAGTGCTATTCCATTAAATAAATTCCAGACATGTTCTAATTCAGTTATAAATTTTTGTTTTGATTTAATGGCTCAGATTTTTCCATACATAGTAGGATAGAAAACCTTTGTTTTTCTACCCTAACTGCATGTGTTCCGTGACAACAAAGCAGCCTTCAGAATGGACGGTGTTACATTGCTATTTCAGTGGAAGAGGTACTTTATTGCAAACTGGGTATAACATGGTATTGTTAAATGAGGTTTCAGTTAAATGGTTTTTAATTATATGATTTGACCCCCGTGTGTAAATATTATGTACACAGATGCAGTACAGGTACAGAATAAATCTAGTGTTTTATTTTTTTCCAACAGTCTTCATGTGCTAATGGACTATTTAAATGACGTCCCATGACAATACATACAAAAAGAGGGGAAACTGTATTTCTAATGGACAAAGAAAGAAAATAAACCGTAGGAATGTTTTTCACAGTCCATCCATCTTTTGCACACATCCTGGTACACATGAAAAGCGACACTTTGTATCTGAGAAAAAAAATCCCTTCTCACATTATGTCCCATTAAATTTGTGTGCGTGCTTGATTTGGGTCCCTCTGTATTTACATATTATGGTGAAGAGTTTCCTCCCATTTTCACTAGTTAAAGAACAATTCTGAATCAAAGGTTTTCTGCTATAAACAAGGTAAACTACTCTATTATAGACTGAACATTTCAAAACAGAAAAAAACAAGTTAACTCTTTTAGACACTTGACCAGTTGTCTTGAAATTTTACAGGCAATCTGTCCTTACTCTTCAAAGAGAAGCTAGGGCTTTACAAAAACAAAACCAGTTTAAAAGTAATGCAGGGATAAAAATTGGGAATTAAAATGTCAGTTGCATTTAGCAGTCCCTCCTTAAGAAATCCATTCCCTGATTAAATTCTGAGGAGCCAAAGCTTTGTGTGTTCAACATGCTTTTAGGCCAGATTTATGACACTATGGAAAAAAAAGACCTGCTTAAGAGCCAAAGCTAGCATGGTTTTGTTAGCTGTATTTTAATTAGTATTTCTTTCTTGAAAGCCCTAAGACACTGCTAAGTGCTTAAATATTGTCAAGCCACTCTATATTGTAAAACAGAGACAGTGAAGAAAAAAAGCTAGGAACCGTTAACGGTCTTTAAAACATTATCTAAATCACCAAGCTCTTAACTGAGTGTGAAATATATTTAAGATGCTTGAAGTCTGATGCTGGTATTTAAATAACAAAAGTGAGTGGCAATAACTATCTCAAGAGAGCTCTGGAGCATTGAACAATCTGCAGTCACTTTGCTGGTGTATAGGGTTGACTGACCTGCAGTGAAGTTAGGAAGTTCTCATTTTGTCTTGATTGCTCAGTATTTACGGCCTGGTTTTGGTTATCCCAGTGATCTTTCGTGGTTGGTGTCAGTATTAAGGGAGAAGACACTCGAGGACACATACACCATCCTAGGTGTCGTACACACACCACCTGAGTCTTTCCTGCTAGGACTGGAGTCCCTTCACAGTGGGTGACTCTGGTGAGCTGATGGGTGCCCCTTTCGACACCTTTCGCACACACTTTCTCACTCTTAAATGCTTCTCTTCCCCTCAGGTTCGGCACTAGGTATCCCAAAGCAGAGTTTCTGACACAAGGTCTCCCAAAGTAATTTAATTGAAGTGGTAAAGCGGTAGATACAGCTCAAGCTGGGTGCCTGTGCAGAGAGACCCCAAACAACGAAATCGCTGGACAAATGTACCCTTACAATCTAAGTTGCACGCTCCTCATGCAACAGTTTGGACCGATAGTAATATTGGGGTCTGGGATGTTCCTGTTCCTCATTGGGTTCCTGCATTGCCTCTAGGCAGGTCGTTTTTCTTCTTCTCTCTGAGGTCAAAGTTTCCTGCTGGTGGTTGAGGCTTCCTTATCTTCCAGCTTGAGTCAGTTCTGGGGCCTTCTGCTACTTAACTAGGTAGAAGCTCAGTGAAAGTTCAGCATGTATCTAGGTGAAGGTTCACAGCTTGCGGCCTAAGGCTTCAGCAAATTTAGCTACTAATGCTAAGCAAGGCTATTCATCCTGACAGTTCTTAACAGCCAAAAGACAAGAAATGTGGATCGCAGTTTTAAACTGGCTACATCTGAATAAAGGCTTCTTTCATGAATGCCAGGTAACATCTTGTTCTGTGTTTGCTCAATCCCATTTACTTCATTGGAGTGAACAGATGATATTGCAGCATTCGGAGTGACAGATATCAATGACAGAAAATTGCCAAAAAAAAAACCAAACTAGCAAGGCTTAAAGTTGAGTAAAATCAGTATGAATTATTCTTTTTTCCATTTGATTTGTGACAGGAAAAATAACTAGATTAGACTACATTCCCTTTTATTTTAACGTCCATACTATTGATTTAAGGTTTTACTTTTACTTAGTTTTTCTTGTATATGCACTACAGTTAAATTTTTATATTCCTAGTTGTGAGAGGAAAAAAAATCCCAGGCTTTCTAATGGTAGTTTTTTCCTACCTGTTCTATAAAAAAAATATTTTTGCAGGTATACATCTTTGCTATTTCCACAGTGCTGTACTTGTAAATAAGCTATGATCACCAGAAGAATATTTCCATTGCTGTCAGATATACTTTTGCTGATAGATACAAATTATTCATTAATTTTCACGTCATCTGCTCCTGAGCAGAGAAACTGGTGTCTTTTTAGTTCTTATAATAGCTATCAAAACTCTCTACATGTGAATTCTTTTTCTTTGAAATGTTTTCATCCACTGTTAAATTTTTTACTTTTTCTAATTTTTGAATTACAGTAGGTTTTTGGGGTTTGGGGTGTTGGGTTCTGGAGGGGTTTTGTGTGCTCTTTTTTTTTTTTTAAAGTAGCTGAACTCCGTATACGGTATTATATGTGATGCTCCATAGCATCTGATTTGCTGCAATACATCTGTAAAGACTACCTTTCCGTACATGCTCTGCTGACTAACGTAACAAGGCCC
>VZSC01015398.1:662187-672603 GCA_013398225.1 Steatornis caripensis
GTAACAAGGCCCTGAGACATACAGAGCTCACAGACATAATGGCAATAAAGTATAATATTGATCATAACTTATCAGAGAAAAGTGACAGTGGATCAAATTAAAATTGACATAAAATCACCAGTCTTAAATAACAAGGCCTATTGCTCTAAAATACTCCTCAGCACTTTTCTAAACACCCATTTACTAAGCATATAAAAATAGAAATCCATTAATGCACTGAAAACCAGTGATGGAGTTGATAAAGGCAAATCGCAAAGGAGAGGTTGCAGCAGCCCCATAATGAAATTACACTGCTTCTGCAGATGGGAAGAAGCATGTGATCAGTAAAGTAGTAAGCATGTAATGTAACGTAGTATTAAGAAAGTCACAAAGATAGGGGATCTGTTTTCAACATCAGACATTTATCACAGTTCCTTGTCTTCTTTTTTTCTTTTACTACTCCTCTTCTTCCCCATAAAATATCTTTCCTTTTTCTCAGAGCTGATTTTCAGTGTTTTCTTGATGATGTACTTTCTGATTTTCTTAGTAGGAACATCCACAGTCTCAGAAATTTCTCTCAGACTTGAGTTGTATTTAATTCTGTTTTCTTTCCTTTGTGTTTCAAATATTTTTGTATGTTGTAAAGTACCTGGCTATCACTTTCTCAGTAGTCTCTGGTTTACAGTCATCAGATAACTGGCAGACCACTGGGATATTGCAGTTCTTTAAGAAAAGACAAAACCTGCTCTCCAAATTAATGTCTGCCTGCATAGGTGCCAGTGGTGGACAAGTGTTTGTTGGAATGGTTTAGATTTTGGCTTTTCATTGCTTTAAAAAAAATAAAGAGCTATTGACTGCACAGACAAGGACTGATCTTAAACATCTTATTAGTTTCAATAAACTAATATCCTCTAAGGCATGATTTCAAAGTCTTTATTTTTGATGATACTAACACCAAAATGGAACAGAGACTTACTGGCTTGATCTGAATCTCTTAGAATAGAGCATATTACTGTCCTGATCCAAATCTCTCAGAACAGAGCATAAATACACTGCATAGCCTTCTCTTGTGAATCAGGGTAGAACAAAGATTTTGTGGATTATTATCTAATTCCAAGACTTTATTCCTATAGCATGACTAGTAGACTGAATTATGTTTGCTTCCATATGTTGAAAGTGCTTATTTATTTCAGTTTCAACTGTGGAACGATAGAATTTCTCACTGGTGCTGCTTATGTATAAATCTTTACAAACTACAAGTTGTAATGGATACAGCTAGTGTTCTTTATTCATATTCATTTTTGCAAACAACAGGGCAGTATCAGACAGTGGGGATTAAGTGATTACGTGGCTTTGGAAAATTGAACATGTATGGTTTAAAGGATCACTAGTGTTAGGAGGAATGTGTTTTGACTGCAGAATACTTTGCTTCCAACTCTTTCTGCTGAGCCTTCTATAAAATTCAAATACAGGAGCAATAAGGTGTATTGCAATAAAAACACTTCATACTTTCCCCTTTCTGGTCAGTGGGCATGGATCACATAGACCAGACAATTGATTGCAGTGAATAAAAGCTGATCTGTAAAGCCTAAGCAAATAATTCAAAACAGTTATTCACACTGTCTAGCAGTTCCATGCTCCATTTCAGTAATATTTTTGATATGCAGCTACTAATTGATACTCTGAGAATCAGAAGAGATACACTGGGAGCATGAAGACACCACAGAATCACCTTTAAATCAGTTTATTAGGATCTTCACAGAAATGAATGTAAAACATTTTGGTGTGAAATATAGCTAAAATAAAATAATATCCTATTGAAGTAAACATTGGTCAAATCAACCTTCTGTTGCAGCCATTTCATCACTGGTCTTAGAACCAATAGCCGTAAAGGAGCCTCTTGGAACATATCGGGCTTTGCTGACTTACGCTTTTTTCCTCTTTCTTACCAGTTACCTTTCACTGCTTGGTACACTGCTTCTGTCAAGTGTCTCCTCCTGTGGGACTTCCTAAATGACTCTTACAGCTATGCATCTACTTGCTAGATCTTCCCAAAATACTCTTTGCAAGTGACTCTCCAAAGGTAGTCCTTTTCACTGCAAGTCAATCGTTTGTAAACAGATTCTAAATGCTAGAGTATCAGCCGTTAACAAATATTTGCCAGATAGTTTGCATAACCAAAACTGAGGTTGAAGTATCCTGTGTAATAAGTATCTTGTGCCTTGCTCATGAGAAGTCACATAAGATGTTGAAAAAGCTTAGCTATGACTTATCCAGTTTTTTTTACATGATACAAACAGAAATTCTTTTCTGCAGTTATTCATAACTGATTAATAGGACTGGCAAACATGGCTAAAAAAACCCACTTACTGTTTGCTTACTACTTTACACATTAATATGGAAAACCAATGTTATATAGACTACAAATCAAATATTCAAAAGGTAGAAACTTCCATAATTACGATAACCCTTAATTTAGCCCCTTCTCCATTTGCAGTGTGATACTACTCTCAGCCTCATAATTGTACATTATTTTTGCACAAGATGTCTGCCTCATTCTTTGCTCAGGGAGATCAGTGCACTTTCCTCCTCCCTCAGTGGATGCAGTGCTGCCATCTGCAGTGTATTGTTCAAACTCTGCTCTGAAGACAGATGATTATTTTTCTCATAGACTTCTATGGTACACATAACTACACTTTCCAAATTCTTCTTTTGTTGTAACTTTCTGAGAAATCTGCTTTATGATGAATAGCTATTAGGCATGTTTTATGACAGAAAGAGTTACAGAGATTTAATGAGACATAATCCCCAATGAATGTATAATCTTATGACTATGCTATTGTAATACAGAAGATACAGATTTTAAAAGCAGCCTTAGTCTTAACAGCTCCTACTGGTTTAGAGTTTTATCTTGTAACTTTAATAACTTTTTAAACATACTTGATGGGTTTCTTGTAACTTTTTTTCAGATCAAACAAAAAATAACACCACACCAGGGTCAAACTTTCAAACACTCAAGGTCCCAGCACTGCACGCAGTGAGAACCTTTGACTCTCCCTTACAGGCCTGTGCTACCTGTGTTGCTGAAATGTTGCTGTTGGGGGTTACTCTGTACCTGCAGCAATTCCAGGAGGACTAAGAATACTTTACTCTTAGGTTACACACATAATTGCTGGCACAGAGGGAGGAAGTTCACTTAAACTACAAGCTGTGAAGGGAATTTGTCCAGTGAATGGAGAATGCTCTGCCTGTGTCCTTCACGCTTTAGACTCCTTCTACACCACCTTTCCATGCTGCTTCACAAATAATCCTTTTTGCCAAACTCTTCATACCAGTCCCTTCTTCCTCATAAGATGCTGTCACAGTTTAAAGCTGGGCTGGCTATTAAACAGACTACAGATACTATTTGTTAACACCCTTCCTCCTCAAAAAGGGGAGGGGGGGGGGAAGGAAGAGACTTATGGGTTGGAAAAGTTAAAGCAGCTTTAATCCAACTACAATAATAAGGTATTATAATAATAGGAAGAATAATAATAAAATATATACAAAACCAATATCAAGCTCCCCCTTCCCCAATGATGAATACATCACCTAGACACCGCAGGGCACACCCCAGGAAAGTCCCAGACTGTACTAAGCAGGAGCTAGATTCAGGAATGCACAGATCAGGATTGAAGCCAGAAGAATCCAAGAGTCCTCCTCAGATGCTTGAGCAAGGAGCTAAACAGAGCTGGAGAGCAGTATCCTGCAACACCACTAAAACCCCCCAGTAACAGCCCCATGCTGGGCTGAAATAGGCTCCTGGGCCACAGGTGTGGGTGGAAGCACCAGGTGAGGCTGCTTAGGGTGGTTAAAGCCCATCAGTGCCCTCAGGCCCCCAGCCATGAAAGGCGAGGGAGTGACCCTTGTGGTCCCTCAGCTTTATACTGAGCATGACGTGTATGGGATGGAATACTGTATTGGGTCAAACCAGAGCAGGTATATGCAAGTTAGCTCTGCTAAGGATTTTTAATGACACGTCTACTCTTCCTGCCTTTTAAACTGTAGCCTTCAAATAGTCTTCTGAGCTTTTTGACCAATCCATGTATTTGCTCTTTGTTCTGTCCTAACAGAGATATGTTGATGCTGTCCTATTCCAGGAGATGGAAAAAAGATGACTGTGACAGAAAGGACAAGCTTCTGTCAAGTCTTTAGTCAATAAGGTAAGAATAAGAGGGCACTTCATATAAAGTCAGCATTTTTTTAATCTTTGGGATGTGGGGGTGGAGACAACCATTGTTTTCCTAAGCTGTTACAAATGCCTGAGTAATTTTGACTGAATTTTAAAGGCAGTCTGTGACTGATTTATGGCTTAGGAAGGCTTTATGCAAAGTATTTATGTTTTTGAGAAATGTTGAATTAGTTATGAATGGACTCTAAATAACTGAAGAATTTTAGCATTAGAGGATGCTGTTATCTGCCCTTCCTTACGATGCTTTTGTAAGAGGTGGAATTCAGTTTGATTGAATGCTCATATTTGCATATTTGTCATCTTTTATAATATATGTAATTTAATATGTTTAGTATTTGTCATGCAGAAATTAACACTGATTTTCCAATAGTGTTAATGTAAAACTGTCTTCTGTGATGTTATAGAATTTCTTGTGATGTGCAGTTCTGTCACATCCAAATGTAACTAGTTTGTCAATCGCTATGGTTATGTCATGAGGTAAAAAAACCTAGATAAAAAAACCTAGAAGAAAACCTAGGTAAAAAAACCTAGATGATTTGTAGTTTAAGAGCAAAAGAAGTCTTCCTAGAAAAAAAACCCTGAGCTATGAGCATTTACAGAAAATGAAGCTTTATAGGTATATTATAATTACTAGTATTTAATTTACTTGAAGGGACATCATTACATTATAGCACAGTTATTTTGGAAGAATGTCTTACAAACTTCTTTAGATATACTTTCAGTTCTTACATACAGAGTTTAATTTACTAATAACATTTTTGGCTTTAGTCTCATATTATTTTACTTACATTTGTCTATCCTTACATGGTGAAAAAAACCCCTTTTTTCTCAATGCTTAGGCAGAATTTTCAAATCTGAAGCTGTACATTATCATGTTAAAATCTGCAATGTAAAAAGTCTTTATCATTGACAGTTACATGACAAAAAGTCATGACAAAGAGAGAAATGCACCAGAGAAGTTCTGGGATAAATAACCTGTGACATAAATTCATGTAATTTAATCTATTTTCTTTGTCCATGATTATCTGGATAGGAAGCAATGAGCTTTTCAGAAATTAAAAAAAAAAGTTATTTATTAGAAACTACTTGTAGCAGAAAGCGTGTTGTAGCAGAAAGCATGACAAACAGGTTGCGTAGAAAAGCTGTACAATCTAGTACTGGAGACATTTAAGAACACATTAGACACAGATGTGTCAGAATGACTTAAATTCAGGCAGCTGGCAAGGGGATAGAGTAAATAACACCTGCTTTTTGTGACTGGAAACAATGAAGGCACCGAAGAAATAAAATTAAATTACATGTAATATTTTTAGTTTCACATACATAAATACAGGCAAAGATCTACACAACAAGTGATTGGGAATTTCTGTGCAGTTCCAAGGAGCCAATTCCTCAATAATACTACAAGCTTACAGATTAATTTGAGGGCGCTCAGTAATGAACAAAAATCAAGATAAATGGAAAAAACGATGATGAAATATGGGTTTTTCTTTTCAAAATCGACATCTGCTTTTTACTCTCTTAACCGCTGAACTCCATTGAAAATCTCAGTTCCTGGCACTGTTTCTTGACTGGCTTATGGCTTCCTTTAAGCTGTTTGACTGCAGAGAGAGAAGTAATAATGTTACAGAGTGGGTTTTCTTTTCTACTGTTCCCCACTTTAAAGGGTAATTAATTTGTTAAGGAGTTAGGGCGACTGGTGGGCTTTCACTCTGGTTAGATAGCGTCTTTGTGGCACCTATCCTCTAAGCATCTATCATCTGCTGAAATCACAGCCCTTGACCTCATAAGTTTGAAAACTGGGGAAACACAGAAACGAGCTGAGAAGGATTAACGACATAACTTTTTACAGCTGAGAATTGCCAAATTTCCTGTTCAAATACTGTCTCTAGATGTGAGTGCTTAACATCTTTTGGCAGATATCCCCCAGGGGTTTAGGAGTGCTCAGTAGCGGAATGGAAAAGGAACCTGTCCTCATATACTTGGTGTAAGTTTAAATATTCCAAAAGCAAGTTAAACTGTAATTTTCTTTGATGTACAGTATCACAGTGCAGTTTAGATTCACAGGCTGCCCTCAATCAAATGTTCTGCTCCCCACCTTCTCTCTGACAATGCCTCATAGTACCTTAAAATATAAAGCTCCCTCCCAACAGTACTGCGAGATGTAAGTTTAATAAAAGCACATGTTCATAACTCTATATAGGAATACATTTTCCCCTTGGGGACAGAAATGAAAGGGCTGTGAAATAAATGTGAATGTGACTTATTAGTGTCATCATAGCCATCCGTTTTCTTACCTTACTGTCTCCCTAGGAACTGTTTGTGGTTTTGTCCCCAAAATGTGTGCTTCAAATAACTCTAAGAATGTTATTTCAGTTTTAAAGTGCTACTGGTGTTGACCAAAGAAAAATAGAATCTCTAATACATATTATTTGAAATAGAAATATTACCATTTATGGATACTCATGCCTCAAACCAATTAATATGGAGTTTCTGGTATTGGTTTCTTTTAAACAAGATGATATGGAAATGATCCTGGTAGTAATATTTCCCCTCTCAGAACTGGAACATTTTCCATACCAAGTAATACAGCAAAGAAACTACTCTGTAACTGAAATATATGGTGCTTGGAGACTGCTAATTACATTTCCACTTGGTGCAGCAACCTCAGGCGTTGCTGTTTTGATGTTCTGCAGAGATTATCAGCAGCATTTCAGCTCTTTGAAGGTGAATACTTAGACAGTACAGCCACATCCACAACTTTTTATTCTTAAGTTTGGCAAAGGCCTTTATGACATAAATGAAAGTGTTTGTTCATGAAAATGTTTGTCAGGACCGTTATCTTCCTGAGAACTTCAGGGACCTTCTTTACCTGGAAGAGAACTTTCCTGTCCTGCTCTGTACCTCCCTTTTACATAATGTCCCTGAAGGACATCTGGAGGCAATGTCACCTACTTAAGAGTGAGGTTTCAGCCTGTAGATTCATGTAAACTTTAAGACGCCATTTTCTCTGTGCATTAGGCATAATTCATGTCTGTTGCAAAGGCAGCAGTAATACAATGATGTGACCATTAAACAAAGCTTCAATGAGCCTGCAATATGCAGTGGCTTTCATTACATGATCGTGTAGCTGGTGGTCTGAATTCAGATATGGAACATTTTGATGGAAAAAAAGTGGTGTTATCCAGATGCCTGTTTTTTCCACTGCCTGTATTTTTATTATAGATGTATGAAAGGCAGTTTTTACTTCAATACAAATTAAATTAGTTATTATATTGATTTAAACTGGGCTAGTAGCAACAAGCAGTTATAATAAGTGGGAATTAAAAAGGTATACTATTGGCCATTTTAATTCACAAATGGCCTGGTTAAGAATTTTTTATATGGGAAAAGCTCCTGTTAGGCTTCAAAGGAAACTGTTCCTGAGCACCAGCACTTCAGCATGTAGCCAGAAGTGATGAAGCTTGGCAAACATATTCATATCCTGTGTTTTGGAGAAATGACAAATCTAAATGGAGATGTTTTGTGTAGGAGATCTGTTACACGGCACATGAATGCAATGTGTACAGATATTTTAGAAACATCAGCATTCAGCTGACAGGAGAAAATACAGAAAGTGATTTGATGTGGTGCAAGTAATAGTTATGGGAAGAAGTTAATTGAAATACAGTAGACTCATGACGGGGAAGAGTTACTTGCATTGGGACTGGGACACAGCAATAGGGTTATAAGCCTGATGGTCAGCACACTTACTTCCTGGTCCACTTCAATTCCCTTTAAATTCACACGGACCTTTTAAATCCTTTTAAATACCTATTTAAATTCACATGGACCATTTAAACTGCTTTAAGCAAAGTCCAAAGTAGAATAAGAAAAAAACATAGGATAAAGGTTCCTATAGAGTTCATGCCAGAGGCTTTATACATTCCATCTTCCCCCTGTATTCCAGAGCCCTGTCACCTCACTGTTTCTTGCAAGAACTGAATCTCGCACCTTTTACTGCCAGCTTACCTAATTGTTCAGTCATGATGTCAGTTAGCCTGGCTAAAACAACAAGAGTTGGCTGTGAAAATATTAATAAGGTATTAAGTAAGGTATATATTAATAAGGTATGGCTGCAAAGGAAAGGCGTGAACTGCCAGCTTGGTGGCAAGGTAGGCACCATGCAGAGTTAGTTTGCATACGCTTTCAAAAAAGGAACACTTAGTATTTTAAAAAAGGAAAATACTGGAAAAGGGTGAGGAAAGAGTTCTACAATAGCATCTCAATGGATGTAAAAAAAATATATAGCTTTGTTAAAGTTAAGACATGTTGATTTATTCCAGCTGAGGATCTAACCCTGTCTCTGGAGCTGTTTTCTGATGGCGATGTGTGTTTCATTTCAAGGGTGTAAAAATCTGGTTTAGATGTCCAGGAGAGATTCAGAACTACAAAGCAATAGTAAAGGATGAGTAAGAAATGACTAATAAGATAACCCATGGATATGAAGACATTTCTAAATTACGTCTGTGCAAGTTTACACTGTAAATGCTTCAGCACATTGCATGTTCTGGGTCTGCCTCCTCGCATTGTTAACCAGGGAAACAGCATACAAACCCTGCAGCCAGAACTAGGATAAAAATCTTGCCTTTCTCATTTCTGTTGTCTGCGCTGGGGTGATGTTCCTAGGCTGGTACTGAGGGATATTCAGGCTACTTCGCACAGCAGCCAAACAGACTTCCTATATTTGGTGATTTTGCAGAACTGCTTGTTTTCAAGGTTTTCTTTTTGGTGTGTTGAAAATTTAAATCTCAAAAAGTTTGCATAAGTTATAAATTGTAATGCAGTCTGTTTAGGTGTATCTTATGATTGAGCTCATGTAATCAGAGATTATGATTCACTGCACACTTCTAAAATATTAATTCTCACATCCTTTGTAAAGTATTCCAAGAATTCAGGAAACTGTCATTGCTCAGCTCTACTGAGGAGACAGCATGTTGGCAAACAGTTTTTGCACTTAAGCACATTATTAATATATGGCTTGATTATGTTCTTCATATTACAAAAATATTTATTGTTCTTAGTATATATCTGGAAATTGTATCTTCTTCCATCTCTCTGTAAGCGACCCAAACATCTAAACTTTGTCAACAGCAGAGGTTGTTTCTCTAAAGAGAAAGAGAACAGTACTTGGCATGTGTAAAAGCATTTCAAAGTGATCCTCAGCAGTTGGTTATTTTATAAATTTTTAATAATATCTAACAGTTTATTTTGATATAAAATTTCAAGACAGATGAATATTTATTTTTTAATTACCTCACAGTGGTTCTGTAGTAGAAACAATAAGCAAGAAATTGCAATTGAAATAAGATTTACTTTGTGTTTTGGATTGATTTTTCTTACAGATATAAAAGTGTATTATTCCATTTATGTGATTGAGTTAGTTCTAAAGAGCACTATAAATGAGTGTTCAGAGGCCAAGAGTTGAATGCGTATAAAATCCTTTAGTCTGAATCTTCCAAAGTAACCTTCATTTGGCTTACATTACTTTCTGTTCTTCAGGAAATTTTCCATGTTTTTGTACCTGTAGTTGGAAAGGAAGTTCTGTGATGTGTGCAGTAGTTATTATTTTTTCCTGAAATGATAAAGCTTCTGAAAAAAGACATGCACCTGCTTTAATACAAGAGTTTTGCATAGGAAGGTAGGGCAGATGAGAGACTAGCCTTAATTAATTCAGTTTAGGTACAGTCTCAACTGACAAGGAAAATACACGAAACATTCTTCCCTTCAGTTGTTTAGACAGTACCTTCCTACAAGACAGTACTTCATCAGAAATGAAAGGAAAATGGAACTGCATCCTAAAATCAAACTGGGATACTGTGGTGTCTAAATTTTAGGCTCCTAGCCACAGAATCACAGAATGGCAGGGGTTGGAAGGGCCCTCTGGAGAGCACCCAGCCCAACTCCCCTACTAAAGCACCCCAGAGAAGGGTGCACAGGAACGTGTCCAGGCGGGGTCCAGAGAAGGAGACTCCACAGCCTCTCTGGGCAGCCTGTGCCAGGGCTCTGGCACACTCACAGTAAAGAAGTTCTTCCTCATGTTCAGGTGGAACTGCCTGTGTTCCAGTGTGNCCCAGCCCAACTCCCCTACTAAAGCACCCCAGAGAAGGGTGCACAGGAACGTGTCCAGGCGGGGTCCAGAGAAGGAGACTCCACAGCCTCTCTGG
>VZSC01015399.1:4972-14973 GCA_013398225.1 Steatornis caripensis
CTGTTTGCGCATACGGAGGTGAGGGGAGGCGGCTTGCGTCGTGGCGCGAGTGCTGCACGCAGGTAGTGCCAGGGGGCTCTTGAGAGTGACTTCTACTGGGAAAACCCACCGCTATGCGTTGTGTTTTTTCTGTTCTGTCGACTAGTTTGCCCTTTGATGACTCTGTTGGATGTGACACTCCATTTGCTTTCCACCGAGGCCTCTGTTTGAAGTACTTTGGTTAACTGCATAATTAGAGAAACCGAATCGGGTCTTAAGGTACACGCCCCCCCGCCCCCCAACTGTTGCTCATTTTCATTTTGACTGTATCTCCTGTGGTCACACTGGCTGTGTTATTAAGAGGCCGTGATACTCTGACACTATATAGCAAAACAAAGCATTATTTTTTAATCTCTTTTATTACGCGCTTGTCTTCTACCAACTTGGTAAAGATACTGCGAAGTGGGAGGAAGTGAATATGCATTTCTAAACACCGGCTTTATAACTTGAAAATATTGATAATCTCCTAAAATACAGAGCTGATCTATGGAAAAGCAAGCAAAATAACAAAGCACGCTGCATCTCAGTGAAACTGCTGCTGTCAGTCGATGAAAGTCCCACCAGCGAGCAATAAAAATGTTTTGACACGCGCTCTTGTACACACTTCAGTAACAGTTACCTAACAGGAATTTTCAACCATGGAAATATTTCTTCTTCCGCTCCCTTAGAATCATGAAAATTTCGACGAGATACAAGTCCCATTGTAAGGGGCAGCAGTCAGCACAGCGACTCTATAAATTGCACTGTACGAACAGTCATGCACAATACAACTGTTATATTTCATAGTAAAAACCAGCTTATCACCAGGGACAGAAGGCTTTAGTTTCTTAAAAAAAATACCATCTGACCAGATAGTGCTTGTAATTGGAAATTTAGGGGCTCCCGGTTGCCTTAGACTAGTTAAGCTCCACCCAGGTTCCAGCCTGAGCAGAAGAGGTAAAGGTTCATTTTGGATAATTACAGAACTAATGGGTGCCCAGCTCCTGCTCATCCTACAGGCATTAACAGCAGCCAGCACAAGCAGAGTCTGACGCAGCCGTTGCATTCACAACTCCTCCGCTTCCAGCCTTCACAGGTGCTCCAGCCACGTTTGCAAAGCAGCTGGACTATGCACAGGAGCTCTGCTGAGCCAGGCTCTCCACCACACTCCTGCTTTCACAAATCATGCAGGGATATGGTTTCGTCTCTGAATGGAAGAAATCTGTAAATGGTTTGAAGGTTCAGAGTCCAGGGGTGGTTTGGAAAAGCCACCGTCGGGCTGCAATGCTCATCGGGGAGTCTTCTGGCTAGATAGGGTGTCTCTGGGTATTTCTGGCATTTCACCTCCTGACTGAAGTCAGGAAAACTAAGAAACAAAAAATACAGAAAAACACATCCAGACACTTCCAAACTTTGAAACTAGTTTCCTAATGTTTAGTCAAAGGCACCAGTCAGTTTGTGTTTTACTCACCCATCCCTCTTTGGACTAGAAAATAGTGCAGTTTCCTTTAAAATATCAGATAAGCAGCATAAATAGCTGCCCAAGAATCAAAGACATGACTAATTCCTATTCATTAGACCTGTGCAATGTAAATACCTACTTGTTTCACTACTCATTATTTACAGTGAGATGCCTCTAGCTCTGTCACATGCATCCAGGTCTGCTTCCACACTCCCTCCTTCAAATAAATCCATGTCGTCATTCTGCAGACTCGTACCAATGAGAGGAAATGGGAAAGGCTGTGCGCCATGGGCACCCCCCTCCGCCTCTGCAGCTCTGGTGCCTGGGGATCGAAGAAGATGGGCTCCAGAGGGTAAAGACACAGCCACAAATTTTGTTATCGGCATAACATCTTGTGTCTGAGGTACAATTCCCAGATGGCTTTCCTAAGCCATCAAATTGCAAATACTTCTGGGGAGTTTTGTAATTCACCTCAGCAGTACGTGTAAACACTACTTAACGGATGTCTTTAATGCTGTCTTCCTGCTTCCAAGATTTTCACTGGGTCACTGCGTTGGTGTTGGAGCTTTCCCTGGGGCTGCACACATGTTGCAATGCAGCCGAGGGCAGGGGAAACTGTGCCATTTCAGTTCAAGTTGATTACAGGGTTTTTTTTGACCGAAATGTGCTTTTTTTTCTTTTTAAAGAAAACACCGAGTCACCAGAAGTTAAACTTACCTTATACAGGGATTGGTTTTGAGGGGACAGTTTCTCAAACAGGGTGGACTTTCTGTATATGGGGGAAAAAAAAAGAATTCTTCAGCGATTAGGGCACTTAAATGTGGGGGCCCTGTAGTCAGCAAAGCGCGGTGAGTTGTGAAATAATAGTCGCTGAGCCTGAGAGGGAATCAAGCAGGGCAAGGAGTTGAACCTGCTTTGCAGACTAGTTTCCCAGTCATTGGTTCATGGGGTCAGTATATCCTGCCAGTGCCAATGCATTTTGTAGAGCTATTTAAAAATTCGGTTAGTCAGGGAGAAAATGCCTGTAAGCCAGCAGTTACAGCAGCTGGGTGAGATAGGGACTGGTCATGCTTAAACCCTTGATTCAAGCTGGTCAGGGGAAAGACTTGTGCACACGTATCTCCCATGCAGTGAGCCCAGGCGTGGTGTTGCTCTCTGTTCAGTGTGGAGGCAAACCTCAAATGCCTCAACTCCTTTTTGTGATGCAGACTTCCTTGTTTCTGCCTACTCCAAGGTAGCGGACATGAATAGAACTAGAAATTGGGATGCCTATTTATAGTCTCATTTTTCCCTCTCACATCTCTCCTGCTTTTAAACGCTCCACTGTGCATTTCCGGCAGTTTTGTGGTTGCTCCGAAAGGGCTAATTTTGTTTAACTTCAAAACTAAAGCCGGTGGGAACCGAGGAGGCCCCCGAAGTAATTGTATTAACAGAAAGTGGTGATGTGAGGTCAAGGGGAAGTGCAGGACCTGAGTGCTCAAAATACCATCAACTACGTCATGAAAACAGATGTGCTCTGTTACTCCTTTCAGCATATGGGGAACAGTCTCAAGACCACGGTTTACTCTGAGCAGCTTGACAAAGTTTTTTGTCCCATTCTTCTACTTTCTACCATTCAGACGGTATCCCAGTGCTTTTTTTTCTTCCCTGCTTGGTTTTCTGGTCACTGTAAAAAAAACCTTCAGAAGTTATTCTACAGAAACGCTGCCCATTTTAAAAAAACAAACAACAACCAACCAAACAAAAGACAACCTTATCCTAAACCACTGGAGGCACCAGGTTAGCCTACAGAGAGTGCGTTAATGTGCCACACCAGCCAGAACAGCCCCATGGCACGTGGCACGGCAGGAACCTTTGGCTTGGGGCAGAGAGCAGCGGGCAGCTCTGCCCTGTGCCACAGTGCCTGTTGACAGCAGCTTTCACAGTGGGGAACAGTGCTGAGAGGAGCAGCTCGGTATTGCTGGCCACACAGCTACCTGTCATCAGTGCGATGTGGGCAACATCAGCTGTTCAGGTGGTGGGCTGAGCTAAATGGTGGCAGTTTTCCTTTAACCTCAGGAGCACAAGGGGCAGGGAGGCCTCCCAGGCTCCTGCTTCTGGTAGTTGGTCTGCTGAACATTGCGGCTGGCTCAGTGAGCACCACAGGAGAAGTGAAGAACAGTTTTTAGGAATAATTGCAAGTTATGCTGTTCTGGGCTTATGCTAGAGCTTGGTGTTACTCTAGTGAACACTGTAGAGGATGTACACACACATTAACTTGATTTACTAGGAAATCAAAAGATAATGGACGTTTACAGCCGATAATGAAAAATGTAACTGATTTATCTGTTGACAGGGAAGGACTATACAAGAATAGAGCTTCAGAGGAATCCAACAGGTCAGCCAGTCCTGCCTCCAGCAGCTGCCCGGCTCAAGGCCCTCTTGGCACTCTAATGTTACGCCCTGCCTAACTCCCTGCAGCCATAGTCGGACAGTGCGCGCTGCCCAGCAGCCACACTTCTGTGTTGAGTTGAAGCAGTGAAACAATGTGCTGTTGCGCTGGGCCTTGTTCCACAGAGGTAGGCTCTCTGTTTAAACCATATGTTGAATTATAACTGTGTAAGTAGGAGGAAAACTAAAACACATTTCACTGGGTTCTAGAAAAGCTCCGAATGGATGTCATTTTTACCAAGGTTTTATGTGCCCTATCCAAACACCGAGCAATTGTGGTGTACCATCAGATTTAAAGCGAGCTGTTGTCTAGAGGTGACTACATCAACGGAGGTGTGCACAGTTTGTAGCCCCTGATTCAAGGCTGATGCTCAGAGTTTTTGGGTGGTGGAAAAGGATTGCTAAAATTGGAGCTGGGCATTTGTTTTTCATAGCTATGATGGGCTATTTCTTGTGAGTTTTGGAGCTGCTCGGGATGAGCTCTTGAGCTTCAGGTAGCAGCAAGACAAAGTCCTCCCGTGTTTTTCTCATGCACCTGAAGTTAGTGTGAGTTTTGCAGGCTGGTGTTGCTGGTGGGATTCATTCTCCCAAAACGACTGTTTGCAGTTGTACCTGTCTTCTGTTAATTACGTGGCGTTCATGGCTAGAAACCTGAGCTAGGCAGCGTTAAGTGTGGTGTGTTAGTGCCGGGCTAGAGTGCAAAGGATGTTTGTGCTTGGCTCGCAGCTGTAGTGCTGTACCTGGCCTTGACTACATTACTGAAGCTCTGTGGGCCACAGCTGTCCCTTGGAAAACGGGAATAAGTGTTATTTTCCTATCACAGANCGTGGCGTTCATGACTAGAAACCTGAGCTAGGCAGCGTTAAGTGTGGTGTGTTAGTGCCGGGCTAGAGTGCAAAGGATGTTTGTGCTTGGCTCGCAGCTGTAGTGCTGTACCTGGCCTTGACTACATTACTGAAGCTCTGTGGGCCACAGCTGTCCCTTGGAAAACGGGAATAAGTGTTATTTTCCTATCACAGAGCAGTACTACAATGGGCTAGTAGCTCAAGTGGATTGTATATGTGAAAATGTACTAAACTGCTCAGCAAGCTCCACTAGCTAATTGGGATTTGGACCTGACTGTATCTAGCGCCACTAACTAAATGCCACTGTAACAATTGCAGTGGATCCGTTTTCTGGTCCTTCTTTAACTTTGCAAGTTTGTGGAAATCAGCTTTCTTCTAATATATACACCAAGCTTAGCAGCACTTTGATCAGGAACAGAACTGAACGGTCAGGATTTCTGCCAGTTTGGGCTGAAATATATGTGGAAGAGATTGTGAAATTTTTTTCTGTCTTCAAATCAGAAATGCAGTTTAGCCTAAGTTTGTCCTTGAACCTGATTTTAATTCAAATCTTAGCTTCACGTACTGCAATTTTGACTTTTGCTCATAAAAAAGTACAAGTAAAGCAACACAGAAACAGGAAGAAAAGGCCTAGTTTGCAGAAAAAAATGCCCTGATGCTAGAGAAGGGAGGGCGCCTGACAGGCTAACTCATGGTGTTCATTCTTGCTCAGCTACAGTGAAGGCAGATTAAGCATAAATTACTCACTGAGCAAATGTCTTGTTTTCTCTGTGACTCCACCTCTTTTGGGCATCCTGCCCTGTCCCCATCCCTTGCACTTGTCTGCATGTCTTAATGGCAGTACTCATGCAGCTGGTAATTTATGTGTCTGAGAGAGAAGACTTACACAGGGCCTTCCCTTTAGTTATTCAGAAAATTTGAGATACGGTACATGATTTGTTAGATTCCAAACTCGAACTTAAAAATCACGAGTGTCTTAAGGGCTGGGTTTGAGTGAGAGAAATTTTAAAAGGAATAATTTCAGCTCGAAGTTAGTTCTTAGGTCCTCACTTCATACCTAGTTACAAAAGTTTGTCTTCAAAATAAACACAATGCCTATTGTAACATAAGCACACAGTCATTTGGCTTCGACGGAGGCAGTTTGGTGTTCTACTCTGGAAGACAAACGGAGCTGATCCAGTTACTGAAACCTACTGGATTCTGTTGGTATCTTGTGTCATAAACACGAATTGTTAATTTCATATTACTCATAACAGGCGCACTGTGAATGTTTGCAGAGTTTATAGGCTATCAGTTACAAATGTGATTATACCAGCCATTCCTCAGGACTGACACCAGTTTCAAATTAGAAGCTGACAGGCCTCACCTGCTCCTGAGTTCACTGATAGGTCACCTTCTTGTCGTTTTGGCTGTCCCCCGATCAAAACGACATTTGTGTTCATAAAGGGACAGCGAGGGACTCTAAGTTGTTAGAATTGTTGAAGAATAAGAATAAGGTGTCATCTACTCCAATAACGTAGTGCTCAACTTTGGCCTTTCAGACGGCTTGATGCTTGCAGCACCTGACAATGTTTCCAGATACAAGAATAGCTGGATTGAAGGGTCAGCAGTTGTTCCCTCTTCTACCCGTGGATGCTAGGCATTCTGCTCAGCCCTAGCCAGGGTATAGACAACCTTAGAGGCTTGAGCAACGGGCTCGTAAAATGCCTTTATTTTTCTACATATAGGAACAGGATGTTAGGATAAATACACATTCCTTTCAGAGGCCGTTGTTACACATCCATATTTTTAAACAAACAATGCGTGAAAGGGAAAAGGTAAATATTGTTCAACACACAACTGGATAAAAAATGTTAAACTTTTTCAAGTTGTTGGACATTTCCATTAATTTGTTTACATGCCATTTATGTAGATGCAAACCATGATTTTATGTGGAAGTATCCTGACTCTTTGAGAACCCATTTATTTCTTCAAAAGAGAAGATTCTTTATGTTCACTCAATCTAATGGAGTTGAGCTAGACCAGTGCAATTCCTATATCCTGATACTTCTCAAAACTAGGAAAATGTGCGTGCATCTTCAAATACAGACTTTGGGAAGAGCTCTTATTTCTGTCATTAAACAAAATGTCAGATCCAAACAATGTCAGACTTCTCAGGCTAAAGATTTGGGCCCCGCTAGATTTCAAGTTTACTAAATCATCATCTAATGTACATGTGCCACCTATGGAACACTTGAACAGCTGTCTTCTTAAGGCTTGGGTTTTACAGACAATTAAGTAAATGCGTATATAATATGCCATTGAAGTTGCCTGGCGTTTTGCTGCTGTGTGTAGAGAGGAAGGTCTCTGAGCCGTGGGCTGTTACAAGCTTTTCTCCTTGCAGCACCAAGGGCCCGAGAGGCCCATTCTCACCGTAAACTCAGTTGTGTGCCAGTGGGAAAAGATCACAGACATATCCGCGACAGGGTACGCAAGGATAAACAAGATGTTGAGTTGCACTTTGCTCAGAGTGAATGACTCAGAGCAGCCAAGGAAAATCTTTTTGTTTCCCCTCACTAAATTAGACCTTTATTTTCGTCTTAGGAACCGTGGCTAGCAGAGGTGTCAGGACATTCAGTTATCATAGTTGCCATAATTCTCTGAAATCTGTCCTTGATTTTATTTTCTGCTCCAGGAAATATTATAGTATTGTTATTTCATCTATATTAAAAAAACCTAAGGCCAGCGTCCTCATGGTGTAAACAAGCACAACTTCAGGAAAGCAATGCTGATTCATGCCATCCGAGTGTCTGATTCTTAATATAAAAGGGAACATGTTACAAGAGAGCAAACAGAAACAAACATTTGTTATAGAAACTCATGTAATCAACATAGACACCCCCACAGTGTTCAGCAGGAAAAAAAAAATAGCTAAGGTAGATTTACAGAAGCCACCACTTTTTTTAAAATGATTTGGATATTGATCATTTTTAATCTTCTTCTCAGAACAGCCGGGAGATCTATTATAGCTTGAGCCAGCCATGAAAAGTGGGTCCGTTCTTTAACCGGCCCCAATTCACTTGGACATATTTTATATCTCCAGGGATTCAGCCACGAAGTCCATTAGAGCATCAGATGCAGTGAGGTCAAATCAATTGTCCATACTGCAGACAAGGTAACCATCATTTACTGTAATTCTCCCCCGTCATGGTAGAGGAGAGGAAAGGTTAAAAGCTGTATTACCATGAGGCTGTCTCATCTATCTTTCAGTATATTGGTAATACCTAAACATTGCCTAAAGAACTGTGTATACAATCTTAAATCTGCATTAAACTGGATTTAATAGTTAGATTGCCAAATCAACAAATTTGCTAATGATTTTCTTCTTCAGAAGAAAAAGGTGAAAAACTTTAAATATATTGTCACGGCAGGCACAAGACACCCAGAGCTAGACTGAACGTTTATCTCAGGATGACCTGAATGACTGACATTAGCCTTCCCTATACATAGATATATTTACTTATGAAGTAATTTGCTGTCATCTCTTTAAGCTGGGGATGCTACGACAGTCCAAAAACAAAAGAGGAAGTAAATTCAGGATGTATATTTTGCCCTGTAAATCAAGTCCTTATGTGTTTGCACTGTAGGATGGGCAATAATAGTTGACTGAAGCAATCACTGCTGTGGGAAAACAAACGTCCTGGTGGTGTCACATCTGAAGGTCAAGCCTGATGACATAGTAAGCACTGAACTCTCACTGACTCCCGGGGAGGCGGTGGGCGCTGCACACCTCCCAGAGCTCGCTTGGGGGGGACAGATTTACACAGCCACTGGGGCTCGGATGCTTTTTTCACTCCCACCTCCCTCCGTTGGGTCTGCAAAATCATTTATTTCCATTACAGTGCCATGGCATCTGACTCCTGCTCTCTGTGCGTTAACTGCATGAAATCAGAGAGAAAATGCGGTTCTGTGCCAGCGACTGCGTCTTCCTCCTCCTCTGAGTAATTGCACTGTGACCCTGATTAATGTCACATGAGCTGATGTGCGTGTAGGGGAACCACGCCCACCCCTGCCATGCATGCGGCACTCTGGCCCGGTCCTTGTAGGACTCCTCTGTTGAAGTGGGAAGTGATAATGAAGCTCAGCTTTATTCACTTGACTTGCCTATTTGCTTTTTGCAGGTTAATCTTTTCTCTTTCCCTGGATTTCTTTAATACTGAGCTGTTTTCATTAAGTGATTGAATGAAGAGCTACCATGACTGTCCATATTATAGAAATCTTTTCACAGATGTATTAATTAGTAAACGTATTTTTTTTGTTTCAGAAGCTGAGTTGCTGAGCAAATGTGCACGTGTTTAAAATAGAGCCAAAGGAGTAAGAAACAGAAGATAGTTAACACTGTTACTCTAGTACAAGTGTATCAAGTGTAATTCTGTGGCTGACATGCATTCATGGTATTCTTCTTGGGAGACAATGGGATTAATGTAGTTGGAGCGTAAGAGTTGATGTAGGTTACAGATTAATAAATATTTTATCACAAAGCCTATTTTTAAGGCTTTAGTTAGGGTTTAATGCCTAGCACAGTAAATTCTAACTTCAAATAATGTAGGTATTCAGTAACCATGCAAAGAAGCTAGTAAAAGTTTTGTGTGTGCTGAAGGAGAGATAAATGTGCTTTAGATTAGGTGTTACATACCATTCGCTTAGCTGCTTTTCCTCTGCTGCTCCCTCTTTTTATGATTTACCTTAACACAGACTCTGCATGGCTCCTTTTCTTCGGGTTATGTTACCCATGGTCTCTGAACTCATCCCTGTGAATGTCTATTCACAGGTCCTTTGCTAAACCTCACAACAGTGCAGATGATTGGTGCTGTTTCATTAAATACAAGTAATGATGTCACCACTATAAATACATACTCGGCAACTATTTACAAAATTAAGCACTAAAACAGCCAAAGCTTTTTCATGTTGTGCCCTTGCGGCCAGGAAGGCCAATGGCATCCTAGGGTGCATTAAGAAGAGTGTGGCCAGCAGGTTGAGGGAGGTGATCCTCCCCCTCTACTCTGCCCTGGTGAGGCCACATCTGGAGTGCTGTGTCCAGTTCTGGGCTCCCCAGTACAAGAGAGACGGGGAACTACTGGAGAGAGTCCAGCGGAGGGCCACAAAGTTGATTAGGGGAGTGGAGCATCTCCCTTATGAGGAAAGGCTGAGAGAGCTGGGTCTGTTCAGCCTGGAAAAGAGAAGGCTGAGAGGAGATCTGATCAATG
>VZSC01015399.1:15578-51186 GCA_013398225.1 Steatornis caripensis
GATTCTATGATTCTATGATTCTATGATTCTATGATTCTATGATTTTAATATAAAAATTCAGAAATAAATACAGGGAATATAAAGCTAAGAAAGAAATTCATTTATCCAAGTCTGGGAAGAAATGAAAGGTTTAAAATATGCTTTCCTTCATAATAGCACAAAATTAGGACTGCATGCAGCTTGTCTGTTGCTTTCCTTATTTTGGAGGACCTCTCAGATATCTTGCAGCTTATATGTACCCTCTCTGCTGGTACATATTCTGCAATGCTAATTCAGAGAATGGCCCACTGGGTTATTTAACTGAAACCAGAGTCTCAAAAAAGATCAGACAAGATTTGCTGTTCTTTGGCTTCAATGGATATCACAGCCCTGACTGAAAGAGCACTGAACTTAACAGAAAGGCTTTGGATCTGGAAAAATGCTTACTGAAATCAATGAGAGAAAGAGCTTTAACTCCAACTGTTAACACTTCATTCTGGCCCTTTTCTCAATAGATAGATACAAGCATTGGCTCTGTAATGCCCAGTCATTTTCTTAAGATCAATACCAGAAACCTAAATTGTGTGACGGGTGTGTGCTTACTATCTATCCACTGTGTTAGCATTACCAGTCGGATCAGACTTTTGAAAAATAAGTGTTTGATTTTACAATTATTCCACCCTGTGCAGCAAACAAATGTATTTTTAAGGAAATCTGTTTAGCCAGGAAAATCACTAAGGAATTCCTCAAGAGTTATATATAGCCCTTAGTTGACAGACTTCCTTAAAGAACTCCTTTTTCTATGTCTACAGTAATTAAAATAGAAGTTGCCCTTTGAGTATTTGACTTTGGCAAGATGCATTTATTTTAATTTTCTCCAAATGCTAAAGAGGTTGCTACAGTTATGGGGAAGTAGTTAGGTCTTGTAAACATGAGAGAGATTCAGATTCTCTGAGTTTGCCATAAGGTAATATATTCAAGCAGACCTTTGTGATTCTCCTGGTCACTCTGAGGGAGTGTAGCAATTGCCTGCTTGTTGTAGCAGTAGTCAGTGCCCTGGAAGCCAAATTAATGGCATGACAGCTGTGGCATTACAGAGAACACCAGTGCAGGGCTTTGGGGATAAAATTCTTGTGTAAGTAACCAAAAAAGGCAGTCTTGATTACAAAAAATGATGACATTAGACAGAACTGCTCTAAAAACATGCAGAAAGAAGCAGAAGAGAAGTGTACTTGTGAGCAAGTCTTAACCTGGGTGCAGCTTGGGTTGCGTCGCAGCGCAACTGTTTCACATTAAATATGAAACAAAAGCTCTCGCAGGAGGTTACCAACATAATCTTTTCTTTTGAAAAATAACTTGCTCTGTTGAAAGTTGAAATAGTTATTAATGAAAGACATCTTACATCTATATCAGAATGTTTCCTACAGTGCTATAAGGCCACCAGAGAAGACTGTATGGCCCCTTCTTCTTTCCTTCTTTTTTTTTTAACAGCAACAAGTAGGGTGAAAATTAGTAACTGTAGATTGCCTGGAGTTTCCTGGCATTTACAGGTAATTTCCAACTAACGTGGAAAGTTTTGGAGGTTCTCTTTACGTAAGTATGCACCTCCACAGAATGCATTTTTAGAGATTGATTTTTTCCTTGTGCTGAAGTCCCTCCTACTTGCCCCAGCCTACAGTATATCATCCTTCTCTACGTCCCTGCGAAATCTTATTTATAATGGATTATCCAGTAGTATTTTGTATTTGAATCTCTTGACCTGGTGCTCTCTGTTGTCCAAACTGGGTGAATCACAGAAGAGAGCTGGGGCCCTGAAGATTTCATAACACTATTTAAGCCTTTTGAGTCTGAAATAAAGGATGAAAAGTATAAAAAATTCAAATCGGATATACAGTTTTAATTTCTGCTAAATTCCTGATGTTCAAAACATAGAAAAAGGCCACCTGTTTGTGACCAAATGAAAAACAACTAGTTTAAAAAGAACACACATACAAACCAAACCTAAGTGAATAATTAAACTTTTTGGTATTTGCTTTGTGATTGGATTTTGTGCCTAAATTTGTTGTAAACGTTCTTCGAAGGCACAAGCAACCAGTGGGGGAAGGTTCTTTCTTTACACAGATCCATCTGCCTTGCTTATGAGTTTGTTATTAACTGCCTTAGATGATGATTAAAACATCAATGTATATTTGTTCAAACCAGCAAAAAGGTGAGAAAAATGTATCAAAATGAAATATTATCCTGAAATATCTTCCCTTTTTCTATAAGTTCAGTTTAAACAAACTTGTCAGAGCAGTGAAAGGACAAAATTTACCAAGATTTTGAAGAACAGAGAAACAGTAGAAATAGTTCCATCAATTAGAGGAAAAAACTCTGTTTGATTTTGTCCTCAATGTCCACACTTCCAGCTCTGAGTTCAGTGTTAATATAATCTGCTGCTGAATGGAAATCTGAATGAGAAATTGGCTTTAAACAAAAGTGAATGTAACTAATTTATTTTCATTACTGAAGCTGAGGAAAATGCAAATTATGTGACAGGGAAATGTTGTATTATTGGAAAAGGAAACATTTATGTAAAAAAAAAGTAAAACATAGGAAAAAGCAAGGAAATTAGATGGGTTTTAAGTACATTTTTTTAACCAGGCAAGATATCCCTTTCAGCACAGTGTGGGATATAACATTAATCTGATTTGTCTGTGATCTAAAAAACTGTGTATGTTTCCTTATAGTCAGGACTTTGCTACATTACCTCATTTTTTACCCACAGAAGCCAAACTGCTAGAATTTTGGAGACTGCTAGCAGTAAATTTATTTCTATGACAATTAATTCATTACTAATCTTGACCATTTCTCGAGTGAACTAATGAAGAATATTAATATTAAAAAGCACCTCGTAAATAATTTGCAATAAAACTGAAGGAATATTGAGCATTTGTAAGTATGACCTCCCTTTGCCCGATTGGTCTCTCTTTAGCTTTTCTTCCTGAACCTTTTCTACAATTATCTTTAAATCTCCATGAAAGAAGCCAAAGAAATTGGAACTCGGGTTTGCAGTAATATTAGTCATCTTGCTAATGGATATTCTATAGCTTGTACTTTTTTCCACTTCCTCTTACCTGGTCCTTTCATAACTCAGACTTTTAAATACCCTTTGGTTGGAGCCAATGGGTCTTACAAATGTAATTTATACAGTAGTTGATGATTTAAATGGCAAACTGCCAAAATCTTGTGCTTTTTAAAAATGTAAATCTGTCTGGATCTCATTAATGAAGGTTCTTGACTACAGGAGAAACCCTCTCCTCTTTGTTTGGAAAACCATTCATTTATTAATGAGATTCAGCTCTTCTTTTCAAAAAATACTTTGGAATCATAGTTTTATCTGTTGATTTTTGTCCAGTGGACTCAGCCAAAACCTTGCCAGTGGTGACATGTAGGATGCTGTCTGTGCTGAGACTTCATGATGACCACACTGTCAAGACAAACAGTGCAAAAGGTTTCGTAACATAGGCATTTGAGGGAATAATGGATTTATCTTAACCCTGAGACTGAGAAACTTCTAAACGTTTTGGTTTTTTTCTTTGTTTTTGTGTGTATGTGTTTTTTTTTTTAAAGGGTTATAAAGGTCAGCTGCGTATTAGGGCCAAACCTTTGCCCATGAATAAAAACTTTGCTACTTTTCTGCTGCTTTGCTCTTCCATTCTGACTGCATGGAAATCAAAACAAGACACCTTTGCCTTAGCCATAATATCTAAGAAATCCTATGAGAATGAAGGGTGAAACCAGCTTTCCTCCCCTTGGGAACAGCTCAGAACTGTCTGACAGTAAACAGCTTATGTGTTAAATTGTGGATAAAGCTGTCCTGATGCAGGTTGTCAAGTTGTTTATTAGGGATAGTAACTTGAGGAGATACAACATTTCACTGATCTACTCCTGCATAAATTTCAGCAGTTATTACTCACCGAAGGTCCTAAATGAGAATTGACTCATATTGCTGGCTAAGTCTCATTTTTCCAGAAGAGGGTGACAATGGCTGTGTGAACAATTCTACAGGAGGGACAGACTTATTTTATTTATTACAATTTTGTGAAATCCACTAGTGCCTACTCCTTTTCTTTTGATTTTGGGATATCTGAGAAGCCTGGGATAAGTAACATTGGTACTGTTTCTTTTTGCCTCGTGCTGCTCTGTTTAGCACAGATTATGCAGATGTGCTTGAGCTCCTATTGCTATTTCAGATCTCTCAAGACATCACTGACTACGCCAGATATTGTTGACATACCTGGCATCCCTTTCGGAAGGAGACAGATTTTTGTTTTTTAAGAAGTTTTACTTTTTTAATGAAGAGACGTCCTAGGAAACTGCTTCTTCATCCTGAAGGGTCTAACAAGATTCAAGCAAGAGTCTACTCGCTTACCTTCCTTATTATGTTCAGTGTATTATAACTGCATTGGAAGCATTCAGAAAGAAGGCATAGTTTGCTATAATAACTTCAAACTTAGCTCGCGGGTGGTGATTTGCATACCTGCTAGTTTGGAAATAAAAAATGAGAAATGTCTTATTTTTCAGCTAAGTATTAGAATTAGACATGGTTTCTGCTTTGTTTCTACTTCTAATCTTCTTGGGGGTGTGAGGGAGAGAATGAGAACAAGACAAAGACACGTACAAAGAGAAATGGAATATTTCTTTGTGACCAGAACAGAGATTATTTACTATTTCTAGGTGTGCATTTTTCAGTTGCTTAGTTGATGCCATCATTCCTTTCCAAATTTTTTAGGTCTCAAAGAACAGGAGGACTGTATTAGAGATACCCTCCTCTAGTCTCCACTAGTAAACAGAAAAGCTTCTTCTGCTGTGGAGTTGCAAGGTTTGCACTTGCATTTACCCTTTCTCATCCACCTTTGACATAAGCTGCACCATTTTCTAGTTGTTATGGTGTCACAACCAGGCCATGGGGAAGCTGCTGTCCAAGAAAAATTGGTCATTCTAACAATGACCAGAAGGAGTCTAGGTAAAGGATCTTTTAAAATTTCTGAAAGAACTTTGTTTTGTATAACAGATATAGACCCAAACTTACTTAAATATTATTGAGTTTTGTACACATGAAGAAAAGAGATGTCAGCTTGCAAGTGAAGAATAATGCTTTTGTATCCAGTTCACTTACAGAGACTTCAGATTCCTGCTGCAGAAGAACAAGTCAGATGCCCTGCAGCACTGTAAGTTACCAAGCGATTTCCCATCTCCAGAGAACAGCAACAAAGAACCCATTAGTCTTGTCCTGGGAAGGCTGAATGCCATGTCAGACCAATCATCACACCAGATGTATAATGTTTTAAGAGCTATACTATACAGAATTATTTTGCATTAAAAAGATATGCTTGATACAGAGCATATTGCTTGTTCCCAGTGTGTTATTTGGTTAAAAAGAAACCTGTTGAAATATGTTCTCTTTTGTGTGATATTGTGATAGGAGGATTACAGAGATGTTACTATATGCCATCTCATCATTGTTATCAGCCAATGCATAGACTTTTTTGGGTGACTGCTGTATTTGTTGGATACAGATCTGTATGCACCCGAGTTGTTGACTGTTATGAGAGCTTTTATGAACAAAGCAGGGTTTTACTCCCTCCCCACTCCCCCTGACATTCCTTGCTGATATCCCTACTGTGCTCAGCACTTGGCCTTGCAGCATTTTGCTTGCATACTGCTAGTATGCATCTTCAGGCATCACTGAGAGATCATGAGATAATGGGATACTTGGGTAAGCCTTGAAATTAAGATCTGGAGTGCTATGCCTGCTTTCTTTTGCTTTTTTACTCACTTGATCACATCAGCTTCTGATTTTAAAATGATGATGTGTTTTAGGGCAGTATTACGAAACCCGGAAGTAAGATGTATTTCTATTAGTACTATGTCCCAAGATACAAAGTAATGAAAATTGTATGGATAAAAGACTTCTTCTATCTCCATCTCTTATTTGCTCTTATTTTCATCTTAAGCACCTGCATTATTGAAGGATAATATATTAATCGGACATCTTGCAAGCCAGAATCCTATGTAGCTTGATCAATTTTGGGGTAAAATTCAGCTGGACTGCCTAAAAATGCTTATTGGTCTCTATGGATTTGTGCTGAATTTATTTAACACAAAGTGTTAACTCTCTCTGCAGTTAATTAGCCTCCAGGTTATTGCAGGCCCCAAGGCATTGTATTTGAGTTGTCATTGCTACTTGCAAAGATCAGCAGTATTTAATTCTTGTGTTACACAATCTAGATTGCATGTCCTTATCTGGCTAGTGTTAATTCATTGTTTCTAGGATCTAATTTAATTTTTCATTTTCTTGGCTATTAAAGATGGTACTAAGCATGAGGAGCTTTGCTGAAATCAGATGTGTTACGCTGAGATAGTACCGTTTTAAATTACAGGAGAACTAAACCTGAAGGTTCCTCCAGAATTTTGCTATTGTAGCTGGGGGCAAGATTTGTTTCTGTTACATGATAAACCTAAAACAAATACGGCTCATTCAGACTCCTCTAGGATAGGGCAGACCTAAGCTTATTAATTATTTCTGTTTTCTAAGGAGAAAACATCAGGTTTCCTTCATTGGAAAATCCTGTTTTCTCAGAAAACATTTACACATGTTCCAATACTCGCTCAGCAGTGGCAGGAACTCTTTAGTGGTTAGAAAAGTGGCAGAAGGTTAAATCATCTGACTTTGATGTTATGTTGATTGTTTACCCTTAGTGTACAGTAACATCTTAAAGAAATGAAGCAAACTGGGTGTATTCATTACTGGACAAACACAGCTGACAAGTTAAACAATATGCGACTCTCAAGCTGAGACCAAAGTGCTTCATTTATAATGGAGATTACGGTAAGAACCAAATGAAGTTGTCTAAGAGAAAACGATGTCTCCTGAGCCTTTATTCTGGTTTGGCCACAAGTTAATAACACGACCAGCACTTAACAACAAAATGCAGGACTGTATTATCTTTTAGCAAATGCCAGTCATGTGCAATCCAAACAGGTCAATTACTAGCAAATCTCTAAAGATCTCCTGAAACCTCAGAAGAGTTAGAGATGCCAAGAAAATGTCTAGATGCACAGAGACAGAGGAACAGAAATAGGGCGCAAACCAATTTGCAGAAATGGAACTTAACCCTTAGAGGGAAGAACCCAGCCTGCTACATATTCATTTCCATTTCATTAAATATTTATGGAGAAGCATACATGTAACGTGATTCTAAATTATGGAAAAAGCACAAATGGAATCTGCACTGTTTCAGTCATGTTTAATCTATTTTTTTCAACTTTTCTGTATCTTGCAGGTGTAATGGACAAATGTGGTTTTTTTTTTTCTGCCACTGACATGCTAGCTGTCTGAAAATTAACATGTTCTCTTGAATAGTTCTAAATCAGCACACACACAAAATACAGTGTAGAGGCCAGTGATAGCCTATTCTTCAGCTCAGTACACATGTCTACGACCTATTAATATTAACGAAACCTGCGCACAAGCGTGTGGGGATAATTGACCCCATTAAATTCCATTTACTCACGAGCTACTTTGTGAGGTTTGCCACTTAGTTATTGTAGTTTTTATACAGGATGAAAGTTGGAACAGTGTGTACGTCAACAGAAGACTATTTCAAAATTAGCTTTGTGGAAAAAAAAAGAAAAAAAAGAAAAGAAAAAGGAAGTACTGCAAAGGAACATGTTTTCATCCAGACTTTGAACAGCTAATGAACATAGCCTTATCTTGCTTTAAACTTTTATTGGGACAGAACATCAAAATACTTCAGGAGATGAGGAACTTCAGCCTGGATATATTTTTACTGGGGATCTCTACTGTCTGGTCTTTTCATTTACAGGACTTTGTATTGAGCTGGGCAGACATGGGAAGGGTGAACAATATTTCAAGCAGATACCAGGAGATGTGGATCCATTCAGGGTCAGGCTGGACAGGGCTCTGAGCAACCTGGTCTAGGTGAATATATCCCTGCTCACTGAGGGGGAAGGGACTAGATGACCTTTAAAGGTCCCGTCCAACCCAAACCATTCTATGATTGGATTTTTTTTTTCTTAAATTCTGGGAATCTTGTTTTCATTGAGTTTTATTTCATGCTTTTGCTATTTTCTGTCTGAGAAATGGAGTAAACCAAGAGAGCCAATCTGTGTCTTTTTAATGGCTCATCTCTAAACATGTGAAGATTACTGACTTGGTTCACTGGAGAGGATACACCTAACATCTCCTGATCAGTGCCAAGTGGAATTCAAAGTTGCAGACAACAATGTGTGAACCACTTTTATATCTTTTATCAAATAAGTGATACATTCTCCCTCATCAGGAATGGCTGATCTCTTTCAGCTGATCTTGAAAGAGTCAGCCTGTGATATACAACTGGTTTTCACCAGTTATGGTGCCACCATAATATAATTCCCCCAGACATAAAGAGAAAGGAAGAATACTAGTGTTAGAACTAGCATTAGTATTAGTAAGTAGCTAGTGCTTTGTAATAGATATTACTCAAAATAATTTTCCTGACAGTAATTTTACTTATTTTCTTGGTAATCATCTCAAACAAATCTCTTGGAACAAATCTCACAGTGAGAACAAATCTTTCCCAAAAGGAGCACTCAGACTACATGAGCTGTTGTACCCCTTATTCTTTGTACACAATACAGAAATGAGTATTTTTACAGTCCCAGCACACCTTTAAAATCCCCTTGTTCAGGGCTGCAGGGCACCTGAAGGGTCCAGAATCATGCCTGCTGTCCTCAGACCTGAACTGGGTCTACACAAGACGCAGTGTCTCCATCAGCTTCAGACCAACACAATGCTAGTTGCACCAGACCAGAATGAATAATCTCCAGACCGGAGTTACTGGCACTATTAAAGCAAGAGCACAGCTGACTGACATACAAAGAGCTTTGGCAAAGCTTAAGCATATAGAGGAAATTCACTCTTGGCGTTGAATGCATCCGAGTAAAAGCAGGACGAACTGCTGATTAACAAGCTCAGACTCTGCAGACCAAATACCAAAGGATGAACAATGGCAATAACATTCTGTTATGCCTCTCTACAGCATGCATGCCATTTATCATCAAGTTATGTTCCATAGGCAGCTCCAGCAGTACATTTTCACAGTCTAATTGATACATATAAAATTTGGCTTGCAGCTTTCAAAAAAGTCAGAATTACAGAGAACTCTGTTCCGTCCAACAAGAAAACCAACAAGAAAACCAAACTTCTGTAATATTAGTTATAACTACAATAGATTTTTTATGACTAACACAGCTAGTTCTCTCAGAAAGGTAGGCAGTACACAGTTGTGTCACAGAGGGTGCACATTTAACAGGGCTGCTGGGGTTTCCTCGTAAAGCACAATATGCTGATTCCTCCACAGAGCTCTAGTAGGTTTGGGAGGCATGACTGTCTTCCACAAAAGTCAAGTGGACCCTTCTCTGAGACACATATTTTTCCCCACATTGACCAATTTGATTCTTTTTCCAACATCTACCAGTTTGTTTGCTGCAGAAGTCAAGTTTACTAGTTCCTAGTTCTCAGGGTCACCTCTGGAGCTCTTCTCACAGATTTTCATCTTCCTTTTCCCTTGCCATGGTACTGAGGTCAGTGCAAATAATTAATTACACAATGCCATTACTGGCAATTTTATATCTGACTTCATCTGGAAATTTTGAGTGAATACCCTCTGCTCCAAATGTTGTACTTGCTTGTCAATTTAATCTGATGCAGTCCTGGAGACACTTTTGGTCTCATATGGGAACCTTTCTGTCCTCCTTTACTGATTACTGATGCAAATAACACATTTAGGTGTCCTGCAATGGCTTTCTCTTCCAGAATTGCTCCTTTTGCACCTCTGTCATGTGTTGGCACCATCAGTTCACTGGTAGCCTTCTAGAGCCCGAGGTAACTGAAGACAGTTTTATTAGGTTTGTATGTTTAGCGAGTCAATCTTCAAAATGTTGTTGGCCTATTTATTGTGATTTTAGTTAATTTCTCCGAGTCTGTTATCTATAGTTCTCCATTGGATGTGACTTTCACTTTCTGAAGGATGGCTTTTTACTGCTGATAACCATATTCTCTGCCCTTTTGACGTAACTACTTTTGATATTTGAAGAGGCTATTTAATGACACACATTTACACTGAACCTTTATTGTGCCTTTAAGCATACTCCATAAGGATTGTGCTAGCTGCTCCTTTATTTACTTAATCTTGACATTTTAAGGTAAATTGCTGCAAAGCTCGATATTTTTGACTTTGTCTTTCTGTGAGGATTTGAATTTGAGAATGGCAATGTCAGTGCATAATTCTTTTCCTTACACTTAGAAAGTTGGCAGCTTAGCTCTGCTGATACTGGCATCCAGGCATCTCAGTCAACGTCTTACCTCAGCTCTCACTCCTCATGTAAGCTGTTAGACCATCACTTAAACTGTACAGCTGCTCACAGTAGTAAATGGACCACTGTGGCACACAACACTGTCTTCTCTGGCAGCTGTGAAAGAACCTTCTCAGGGTTAGACCATTGCCAAGTGAGGTGCTGTGCACACGTGCTAGAGGAGGCAGAGTCCCCAGCTGAAGAAACTGCAGACAAAAATGTTAGCTTGAGCTGCCAACTTTTCAAGTCCTGTGAGAAACAGAGTAATTCAGTCCTTTGGTGAAATGCGACGTGCTAGAAGAGGTCTTCTGAGCTTGGTGCTTTCATACTACACTCGACCTGCTAGTTGACTAACACAGTATGGCATTATCCGATTTCTCCAGTGCTTACCGCAAAATGACTTCATAATAAAAGCATTCACATTCACCTATACAACTTCAGAGTTTGCAAGACTGTTATGTTTCTAATCATGAAAAACATGGCTTTATTGAGGTGATAAAGTAGCCATAAATAAAGAGCTCATAGGAGCAGGCTGACAAACTTTTTATGTTAGGTATGTATGGTGATGCAGTTTGTGGTGACAGCACATTGCTCAGAAAAGCAGGTCATATTCTGCTTCCTATTATACCAATGTCAACCCAGAGAATTTCCATTGTCTATATTTCAACCAGTTCAACTAAGATAAAGATCTCTACACAGGATTTCACAGCCTTTTTTGCCACTGTACAGCATTATTAAAAAAAGAAAGTACTATAGGGGTCAAATTACTTTCAATATGGTTTCCGATAATAAATGTACTACAAATGGTTTAGTCTCACCCATTAATCATAATAAAATCATAAAAAAAAAGGCTGAAATAGATTTCAGCAAGGTATCAAGCCCTTCTCCTGCACTGTCATGAAATTTAGGCATGTGACACAAGGCAATGCCTATCACAGTGCTTGTCACTGAAAACCAGACACCTTGGGATGGACATTGGTGGTTTAGGTCTTGCAATGACAGGACTTTGCATGGATCAAGCCCCCAGCCCTTAGATTATTTTTAAAGATAAAATTAAAGAAAAGAAAATAGAGAGGGTGGTTCTGAGGGACAAGGTATTTAAAAAGCATTGTGCCATGTGCATGTATACAAGGACCACAGAAGGAAAACGGGAAGCTGTAAGCAGAGAGGTGGGATGACAGAACAGAGTCTGGGAACAAGCACAGGCAGGTCTAGATGAAGACTTTGATTCCCAGCCTCTTCCCCTGCTGATCTCTGGACCTGACTAGCTGCGGCAGATGTGCTGGGAGCCCTCCCAGCCCCGGCAATGGGGTGATGCCTGTCTGGGCTGGCTCGTCCTTGCCAGGTCTGTGTTCCTGTGAGTGCAACTGTCTTCATCTGAAGGGGAAAAGAAAACGTTAAATGTGTCACAGGCTGGAGAGGTACAGCAGGTAATACTCTAGCCTGTGGGTGCAGGCCAACCAGAGCCCTGTGAAGGTTCACTTACCTGGCAGACTGGAGCAGGTAAACTGAACTGAAGGCGCACAGAGACAGAGAGAGGACAGTAGGGCAACATCCGCACGCGAAGCCTGAGCAGCTTAACTACGCTAATGGAAAAAGGGATTTGGATAGCTAAAACCTGGTATGTTGAACTGAGATAAAAATATAACTCTAAGTATATATTTCTAGGCTGGAAGAGGCCTGGTAGAGAGGAGAAATGATATCCATCTTACTCCTATCCTAGAGGATTTTTTCCCCCACTCCCATTTTTTAATAACACAGAGAGATGTTATTTTCAGTCTAAATCATGCCTTTTTGTATGTAAACTCAAGAACAATTGGGAATCTGGTTCCAGGCTTAGAAGTGAGATATATATGCGTACATTCATGTACACCTTTTCACAAAAGCATACAAATACTTATGCTCTCTCCACTCCCCATTACTCTTCCTCCAAATACCTGTTTTTCATTATGCACCGTCACAGAAAATGATGACAAATAACTACATGGAAAAAGAATTTTTTTTTTTTAAAAATCAAACGTAGTATAGTATGTTTCCGAGACAAATATAAAACAGATATTACATTTCTAATTCTCATAATCAAATGCTTGTATGTGAAAAGGCAAAGGGCAGATTCTATTCAAACTTGTAGCAATGTAAAAAACCCAAGAAAAAATTGCTATCATTCTGTTCCTAAGTACCACAGAGGAATATGCCATTTTTCTGTAATAGAACAGAATGGAATAAAACTTTGAATTTCAGGAGACTGTTTCTATGTGAGCATTCTCACTTTACAGCCAAGTCAGATTAGCTCCACCATTCTCATTAGAGCAGGTATCATGTAGGTTTATTCTCATTTTACGGACAAAATTATTTAAGAAGAAACATTGTGACTTGCCTGATGCAATGCAGAAGAATATTGTCTGAAGAAGAGATGGGTTCCAGGTCTGTGGCTATATAGTTGTGTGCATTAACCTTTAGGCTTTTCAGCAGTGTGTCTCATACCAGAAAATTAATTTCCTACCTATTCTTTTTTTTCTTTTTTGGTTCCAGGATAACAGTGATATTTCAAAATAAATTAGTGGGTTTTGTACTGATGGGAGAGGGTATTTTAAGCAGACGTGTAGTTAATTTATTTCCTCTGGGGCAAATTCTGCCTGTGCTTTCCAATGTGCAGTTTACACTCCCACCAGTAGCACTTCTCTGGGTACAGCTGTCTGGACCGCAGAGTGATGAGGGGCAAGGAAAGAGAAAATCCACATGTTTACCTGTGCACTTCAGGAAATAAAGGCACACCCAATCCCTTGCCCCTCCTCCTTGCCTCCTTTGAGGGCCCTTCTGAGTATCAGCACTATACCTAAAAGATGTTTATTTCTTCTCCTTCATGTGACCTGTGGCAAAGCTGGTGGAAATTGTCATTTTATCCTGGAGAAAAGGATCTCCTGGGAAATGTGGCATTTTACTATTCTAATCTACGTTTCTCACCCCTACTTAAAAAAAAAGTTGTTTTTTATTACAGGCTGATTAAAAAGGTGTGCTAAAATGCAGATAAACCTTCTCTCTCAGCAGTCAGTGACATGGAGCTACATGTAGTCCATGGCAAAGACACACCTAAGAACACATTTCATCCTGTTTTCCTTCTCTTTTTGGCACAGCATGGAATCGAATGATACATCTGCTAGATCCAAACTACAATAGTTTTGATAGCTTTGGGGGAAGGGTGGTGGGCATGGTGGCTGAACTGCTCACCTGTTCCCACGGGGGAGAGGGTGCCTTGCAACTAGACAGATGGGTCGCACTAACAGAAGGTCAGCGGAAATGGTCATGCATACCCTACTTATTTTTACAGTGTTCATTGATTCAAACTGCTTTTGAGCCTCTCTCCTCCCTTTTTAATAGGAATTTTATCATGTTTTAAAATCTTTACCAATTTCAATGTGGCTGATTTAATTTCACACAAAAAAGTGTGGGAGCAGCAGTCTCAGTTCTCCTGGATAAACACTGGGCTACGTGCTACTTGTGTTTGGCTATGTCAGCTGTGAGCTCTGTAGGTATGAAGTTCTGCCAGGCAAGACATGAATCTTTTTTCAATGAAAGGGGTACATTATCTGCTTCTCAGCTGTTTCTTTTCTGAACAGCTACATGAGGTTTAAGATAAATATTCAACATAATTATTTAAAAGAAAAAAAGAAAAAACAGAACACGCTCTCTCATGCATTGAACATTAATGGCAAATCACAGAAAGCAGGAATTGGTCCTCACAGCATGTTCCAGGTCAGTCTAGAAATGTAGTAGTGGATTGAAAGGTTTTCTAAAAAGGCAAAGAATTTAGTAACACTTTGGCTGTAATATACTTTGTACCGCCTGAGTCAGTCCCTTGCAGTGAAACTGCCAGATCAACTCCCGAGGCAACTGGGTGCAACTTTGCTGGGTTAACGAAGCTGTGCCCTGCTTCCCTGGGAACATGTTCAGTCCAAGCATGGGATTGTGACGAGGATTATGTTGACCTTGGATTCTTATTCTCAGCCAATGTCTTGTTGTTCCCAGGTATCTTCATACTGAAAAGTGTGAAGAAATTAAACTGATGACTAGCCAAATACCAACAGCTTAAAGGTTCATGGATTTAATAGCTCTCCATGAATCCAGTCAATCTCTGCTCCATTTTCAACTCCTGTACATATTGAACTTGAATTTTGGTATTTCTGATACTATTTCAACATGACCTCAGCCTTGTGTGGGTAAGCTGACATGGTTACCCAGTACTGCTGGCCTTGCACTATCCCACTCCCCAAAACATCCCCAGCACTCACTCCCAGCTTTCTGTGAAATTTAGCTATTTCTCACACAACTCCTTAACCACCCGTGAATTCTTCATAGCACCATCTGCAAATTTGTTAGCTTCTCACCCTGTGATCTGTCATGTCCAGCAATTTCTTGTGTTATGTCCAGTAGTTTCTCACCTCTTCTGTTAGGTGCAGCCCAGGCCAGGGCATAGAGAGTGGTCCCATCACCTGCCCGCAGCCCTGGCAATCAGCATCACAACCTCAGCCTGCTTCTGTGGGAGAGAAACATACTTATGTATTCTGCTAGGACTAAATGACAGTAACTACAGTATATAAATTGTAAAAATAACTATGTTTATGGATTGAATGTATTACCCTTTCCTCATGCTGCTTAGTTGCTGATCACTTGTGGAATGACTTATTAAATTGAGAGAAGAGGATGTACCATCTGGCCCCATACAAAGGCAAGGACTTCAGTTAAACAAGAGCTTGAAAGGGACATAAAGATGTTTGTGACCCGCCTAAGGAACTGGAGGGCAATGCAGAAAGATGCTTCAGTGGATGATGGGCTCAGATCTGACAAGACCGAACTTGGATTCGAGAAAATTAGAGTTGAGGAGAAATGTATTTGAATGAGAAGGAACAGAAAACTAAATATAACCACAATGATTGTAGGAGCCGTAGATAAGATTATACATATTAGATTTAGATAGATAGGTCCTCAGAGGAAAATAAAAACATCTCAGTGTAAAAAAATCAGCTACAATAGCAAAGTGGATAGGCTTGCAAGTGCAGAGGTCTTTTTATATATAATTTTGGAAAACCAAGCTATGCATATATGATTTGTTGCATTTTTGTTGTAGAAGGCTTTATCTCATTTTTATGATTTTAGGATTAATAAACGTTATCGAAGTCAAGCATAAAATGAGCAGCACCTCATTCAGTACATTCACTGGAATTTCCAGTGTATTTATCATTTTCTGCTGGGAGCATGGTATAGCAATGATTAGAAAACAATATGGCAGGAAACTCTTGATGTTAAACATTTGAGTTATGTATCACAGATTGTCTCAAATTCTGTGAGTTTTTAGATTTAAATCTTTTCAAAGTTTTCCTGAAGCTTTTGGCAGATTTTCTGCAAAATGTGTACAAGAAAGACAGAAGATTCATGGAGGACTCTAGCCTTCTGTTATTGTTTAAACACGGATGCTTAAGGTTTAAATTTACAGGGAACAAATCATTCTACATCAAAACTAAGGTGTTGCATGTTTATTTACAGACCAAGATCTAGTAGTAATGTGTATTTGTCATGGAAACTGATTTGAGTTTAATTCTAAACCCTGTTTTGCACCAGGAAAATGTGAGTTTCATTTTACTTGTCTCTGTTTTCAATTATAATTTGACAAAAGAAATAACTGCATTACCTATTTGATTTGCCAGAACTTTATCCCAGCACCACCTGTTGAGCCCTCAGCACTTGAATCCTGACATACAGCAGAGAACAAAATTATGCAGTTGGCATACTAACCAGCAAGGATGCCAACAAAAGCATAATATAGCCTTTGTACTCAAAGTACAACAAAATATATATTAAGCTACCAACTGCAAAGGTTTAAGCAAGCCACATTTAATTATACATGAATGTATCTTTCCAACAAATAACTCAGTAGAAAAATGGTATGGAAGTTAGTAAGGACCCTTTTTGTATGGTCTGCTTTGGTAAATATTGCAAGCTTAAAATAAATAAAGTTTTGCAATACTATACTAGATTTACATTAGAGATGGCAAGAAGATAGCCAGCTAGTTTATACAAATAGATGGGTTCAAAACTATCAGTTTCCCAGTTTGAACAAAATGCCCCATGTTAATTTCTGGTGGGGGGAACTGACCTAGCACAGCACTGGTCTCCCAGGAAGGTGGAAGAAGAAGCTCTAGTCCAGATCAAAACTCTTCTGCAAGCAACGGGGACCAAAGTAGCAGGGATCAGCTGTGTCTCTGAGATGTGTTTCTCAAAGCAGCACTTTGCCAGGAAAGTGATGACAACTGTTTTCCTGGCTCTTCTGACCCGAGATCTGCACAGAAGAGGGGATAGAAGTTGAAGGGAGACAGCATATGTCAGTAGGGATGAGGCAAAACCTCTGCTCCCCAGTTCTGCAGAGGTCAGATGAGATCTGCACAGGGGGTGTGAACTCATGGGGGATTTGTACACTGAGAAGGGCTACCAGTGGTTCTAGCAGTGGTGCTGAAGTTTCCATCATTCCATCCAGCATCATCATTCCAGTTTTCATGTCCAAAAATATGAGTTAAACCACTGCACACTTTTTAAGGGACTGTTTTTAAATATTGGTGACAATGACAATTTACAGATTTTTATCACCTTCCCAATATGCCTAAGAGAGACTTTAATCTGGATACTTGTTCTAGCATTGCTAATTCAAAGAGACTGCTGGCCAGAAAAAGGACATTAGATATAAAACGAGGATTGTGTTCCAAGGTAAGGAGAAAACAAGGAATAAGATGCTACTCCTGCTCACCCGGAAATCACCACAACTGCCTTCAGATGAGGACAGGGTAAGGCAGAAAGAGCTAATTGACCCACAAGGAAGGGAAAAGCAGTTTGGGAAATACAAAGAGTGGTCAATTGCCAGTGTCGCAAAAATTCTCCTGATGCATTTGTACAGGGCCGACCACACAGGTTCTGAGGCTGGCTAAGACCTTTGTCAACATTTTACTAATAAATCAAAGACCATTAAAACTTTGGTTAAGGAACCAAAATGCTGTAGGTTAAATGAAGTGTCTAGAAAATCTTTTAGAGACAATGAAGTGCAGCTTTAAAATAGCTTGGAAAAAAACCCAACTAGTTTTGTAAACAAGGAAACAAACCAGCTGTAAATCACAAAGTAACCAAAACATTTTACTTACTATGCTAACTTTTGCACTCTGAGCTACTTAACTAATTATTACCACTGTAGGCTTGTACAAGCCTAAATGGACGAAGTACCTCTTTGCACCTGTTAGCTATCACTAGATACAAAGTTCTGATAGACGATTCCTGAATAGGATATCTAGAGTATATATAGATAGAGTATATATATCTAGAGAGAGTATACATATAGAGTATATATATATAGAGACAGTATATATATATTTAGAGAGAGTGTATATATATATACAGTAGTACAGAAAGTTTAGTGAGTGAGAAAGTCCTCTGATAAAAAGTGGAACATTTCAAATTGTATTCAGAAAAATACAGAATAATTTTGCATCTGGATTGCTTTCTTACCAACGCACTGCAGCAACCAGCATTCAGCTGAGGTTGTGAAATCTCTGTCTTTGGAGGGCTCAACTTGACTGGACACAGCCATGAGCAACCTGATGCAATGAGACCTGCTTTGAGAAGGGAGTTGGACTAGATGACCTTCAGAGGTCCCTTCCAGCCTAAATTACCTACGGTTCAAAAACGGACCTAAAGAAATCAGAAATTTTTCCTTACAGTTGTTATTAAATTTTACTCAAATGCAATTCTTTGTCTTCTTTGTTTAAAAGTTGGAATTATGTATTTATTATTTAAGATTGTTTATAAATTATATTTTTGTAATTATATATGTAAATGTACTTCTATTATTTATTTACTTTTTGTTTAAGGGATCCATTAAATAGAAGTAAAATCGGTAAGCATACTGGGTGCCTGTGGTGTAATCCCAACAAGCCAATGAGACTCCTTGCCTAAACTCTAAAATGGTGGCTTGAAATATACCCCAATATCCTTAATTTTTCTGTGCTGAAAATTTAAAGTGACAATTGTTAATGAGAAAAACTTTCTTCCAAAGTTGTAATAGCACTTGCGACGTGATAGACCACATCTAGGAAAGCCAAATCTAGTTGATCTCTCCTTCTCAATTCCAAACATCCTTTATGGTAACCACATTTCATTCAGGAAAATAAGACTAGAGGAAGTACACATATGGCAGATAGTTTGGCATCATCCACTTCTAGATTTCTCAGATGTTTAACAGCCAAGAAAATGTGCCAGTATTTTAATTTCTTTCAGACAGCTGATCCCGTGTAATCTTTACTCTTGATGAAGACTTAAGATGAAATATCTGGATAGTGTTCGAATAGGGCATTAAACGAGAGTGTCCTATAACAGAATCCATCATCTTCTCCTAATTTCTCCCTTGTTCAAAATAACTACAAATTCTGAAATTGCAATGTGGAGCTTTGAGTTTTATAATTATAAACTAGTAAGAAAACTCATTCCAGAAAAACACTGCATTGTTTACTGCCTTCCATGATATCTCCAAACATGCCTAATTTTTTTGCTGTCTTCCAAACAGCCTTGCAAAGACACTGAAAACACTGGAACACTTTCTTCCCTTCAGACATGCAAGGAAGCTGCAGGCAGATTGATCAGCAGTCTGAGAGCTCTACAAGTGGCTTTTTTCACCCTTGACTCTGCTTTTGGGAATGTAATAAATCCACCCTGAATATTTGAGGCTAGCATTTCAGCTTGAAATTGAACTTTTTGCATGTAAAGCAGCCATGAAAATTGTGAAGATTTACAGGTAGATTACAGCGAGCTGTACAAAAGGCAGCAACTTTTCAGGAAATCGTTGAAGTCTGGTCTGAGCACCCAAATGCCTCAGATGATACTGCTCAGCTCCACTGCCATTCAACAGGTAATTGCTATTAGTCCCTTCTATCATCATATAAAGTGGGATTCGCTATTGAAATTAATTCCATTTATATCTAGATTAAATGTCAATGGTTCTTAGATTAGTTTAGTGTTCTGTGTCTGCAGCACTTCTCCAAGCGATTGCCCCCGGTTTGCATCACATTTCTCTTATTTGAGTATTCTGATAGCACACACCTATCCTTTAGCAGAAACCAGTGACCCTGAGGATCCTTTCACTTTAAGCTTGAGTTTACCTGTCACTTAAGGTGACTGAGGTCAGCTGGCTTAAGATGACTGATCTATAATCCACACTTCCTGAAGGGATAAATTAAATCCAAAGAGAGAGTCTCATAAATTCCCAGGGAGATCTTAGTATCATAAAAATAGACTTGACATCACTCCAAAGTTTAGCCTCTGCCTTGACAAAGAGGAATCAAAATCAGCTTTGGTGCAAATCCTCCACAGGAGATAGTTCTGAAAGTGCTACCAAGCAGTCTGTGCCTTCCATATCTTGTGGCAACTTGTCACTGATCCCTCTGCCGGCTTTCACTGATAGTGAGACACCGCAGCTGACTAGAAGTGGGGGAGAAAAAGAACAACATGTGTTTTCATACTTCCCCACCTATTTCTCTGTAGCTCCTCCTTTACATCATTATTCGTGAAGATACTTCTGTAGAACTGGCTCAGGGTGATTGATGCAGGGCACAGACAAGTGTTTTCTACAGAAAAATCCTACCATATTGAATAGAATTCTATAGAAACAGCTGCAGGAGCCTAATGTATTTGTAGAATTAACCTTGGTAGATTTTTTTTGAACCACCTATTAAAGTTCTACATCAAGAATAGTATTCACTATTGCATTCCATGGAGGTTTTGCTGAAACTTGTCCTGTTCTGCTTCCTGCCCATCATAATCACATTGTTCCTGCTGCAGCTTGAGCCTTTCACAGTTCTAGAAACTGGTTGAGATTTACCCAGTACTGCTTCCCAACACAAAGTGATTTCCTGTCTCGAATGACTGAACTGCTGCATTGAGAAGAGAAGGAATTTAATTTCACTGTCACCCTCTGAGCTAGCAAGATGATTCATCAGTTTGTTTATGTACTGAAGGCTGCCAGTGAGGAGCATGCTTTGGTAAGGGGCACTAAAATGGGTGATGATTTCACTTGGCAGCACCTAATACTGACTGTTTACATTGGCACTTACGCATTTAAGCAGCTATGTAGACTAGGCAACTTAACTTAAGAAACAGGCATGAAATTATTACCATAAATTGTCTTCAAAGAATTGTCTTGATTCATGATTGTCTTATAATATATAAACACATTTTACCACAATGATTTTGCCCATTTCAAGGGATACCAGATACACAAGGGAATTTTTCCCTTTATATGGCAGTAAAACCAAAACCACTATGGCTCTTGCCAAACTTGTTTAAAGTTTACATGGATTCGGTTGGACAAATGTGGTGGAAAATTATATCCAATGTTTTGGCTACTGGCCCATGCACCTCCTTATATCTCAACAGCGTCTCTTCCACTCTTCCAGGTTTTAATGCAGATTTGTAAATTCAGTTTGTTTTTGTTTGGATTATAATATTAAAAAACCAGACCATATGAAATAGAATGACATTTTGGCTCTGTAAAATGTAGCTCTTCCTGATGCTTCTTTTTTTTTTTTCTAATTGGAAACAGTAGATGGAGATTTCTGCTCTGCTTTTCTTGGATGCTGCTGTTTTAGGGTTATCTATTGCCTGTAAGAACAATTGCTGCTCACATGCTATTGAAATAGAACATCTTGTGATGGGGCTAGAGATGACACAATACTATACTGAAAGTATCTGGTACACTGGCAAAAAACATGGGGCTTGTCCTGTCTCACTCCCAACTTCATTACATTTCTGTGTGGTGGGTAGTTAAGTGGAATCAATAGGGTATTCTACTGTACTTTTTAATGGACTCTGAGATATATTATTGATGAGAATTTTCAGCATTATACAGGAGGAGAAGGGAAAACAACCTGTTTAAAAAACCTAAAACATTATTTTGAAAGATTACATTATTTCGCATGTCAGTAAACTAATAAAATTTCAGATTTTTTCAATGTCATTGGAAACATTTAAAACAGAAATATTTTGCCAGAAGGAAAGTTTGTGGACAGCAAGCTAAGATATTTGCTTGGTTGTCTTTGACACTCCTAGTATTTAAATCTGGGGTTCCAGGACTGTCGATATGTGCAGGACTCTTAACAGGAGTTATAAGCCGAGATCAATAGTTATTCCTACAGCAGATCATCAGGCACATAACTTACTGAAGTGGAAGGCTCAGTGCTTTTGACCTCTCTCCTACCTCAACAAAGAAATCTGAGGCTAGGGCAGGCATGTCACTGGTCTCAGACTGGGGTCCTTCTGAAAATTCCTCCATTACGTAGACATCCTTGAGGAAAGAATTAATTCAATAATTAATCTGGTACTGTGTTTGCATATGCAGCACAAAGACGGCTGTGACAGCTGATTATGCAGTGCTTCAATCACGGAGGGCTTGGGCTCCACTGGGCTTCCTGGGTTAAAAGTTTGGTACGCTTGTGGGTAAAATCTGATAGGGAAAGTTAAGTAGGTGTCATTAGAGGTGGTCTAAAATTCAGGAGAATTATCATCTGATCGGGAAATGTTCCCTCCTGAAAGCCCCACCTTCCTTCCGATGGTCGTTTTGAGGGTCAGGAGACTCGGCCACTCAGCAGCAAAAAGACAGAGTAGTTATAGGGCGCTTCACCTACAGAATGAGAATTTAGATCTCTCCAACCTCTGCTGTAACTTCAGGGCTTTGGTTCACCTACAGCAAATGGATTTGACCGTACCTGTGCTTCTAGCATTTCAGTACAGGTACGGGGGTAACATGCCTTAGCTAAGCGACCTTTCTTTTATCTCATTTTGGAAACCAATCGTTGTAAACTTGACTGCGTATCTATGTGAGGACGCCCGCAGTACCTGTCTCGCATTTCACACAGCCATGGTTGTTCTAACACCACTGGCTGTTTTGAAATAACCCGGGAACTGACCACAGCGGATCTCAGCCCCGCTGACTGACCTGCCACAGGGCCGCGCAGACAAAAACCCTCCTCATGCAAACTGCAGAGTACCTGGCGTTTGCCGAGGCGGCAGCGAGGGATGCTTTCCCGGCCGGCCTGCCATACGGGGCTGCGTGAGGAGGAGGAGGAGGGAGGAGGCACGAGTGGAGGGAGGCCGAGGGGAGAGCGGCGCCGCCGCACCCCGGGCCCGCCCGCCCTGCGCCCCGCGCCCAGCAGGGGGCGCTGCCGGCCCGTGCCTAGCGAACGCCCTCCCGCGCTTTCCGGGCGCGCGTCCCCAGCGTTAGCGGGGCGGGCGGGGCGGCCGCGGGCGCTGCTGAGGGCCCAGCCGGTCTTCACCGGCGCTGCGCCCAGAAAACACACCCGTTGGTTTTTTCACGTTCAGAATACACACAGGGAGCAAGGCGAGCACCCAGAAATTAATTTCCGACGGAGAAAAAAATACGGAAGTGTTACAATTTAGAAGGCTTTTTAGATACAATTTAGATAAGCCACTATTCAGAAAGGCCTTTCTTGGGGGGGTCGTGATCATTGCTTTTTGCATAAAATGAGTTGTCATTCTTGAGTTTTGTAGGTGTTTGTCACTGAAGATAGACTGTCCAGAAAAGCCGTTACATTTAAATAATTTTTCCCCCTGCTTTTCCTACGTATTTTTTCCCTTCAGCTGAGAACTTTTATTCTTGCTTGACTTCACAGACACAGTGGGCAGAAGACATAATCACCTTATCCCCAAATCACCTATTTCTTTATCTTCTGCTGTGTTTTCGGCATTGCTTTTGAGAAGCAGGAACTGAAGAGAGAGGGTCCTTTAGTTTGGCGATGGAAACGCAGAGTTGTTTTGCTGGTTGGATTATTGGATTACCAGGAGTTGTGAAAAATGCCCCCAGGGCGCAGTGGGAGGATGCCCCGGCCGTGCCTGACAGCTTTCCTCCCCGCTTGCATCCCCCTGAGTCAAGGAGCGTCCTCTGCCTGCGCGTCACCAAAGGCCTGGGATACAAGGGGCAGAGATAATACATCTCTTTTCCACTTTTTGGGTCACATTCAAGGCTCGGAACCTACCACAGATATTTCTAAAACTTGTTCTTTAAATATCTCAAACTGCAGAGAGGAAATAAATCTGGTTTATTACGTGGTGATTCTTCCTCTACGGATGTGTTTTTTACTGTGCTTCTCCAGTGTTACTCTGAACTTTCTTTCATAAATACCTTCATATAAAAAAGCCCGGAGAAACCTCTGGGTACATTTATGTTATTTCTCTATTCTTTGATTCCTCAATATAAAATAAAGAGGATCAACCATTTAGGTTTACCTTGCTATGCTTAAAAAAAATAATGAAATATGACAGTTTATGGCTTTTCTCCTCTGGATGGCAGTAACTCCTGCTTAAATGTTCATGACCCATGACTGCAATATCATGCAGCAAGGGGTTTCCTTTTCTTTGTCAGCGTGCTATCCAAAAGAAACATTTAATTCCATCTGTTCCATGGTTTTCCAAATCTAAATTTGAAAGATATGTAAGCTTTCAAATAAGGAATCTGTTTAATGTAAAAATCTAATTACATGAGTTCTAAGTATAAAAACAAAACAGGAATCAGAAGAAAGTAATTGACGTATCTATTTGTATCTGATTACATGTTTCATAAAAATTAATGAATGTTGCCGAGAAAATAAAATTTCTTTATATTAAACAACAAAGCAATACAAAAGGTACAGAAACATTCTGGCCTGAGAGCGTACCAGAACATCTGCACCTTTAAGATGTTCTCCTTGTAGGAGGGCACATCTGAATTTCTTCACTGTTCATTACAATGTGAAATTTTGAAACAGAAAATGCATCCAAGTAAAGGTGATTTCCAAACACCCACTGTGCAGACATGTAAGTTAATTTAAACAAGAGGTATGAGAGGGAATTGAGCCCTCCTCATTCCACATGTGACCAAATAATATTTTTGCAGTAACAAAGCTACACTTACATGTAGGACTCGGGTCTTCTCACCAGCCAGGACTAGCTCTATTGCCTTGTGTTACTGCTGGCGAAAATGATGCAGTTCAGAGCAACAATTTCCAAAGATGGGTGCCTACATCTGTACAACTGAATCTGCACTTTGGGCATGATCCAAGTCCCTTGACACCTTCCCTCTGACTCTGGCCAGCTGAAGTCTGTCCTCCAGACCTGGAGCAGTCAGCCTTATTTCTGGGGTGCTGCTAGGGCAGTGCTCCCCAATGCCTGGCTCAGTAACAGCAAACAGTGCCTCTGTTTCCTAATATATATTATTCTATTAGGGAGAAAGGAACTCATTCTACATGTGCATTCAGTTCTTGGTCCATGGGCTGAGGTGGCCAGTGGGGGTCTAGGAGCGGTTTTTGAGAAGTGTTTTTCCACCAAGACCATAATGCTATCAACTCCTTTGTAAATCTTATCTGTTTTCAAACGGAGGCAAAATCTTGGCTCCTGGAACTGAGAAAAATATTTCTGCCCACATCTTTTTCAGTGGAAAAATCAAATTTGGCAAGTTTACGTTAATTTCTCCAGAACCAAGACACTATATTTCCCCCACAAATTGCTAATGCTCAGAAAAGTCACTTACTTATACCACTCTATTTCTACTGCTATTGTCCTTATCTTCAATAACTCAGTAATGCTCTGCCCATTCATGTATGCTTCCTACACCTGAATGAAGGAAGCAAAGCAGTTTTGTAGTAAACAAGCCAATCCCATAAAGGGTCCTACCTAAGCACTGATAAGTCCTCTGTGGCGACAGAAACATCAGTCCAGCACTGGAAACGATGTGTTATGGGAAGACATGGTGTCTCCTGATTTTCTTCAACAGGCAGGGGAGCAAACTTTGTTGCTGTCCTCCTGGCAAAAGAGCAGCACCTACTTGCTGACCTGAGCCCAGCTCCACAGTGCAGATGGAAACAGAGAATCACCGGCATGCCATCTTGATCTCCCCTGCTTTATTGTCTAGGTAATTTTCTTGAGGAGCATAGCAGAGATGCTCAAGAAGCTATAAAGACTGAAGACATCACTGGGAGATAAAGTGCAAATTACTCTAAGCTATTGCCCTGGCCTCTTGTTTTGGAATATTGGGAAATGTCATAAATAATAATTTGGGTACAGCTAAGAAGGTGATATTACAGCTTGCCACAAAGCTGAGNGGGAAACAGAGAATCACCAGCATGCCATCTTGATCTCCCCTGCTTTATTGTCCAGGTAATTTTCTTGAGGAGCATAGCAGAGATGCTCAAGAAGCTATAAAGACTGAAGACATCACTGGGAGATAAAGTGCAAATTACTCTAAGCTATTGCCCTGGCCTCTTGTTTTGGAATATTGGGAAATGTCATAAATAATAATTTGGGTACAGCTAAGAAGGTGATATTACAGCTTGCCACAAAGCTGAGCTTTCAGTCTTTCCAAAGGTGAATAAAAATATATAAATCATTTGTTACACTGGTTTTATTGCAGGTCCATACCTTTGAGATTCCTTGAGTTGCTGCCAAATTTTCTCTGAAGACTTCATTAAGTTCTAGCGCTAGAACCAATTTGTCAGCAAAAGATAAAGCAGTTTGAGAAGCTGTCCCAAAAGGTTCCTCCTTAGCACATTTGTGAAGGCCTCTTGCTGTTCATACTGACTTCTGAGCTCAGGAAGAAAAAAAAAAAAGAGGTGAAAAAACCCCCAAAGAAGTAGAGAGAAAAAATATGACCGGTGACGTGTAAAAGTCCTTTTCTGTCCTATTAAACACAGCGCTCCCTCCCCACTTCCGTGTGCAAGTTTGCCTCTGTTCACCATGGTACCTGGTAAAAAAAGGACAGACACAGTAAAAAATATTAAACAGATTAAATGGTCAGCTGTAGATTTATTTTTACTGTATAATTTTCTAGGTATAAGTTGTGTCCAGAATGTGGGAGGAAGGTTTCTGCCATATAACACTGGGTTACCAAATACCTCAGCTCTCTCAAGCTGCCCTATGAATGATTTGAGCAGCATTCTGCATGGTCCCTTTTTGAAAAAGATGTAACCCATAACCCTTCACTTTCCCTTAGCTCCAGACAATGTCTGTACCCATTTCCTAGATGGTGATATGTACACATGGCATAGTAGAAATACAGACAGAACACATGCAGCAATGCATACATTCAAAAAACTCTGTTCTTCAGCTCCCTAGTATAATAAATGGAGACTGATGGAAAACAAAGATGCTTTCCTGTGTGGCGCAGGGTGCCACTGTGACAGTCGAGGTCAGGAGAAGAGAAGGCATGCAGAATATTTCAGGCTGAGGTCCAAAACAGTGAGATTTCAAGTTTATTGTGAGGACAGAAGAGCACTGTGCACTTGAATTTCTCGCTGTTGGCACTATAAACATATCCAGTTAGCCAGAAGATTAGGTTATAGCTAGAGCTCAGTTTGAAAGGAGATGTCAAACAGATTAAAAATTCCTGTTCATTACAAGACCCTAAATTAAGTGAAACTCTCTGAAAGATTGGTTGCTTTCTGAATCCTGAACCATTCTTTCAATTATGATCAGAGGATATTGGGTTTTGGATTCTAATTTAGAAATACATGTATGGGATTTGTGCTAGCATTCCTAATGTCTGAAGTTACAGAACTGCCAATAGTTTGTCAAGAAAGTTATTTTAAAATAAAGAAAAATAATTAAAAAATCTGTTGAGGACAGCAGCCCTGTCTCCCAAACTAGAGATGTTTTGCAACCCTAGGAGCTCCAATGAAACTGCAAGATGACCTGCACTCCGTGCAAGAAACATGACGTTTCTCTGAAATGCCTCCTTCTATTTCCCCAAAACTGATTAGCAAGAGCAGCATTCCAGGGCCTTACAACAAGGCCTTCTTACTTTCTCATGCAAATGCACTGGCAGGAGTGGAGCCTTACAGCACAGACCTCTTGAAATGAGGGCNAAACATGACGTTTCTCTGAAATGTCTCCTTCTATTTCCCCAAAACTGATTAGCAAGAGCAGCATTCCAGGGCCTTACAACAAGGCCTTCTTACTTTCTCATGCAAATGCACTGGCAGGAGTGGAGCCTTACAGCACAGACCTCTTGAAATGAGGGCAGAATTGCCCTTTCGGTGTTGGGATAACAGTAGGATCCCTTCTAGAACATGCTTTCTGCTAGGTACTGCATGAAGTTCTCTGCAATGTTATATGAATGGACAGTACAAATAAAATTCATGATAGTTACCACTCCTCTCAGGTTTGTTTCTCCTGAGCAAGGTCTTGTTGGCTTGTCTTTATGTGTAACATCAACTACTGATTCTACCTGCAGGAAATCAAAGGAAAAAAACTTTCTTTGGGTAGGATATACGTTTTTAAAAGAGCTGTTATATAAAAAACTCTTATGCTTTCTTGGTTGGTGGAGTTTCCTGAGGCAGACTTGTCATTGTTGATAATACATTAAGCACAATACATCAGCACACCACAGAAAGAGATTTCCCAGGATCAGCTATGCACTTTGTACAGCAGTAGGCAAGAATGACTAAGGTATAAAAGGGCAGACTGTGGTGAAGCATTTCTGTGAGCAAGGACTGCAAGGGCAGAGAAGACACACATAAAACTAACACCTTCTGCAAGCCATGAAGAAGTTAGCAAGAAAAGAAGTGTAAAGGGGAAAGCAACCAAAGGCAAGTATAGAGAACAGGCACACATCCAAAAAATCACCTTTAAAACAGGGCTGGCTGCTAGGAAAACCATGGGCAATCCAGAAAAAAGAACCGTTTTTTGATGTGATGGCAAACTGGCTGCCGATATGGGGTTAGCTTGACATCCATGGTCTCCCATCTGCCGATGTTGCTGAATCTGAAGAATTTATTGCAGAACAACCGGAGCAATACCACGAATCTTGAATATCAGTTTCACACAACTACACCACAGCAGTTCAATGGTCAGGGACTATAAGTGAAAAGAAAGGACAGAGTAAATTTGCAGGAAACATGTGTCCTGTGATGTCCAAGCTATATTTAAACTGATTTATAAAGTGGTTTCTTTGTAAATCAGCAGTATACAATACCTCCTCCTGCTGCTAGCCTCCCCAGTTGTGCTGTGTATACTTTCTACCTGATTTGATTTCCTCTGGTCTGTCCCCTGCTGCACTCTCTATGGACCTTGCTAAGGTGGCAAAGCACCTTCAATGTTATAACATTGTCCCTGATATAATTGAGTTGTAGTGCTACTTTTTGATGAAACTTTATTTGTAAGCCCAAGTATTCCACTGTTTCTTGCTGGTTACAGCCAGCTTTTCACAACTGAGATGGATGTACATGATAAAACAAAAAACCCCATGAAAATGAAAATTGGACCTTTTCATACCCCTTTGCTTCAAGGGACACAGAAAAACTGGAAAAGCACTGAGATGATAATGGACTTTTGCATTGCCTATAATTATTCTGTTAGTGGCGGACTGGCTGTTTAGTAAATCAAAGACATGAGGATACAAATCCTTGCATGAGCAAATATGCCCACATTCCTTGCATTTATGAAGTTTGCACTAGCAGTTACCAAAATCCATTTAACTCATTCCTGGTGATTTTGGAAAGCTGACCAGAATGCCTTTATGGAACTCGTTCCAGGCAGCAAAACTTCATGTATTAAGGGGAAATCAACACATCCTCTCCTCCTTTTCATATCTTTCACACCTTTACAAAATGACTTATGGCAAGTATTGTCCTAACCAAAGTTTAAAAGCATATGATTGCTTAGTTCTCTGATAAAGCAGTGCCCCCTCAATGATCCCTCTTGCTGAGGTGGGTGCACATGCCAGGGTGTTTTGAATTGCACCCAGGAGGTCAAGGTCTCGTGAGACCTTTTCAAAGGCCAAAAATTGCTAAGGTGGATAGTTTTTGGCTAAGGGGCTGCCACCCCTTTGCTTCAGCAACCACCCAATTCAATTTAAGGGTGTAGGGGCTGTTATGGCAATCCAACGTCATCCATCAAATCCCTTCTAAAAGGTATCTGAGAATTAATCTGCATTTTACAAAGCAGCTGCAAAAAGGACCAGTGATGCTAAACCACAGATTAGCAAGCCATTAGTACATCTAGCACATATTTTTCTTGATTTTCTCCAAGATTCAAGGTTTTCTTTTGGCCATCTTTCTTGGCAGTACAGAGCAAAGAATGCAATTTTTGCCTGAGTTAAAGAAATACTTCCTTTTGATTGATGGAAGTTGCTTGCTACATAAGGAATTTAAGCAAATGACACGATTTGCTTAATAGCAATTAGCACAGGAATTTTTATAAAAAAGAAAGGATTGTCTTTGATTTCCCATCCTTAAATAAATTGGATGTATCTGGTGGCTAAATAATAAGAATAATTATTATTAAATCATCATTGTCCACCCAATCACAGAATCACAGAATAGTAGGGGTTGGAAGGGACCAACTCCTGAGTGCGGTCCTTGGATCAGTCACACTATTTGGAAAGAGACAATTGAACATTATACCCAAGACTTCACTTCTGATGGCCTGTTTTCCTCTGTTGTTGCCCTCAGAATCTGAATGACATGGTTCATTGCAGATACCACCTGAAAGACCTTCCAAGGAGTGCACATCTGCTCATGGAAAACAAAGCAGCTCAAAGCGCTCCGGCTGACTCACATTACCAGAACAGATACAGAGGGAAAAAACTCTCTCTGACTTGACATTTCTTTTGCTGCACCTGTTTGTCACTATGTGATGGGCATGAATAGCAGGAGGTGACAGTGTTGCTTTTCAAGCTTTAAAACTTAGCTCTGCAGAGGCTGGTTCCAACAGGTGAGTGAAATAAAGAAAGAACGAGGCTCTTTTCATATTGATAAATCCAGCTGAATTGTGAGCATTCTTGAAAGTGTGTGAGGCTCTGATAAGAGTTTTATCAGGCATGTATTACATCAACTGGCTGCTACACGGGCCCTCTAATCAGCTGGTTTTCCTAGCAACGGTACCTAGACAATAAGCTCACATCTACTGAAGAAGCACTTCACTGTCAGTGGAGATGCTGTTACAGTAATTCATGCTTGAGACCAGGTGTGAAGAAGAACAACCAGGCTCTGGGTTTTAAATATGCTCAGATGCTGGGGGAACTGAGGATGTTTTAAAAATCCTGTTCAGTGCAAACCTCAGTTCTGCACATCTGAGAATCTTAATGAGAAAAGTATCTCTTAATGAGAAAGAATATGTATTTAATAAGTTGGGGAGTCAACAGAAATAACTGTTAATAATTAAACACAAACTGGTGAGAAATGTGCTTTCCAGATATGTTTTTAATACAACATGTAATTAAGTTTTAACAATGTTTATTCAGCTCTATAAGGACTCTGCATAAAAGCTTTAGTGGGAATGCAGAGGACAGAACTCCTGATCTAGATAGATAGGAGAAAAAGGCCCATGAATATAGTTTCTTTTGTTAACATGAGACTGAATTTGCAATTTCTTGGATTAAACTGAGACAAACTTGAAGAAACTGCAAAGACCTGAGAATACTGAGAGACTTCAAGCATTCCATTTTTCATCACTGGCAATATTAAAATCCCTGGGTAAGGTTATTCTTTGTCTTGTACTTATATAAAGAAGGACTAATTCCACTTAGGAAACGCAGTAGCTTGATTTCTGACCATCAAAAGTCGTAAGAGAATATGCCTCACACTGAAAATAAAAGCCAGCCTAGGAGCTGCTCTGCCCATAGAACAGCAATCCATATCTGTGCACCTCCTCTGAAAGAAATCTGATGGTATTTCCTGAAGCTGTTCTGGGAAAATTGTATCTTTGTCCATTATAAATTCACATATATTTTTATAAGCAAAGCAAGGGTCCCATTGGCGCCGTTAGAAATAATCCTTTAAGAGATTTCCAAAGATATGTCTTGCTTAACTTCAACAGGGAGTTAACTGAACACCCTACAGAAATTTTATTTTTCCTCATAAGCAACAATAGATCCCTGTAAATGTAAAGTAAGTCATACATAGTCAAATATGCTGGCATAAAAGGAGTCATGCTCTCACTCCTATAAAAAGTAAATAAATGGTGCTAATAAAGACATGCCAACATATAAGAACAGCCCTTTTGTTTTAAAGCATATATAACCAAATAACATTTTATAAGCTTTTAAAAATTCATTAAGACTCAGGCCTTGGATGTGTCGAAGTCTTTCTCAGTGACCGGATCACCAGAAGACTGTTTGGGGTGAATTCTGCATTTGCATGTATAGAGACCACAAAATAATGAAAAAGCTCAGTTTACTTGAAACTGGGTCCTATCAAGTTGTCACAGAAAGAGAGTAGAAATAAATTTGTCCTGGTCTGTCCGTTCCTTGCAACCCTATCCATTTTAGCTAGCACTAGGGAACACTTGCTTTTCCGCCTGCATCCTGTGCTTTTTGCTGTTTTGGACTCAACTCCAGGAGAGCAGGGGACTTTCATAAGTCTCCTGAAATATTGCATGCACTCTGACATCTTATGGACTTACTCAAAGAACGTAATGGCTAACGCGTTTGCGCTTATCTGCCAAATAAATGAGAATTTTTTCACCTAAAAAGTGTTAAAACATTTCATTGCACTAGAAAGCTGTCATATGAAATTTATATGGCAGCTGTTCCAGTGAAAGTGCCACAGGAATTAACATATAGGAGCATCTCAGTAGCCCTTCTAAAGTGATACCCTCTCTCTCAAAGCAGTCAGCCACAAACTTTTCAAAAATGAAGCAGGCAGTAATAAAAATGAGCAAAAATATTTGGATCCATATTGAAACTTTCACGGAGACTACTGGAATCCAGATTTTCAGTACCATTCTCTTTGTGTGCTAAGGCTAAGAACAGTGCAGTCATGCACAGCAGATATCTCTTTGCTTGCATCCTCATGCGTAAGAATTTTCTATACTTTACAGTAAGCATACTTCACAACGTAACCAAGGGTTTGCGAATCCCTCCTTTACAGCACAGTGAGCTTGCACGTGGTACATCCCAGTCGTTCTGAGTCACCAAAATATTTGAACCACAGTGCTACTTACAGCTGGGCTTGTTCTAGGAGATAACTGACTACCTTACAGAAGAAGTCTTGCCTTTTTTCTGGAGACTTTTTCAAACTGGCAAAACCAACTGGGGCAATGTATGTGTGAGACAAGAAAGAGCAGCGCCATCACTTGCAAATGAGGATCCAGGACAGAAAGGCGCTTCTGTGCCTTTAATTTAATTGAACAAAATGCAAGTTTAAGCTGTCTCTCTTATAGTTAGACTCTGTTATATGCTACATTCCTCCAAGGTGCCTGTTTATCTGAAGTCTAAACGTACAGTATCAGGCTTTAATTCTTGAATGGCTTCCCATGTAACAAAAATTAGTTGTATCAGCCAAAGTATCAGAAAAAATGCGTATACCATGTAATGCCTAAATGAATTTGCCAAATCACCTGAAGGATGATTATTAATAGATAATGTGGATGTATTGCCTTTGGAAGAAAGTTCATTAGCCTACAAGTTAAGCAACAGTTGTTTCAGAAAATCAAACAAACCGCATGGCTGATTCTTCCAAACTTTGACCATCTGCATCACTCTGGACTATTCACATAAAAATGACATATTTGAAAAGTTGTGGGTTTAATTTTTTTTAACAGAAACATTTAATTCTCATTCAGAGTTTGCTGTGAACAAAAACTTCAACACTTTTAAGAAATTATAAAAGAAACTGGTGGGCACATAAGGTTCTTGCTACATCTGTTAGGGAGCAGAAAAAAAAAAATCACAGAACCCTAGAAATCTGGAGAGGGAAATAGGAAAATTGGAGGAAAGAGCTATATTCCAGGGACAGCTACACATGTGACTGTGAGGCACAAGTACTCATTCAAATAAAGCTCAGAGTGCCTTATAATGACCCAATAAGTAAAGCATGGGCTATACCTTCCTAGCAAAAAATTTCGGAAAACTCCATTGAATGTTTTCCTCCTGAAAGACTTTTTTCAGGTTCTCTAGGCAAACAGAGTAATCTAAGCTAATATATCTCACTACTACTAATAGAGAGCGTAACATGTTGCTTAGCCTGCAGTGCATTAATAGTATCTGGTTTCCAACTGATATGAGGCAACTCATATTTCTCAGATGATAGAACCCCATGGCTCAATTGTGAGATGCCAGGTTCAAAGATTTACAGAGCATATAATCATTATAATACTCTCTTACCTGGATTTCAGGGCTTCCTCCATGGCTTCAGTGATAGTATTTCTGTCTCTTATTAATTTACAGTATGCTCGCTGATTGGAGCTGTGAAAATTTCTTGTTGCCCTATTTAGCAAAGAGAGATCTTAGATATTTTAGAAAACAGTAATATATGGTTGATTGGTAAGGGATATGTTGATTCATTCATCTAATTTTTGCAGGATGGCTATGTATAATGGTCTCTTATTTTGACACATGGACCTGTAAAAAGAGTGACTGTTGGGCTCTGGAGCATTTATTTTCTGCCTGCCTACCTTCTTAGTCTTTGCAGTGCTAAAATCTGATAATGTATTGTTATATGTTAATCCATGTTGTGAGCTTTTCTGAAATAATCTAGCCCTGTTGGTTTTGACCTTTTTTCAATTTGCAAACCTCTAAACGTTTTCCAGTAAGATTATGAACCCTCCCTGCACTCTGAATTTAAGCTAACAAATAATAGGCTTGTTTTAATTTGTTGCTTTTCAGGGGTTGCTTGGAAATGGTCCCTTTGCAGTGGTTGCAGGCCAGAGGTTGAAAACTACATGTAATTTTATGGCTAAAGTCACAACTAGAGTAACTTGGCATAATTCCACTGATTTCAAAGGAAAAATCCTTTGATAGTATCAGTTAGAATAACGGCTAATTTATTGTATATTAGCTGAGGAACTTCCCCTGGTTTTAGTCCTCCTCTATAGCTTTCATTGTGAATAAGATTGAGCTCCATTTCAATGTAATTATATCTCCTTTGGGAAATATTCCTTACTTACTACCCAGACTAGAACACATCGAAGAGCCCAAGAGGGAGCTTAAAAATTTTTACATGGGAAAACTTGTCAGAAAATTCTTAAAATTGTATTTTATGCTCAGTCTCAGACGTATCCTAGGTGTCTAATTTTTAAGATGGCTCTTCAGTCAGAAAGCACCTTTTATCTCAGTGGTGCAGTGTAACATAGGCACAACTCTAATATGAGCTATACAGTTAATAACGTAAATTTTGCTTGGCTTCTCTGATCAAGTATTTTTACTGTTAAAGTCTTAAGCAAGGTATTAATGCCTCTGAATACAGTTATGTTGATTTACACCAGATGATCACATGCTTAATTATTTCAAGATGCTTGAGGTTCCTCATGAGTGCAAAGAAAAGCCTGTTGGTGTTTCTTCTGAAAAAGAAAACCTCAACAGGAAGGTAGGTATTAAGAAAAGTAACAATTAGGTCTGAAATGTTAATAACTGGATATCTTTTCTGAAGATAGTGAAAAGTACTTACATTTTAAAAGACAAGAAAATCTCTGAAAAATTAGAGAAAAATGGAAAATTTTCTTTTGTGCTGTTACTGCCTAGCTCAATTTGCAGCTTCATCACATGACAACAAATAACTAAAGAAAACTATTATTATGCAAACCACTCCAGCACAAAAGGGTATTACATATCTTGTACAAAAGGGGATTTCTTTAAAAAGCACAGCACATTCAGTGTTTAGGGTTTGCAGTTGAAATTCATGGCCTTGCTTGCCAATATTATCATGCAGCTGGGTATTATGCTATTGCTTTACTCTGAGGAGAAAAAAAATCACAATAAATATATTCAAATGGGTTCGTATTAAACTGTTGTATTCTCTTATGTTGTAAGATCAATTTAATGATTTTTGGCACCTTGTCTCTAGCACAAAGGTCACAATAAACACCAGCCATACGGACTTTGATTGCAAACAAAAAATGTCAAAAATGCACATCTTTTGATTAAAAAAATTATCACTGGAGAACAGTGTTAGGCATTATTTCAGTGTTGAAAATTGAGACATTTGATATGATTGATAAAACTATTTTTCTTTTATGTAACAGCCATGAGACAGAAGCCCATCTTTCTGTAGAGAAGGAGGCTTCTGACAGAATCTCTTCTATTGGTGCTCTAAACCAAAGGTTTATTATTCTAATTTTAATTCTAATTAATTCTTTTATCTTTCCAGAAATTATCCCCTATAGAAATAAAAGCAAAATCAGCTGACTCTAAACATTCCTGCTGAGTAAAAGAATAGTG
>VZSC01015399.1:51295-122073 GCA_013398225.1 Steatornis caripensis
AGCCTTAGAAATCTTAAACTCTTTATGACATGACTATTCAAACACTAATTTGGACAAGTAAATTGTGCTAGTCTTTACAGGGTCGGATGCTTCCTGCTTCTCTGTGTACAGTCTTAGTTGTACGACTATTTTGAACCACCTTACTAAACATCAATGATTTTTCTAAAATTCTTTTAACAGAATGTTTTGTAGAAAACAATAACAAGCCACACAGTAGAAGAACAACAGTTTCAGAGGAACCACTTAAAGTTTATTCATTTGCATATTTCCCGTCCCTTTCTTACATACATACATCTCTGGGTATCTCCAGCTATGTTTTCAAGTCCTTGTTTCTAGTTATTAAAGTTATTAAAAGATACAGTTCCAAACTTATGTGTCAAACATAGATCAAGAATAGATATGTGCATTTTGTGGTCATCAGCGTGTCTGGTACTTACGCTCTCTACATCATTGCAGCCTGATTAACCAAGGTTCTAGCTTTCAGAAACTGAGGGAAGGGAATCTATGGGATCAGTAATAGAGCTCTGTATGTAATGTAATATTTCCCAAAATGCTGTGTGCAACAACAGGACACAATGACATGGTCCTTTCAAGAGGCAGATGTTATTATCCTCATTTTATTGAAAGAAAGATTTGGTCATAAATGCTTGAAGAAGTTCAAAGTTTAACATAGATCCTTCACTGCCATAGCTACTGTACCACCATGTGGAAAGTTTGCACTGCTCCGATGATTTTGATGACTGAAAAACGTTCTCTGTCTGGAAGACTGTTAGGAGATGAGCCATCCTGACAGTTTTGTTTACTGGCTTTGGTGGAATGTCAAAGTACATAACTATCCATATTGGCTCAGAATCCTCCTGGGGAAATACTGGTTTGCTAAGCTTCATGTTGCTCTACTTCCACTGTGCTACTTATAGGATTAAAAGAGCAGGAATTTTGTCCAAGAGGGGAACTGGTTCGAAAGCTGTGTTTCTATTCTGAGGGGAATTCTGATGCACAGAAATCTGTTTTCTTTCACTAGCGGGAAAAGTCTGAAACTTCATCATTTCTGATAACAAAAGTGTATCCTAAAAATTTGTGTCAAAGTAACTGAAATTCTTCATTTGATTGTTCAAATGATATAATTCTAGGCGAACGGTGGAACGACATAATTTGTGGTGCCCTGATGTTATTTGTACCTATAACAATCTTGCAACATTAACTTTCCCATTGAATTCTCATAAACATTTCTTTACATTATGCTGTACTTCTTAAATAAACAGTAACATCAGAAAGTCAAGCTTTGACTTTGTGCTAGTGCCACCAGGACAAGTGCTGACAATTACCAACCACTTTGTACAAGTGGCACTTGTAGCAGCTCAGAGAAAATGTCTACAGAAGCATAATTGCCCATCTTCTCTTCACCGATTGTTGAGTCATCTCCAAAATATTTACCAAATGATCACTTTCAAGATTAATATTTTAGGATTAATATTTTGGTTGTAATACAACATCTTCCTCCTCAAGCTCAACATTCCCAGTTCACTCTACTTAACTATTCTCCCATCCACATTTCCTGAAGGAGAGAAGGAACAGATCCGCTGGGGGTTGTGATTCCCCTGCCCTGAGCATCACTGTGTATGGTACAAGCTTCTAAACTTGTGACATACATTGGCAATGCTGTATAGAACATCCTATTAGACTAGCTGGATAGTGTCCATATACAGTCTTGTATAAATATTAGTTTATTCATGCTTCCATTTAAGTATACGGTTTTTCCATATACTTATGGAATACACTTCCATAGCAGCCTTTTTTTTTTTTATTTCTCAACTTTTCTGGCATAACCAGAAAAACAATGCAAAATGAAGAAAATTCACTAAACGAGACACACTAATTGCTGGCTGTGATTAATTAGTAATTATAAGCCCCACCCCGCAGCCTCAATTGCTAGTGAGTAATTTACTTGCATGAATTCAATAAAAGCAGACAAACTTCAAAATACTTTAATCGCTATTTTTTCAATTCACAGATGAGCTTGTCGGTTGTCATTGCTTCCAAAACCTTACATTTCTTAAACTGAGAAGGCACACAGTAGGATCCTGTTATTTACGTTGATAAGGAGCTAGAACCCTAACCAAAAACCTGCATCCAATACACAAAATATTTAGTCTTCATTGCCTACATTTTTCTTTCAGGCTCCCAAATGAGTTGTTCTGATTTACCTGGCCATAGCAAAGGACAGGATTTATTACTATGTTTTCAAGCATTCTTCAGTTCTAACGACAGGAAGCCAGTCAGGCCCCATGGCAGAGTTTTGACCATTTGCAAAACCACAGTGTGATGGCTTTCTAAGGAATTAAGTCACAGAGGCCTAACGACACTAGTGTCCTGGACATCCCCGGTAGAAACTAAGAAGTGACCTTCTCATGCTAGAATGGAAAACTTGCACTTCTGCCTAAGGCAGCCTCATTGTGAGGCCGCATGCTTTTACTCCTCCCCTTTAAAATAGATGTCTGGCTTATTTTGTGCCTCAAAATACTGTTCAAAAAACTTCTTCAGATCTTCTAGACCATGTTACTAAAAAATCTTTCATATCCTCTGCTAACTGTTGTAAGTGAGGGCTGCTGCTGAAATGTGAGGGCCAATTCTTACAAGACAGCATTTGTATTTACTATATGACAACCTAAATTTGACCATAAGCTTAAAACCAGGACACAAGTGAACTGCATAACTTTTTCTTCAGTTAAACCATCAGCATGGCTTCAGAACAAGGTTTTAAAATAGCACTAACTAAAATGTTATGAATCACCACTTCTTACAAGACCTTTTGAGGTTCTCGCTTTTCCTGTTTGTAAATCCTTAGTCTTTGCATTAAAATTTTCTCAGACAGGAAAACAATAACAATTGATTTACATGGACAAAAGCAGCTTTTCTCAATTTTCAGTCCAGCTTCCTCTGAGATCTCACTGACCTCCAAAGTTCAAGGTCTTCCAAGAAAGTTTTCTTTGGGATTAATAGCCTTCAGCATCAAATCATTGAATGTTATAGCCATTACCAGTGCTAAAACTAAGGCTGTATCAGCATTTCCACATAAACTCTTATTTTCAGAGATTTATAGCTTGGCTACAAAACTACAGTTTTAAGCTGAAACTTGGCAAAAAAAGCTCAGTCTGGGAGTGATTTTACTTTTTATTTTGAGAAATCTGAACAACTCTGTGGGTGTTTTTAGACTAAAATTCTGAACGAGACCTCAACTTGCTCTCTACGTCCTATCGGTGACTTGGAGAAATCCCAGCCCGACATTCTAAGAGGGCAAATCTACTGGTGATAAATTATGGAAAGGCAATATAGGAGGGTGTTTTAAAAATGTTTATTCCCTATGTTAAAGATTCTCAAATTTGATCTAGTCACTGCTTCTCTGGAAGACATTTTAATCACTTGAAAATTAATATTTTTCAGAAGATTTTAGCCAGCCAGACTAAAATGTGCTCTGCAGTAACAGAGGGGTCTGAACGTCTCTGTTAGCATTTTCATGCAGAGTAACTGAGGAGCCTGCTTGCCCTTCAGTAGTTGGAAATACTGATGGATTAAGGGATGAAAAACCTGTGTAGAGGAGGCCCAAGAACAGCTGAGGTGAGGACTTTGGCGAAACTGTGGCCACCTGCCTCTACAGGACCTGGTGGCTGGGCCTGAGTGCCAGGAGGAACAGGTGAGGGAGAGGAAGAGGCAGACACCTTTCTCTCCAGCATCCTGAAACAAAATCACCAAAACCAGAGATGCTTAGATCAAAACCAGCAGAAGTACTTACATGGTTTGCTTTGCAGAAGCCCCTTCAGAAGAGTTCAGAGGCACCATCTGGAGGGAAAAATGACAGAGAGATATCACGGAGTTTCCTTTGTAGGTAATTCCTGTAAAGGGATTACTTGGTCCTGAGTCATTGCCACTGGAGACAGGAATACAAACATGACACAACATGCAAACATGTTCAGCGCTACAGGCTACAAACATAACTGCTTCAAAGAAAAATATACTCAGCTAAGATGACAATGCAATACAATGGTTCCCATGACTACTCATTCATTCCACAACAGAAATTTGAAAAAATCTGAGACAATACCCTGCTCCCAACTCCCCCCAAACTGGTCACCAAAACTAAAAATGTCTGACCAGTCTTTCCTCACAAGTGTAGGACAATTCCTAATGCCTGTGTCCAGCAGCAGGACCACTATTTCACTTAGCCAATACAAATAATGTATTTTCTTATCAATCGCTTGCCATAGGAAGGAAAAGGCTAAGACACCCTCTAGACCATCACCTTGTTTCTGACATGTCAGTGACTACCAGAGTTGCTCCCGCAGTCCAGACAGATCACCCTGAAAATCATTCTATTCTGTTTTCAAGCAGACATGTATTTGCCCTGAACAACAGAAGGCAATATTGTCTGAAAATGAAGCACTGGTAACCATACAGAATCAACGGTGCCGCATGTGAGTAGGAAATCAGTCTGATCCAGAAATATTTTTTGGGAGCAGCTCATTATAACCAGACAAATTCAGTTCAAACTATGAAATTCCTTTTGAAAACATAGTGGCAGGGGAACCACACAGACAGGATTAGAAGGAAGATAATGAGCTAGCTTTGCAGATGTTTAAAGAAGCTCTTTCCAAATGTAAGGAATGGTATGAGATAAAGCTTGAAACTGAGCAACTGAAAATCTAAGAAGTAGATGGAGGAGGCTGGCATCATGGGTTATTCAGTGAAAGAAGTGATTTCTTTATCCTGAATGAGAGATGATAGGTAGAGTGAGGTGAAGCTATGAATGGCTTTGAAAGTGAAGACAAGCTGCTTATATCTGATAGAAAAGGAGTGTTATATTTGACTGTCAAAGTGATGGGCTAGGAAAATGATTTCTGCAGCGCTATTCTATATGGAATCATGCTGGCAAAACTGCATTTTTCGAAAGCAGAGGAATGGATATCGCAGTAATCAACAGAGCTTGGTGATAACTTACATATACATTAATTCTTGCATAATAATCACTCTGAGCAAGTTCTAAAACTCACTTCCATAAAGACAATTATTTTTAATGATTTTTTTGAAACTTATACTGAAGTACGTTGCATAGGAAAGTGGGTATTTTGTTGGATATTTCTAAGATGACTGTTTCACGTCAGCATTTTCACTGCAACCTTGCTGTAAAATTTCCAGTTTTATAAAAGAAATAATTACAAAGCTAGCTAAAATTCCCTTTTACTTTTTTTTTTGGCTGAAACTTTTCACTTAAATACAGTACCTGAGGGCATCCAATGCTCATATCCATGGCAATTACATAATGTCTTAGGTGGTGGTCTTGGTTTATTCCTCTCTGGGCTCTGGTAGAAGGAGAGAGGTTGTCCATTACAACTTGGAGACAACTCTGGAAAGTCAGTATGCTGGATAGCACAGACATCAAGTCACTAAACATACCATTGCCTAGACATACTGATTTAACAGCACTTCTCCACTTTGTTTTGAACAGTATTACATTATAGTGGTTCTGGCTGTAACACGTAAGAAATTAATTTTATTCCCTTATGTATCATATCCTTCATTTCCCCCAAGCAGAGACCGACTGCTGCATACACATTCTTCCAGGGCAAGGCTTTTCCTGTTAACAGGCAACTTGGCTTCACACACTGAGATGAACGAACAATGTTTCAAGTGCCTGCCTAATTTAAGCGGACCATATGTCATAAGCTATAGTATCCTGTTAGTAGAGAACAAAAAAAAGTAAGATTGAGAGGAAAAATATCTTCCTGCCACTAGCTGACCTCTCAGACTTAAATTTTCAAAGATGTTTATTTAAGTGTGCTCAGAATTATTTACTTATTCTGTGCATCACATGAAGTTATGCACATTTCTGATGTATTCTTACTGGGGGTGCTGTCTCAGGAATAGAACTTCTGAGCATTACCACAACACAAATAATACGGTACTGATTTTGATTTTTTTTTTTTCTTTCCTCCTGGAACTGCCTTCATAGCGTGGCCAGCTTCACATTTTTCTGCTTTGGTTTTCCAACTTGTAAAAACTGGAATATGTCTGTTTACTATTTATTTAGAGTCCTGTGATTGTAGGATATTGCAACATTTCCTTTGCTAATGTAAAATACACTAGCAGATGAATGTTATATTTTTAAGCAAATTATATTAATTACCGTTATTGTTTAAGCAGCCCATCTCTGTTGCATAGTAAAAGAAATGTGCTCTTTCAGACTCTTTGAGTGGTTATATAATCAGAATTCCTCAAAAATATTTGACTCGCTAGAGTTAGCAATCACATTTTCCTGGCAAGTTGTCCAGTGCTGGGTGCAAACAGAGTTAGAGAACTAGAAAATGTAAAAAATTAGCATTTCTATTTACTTACTCACATTCATCCCATGCATTTCTACTGTATTTTTTCCTTTTTTGCTTTGTATTTCTCCAAACACCTCTTGAAAAGTAACGTTGCCAGATCATTTCATTCAGGTTAGGGAATGGGTAAGACCATGATCAGCTGACATGCAGACATACTTGCACTTTCTTTGATTTTTAGGATGTGCCATTCCGTACTTCCAGTATAAGTCCAACTTACGATCCAAACTGGCAGTCAGAGGTTTATGTTGGCATAAAAAAAGAAAAAGAAGAAATTTCATAGATAATATAACTTACAACTTCATTGTTTTCTTCTTATACTACTTGTGACCAAAAGAAGCAGAATAAAAGATTTAGTCTCTCAAATGAAAGAGAAAAATATTTGGAGAGAAAAATTTGTTGGGAATGAAGAGGAATTTTGTGCGCATGTTTTAACCAGTGATCATTTGGTTGCCTTATGAATCTGTAATACTGAATATTGCCTGCAGTTCAGGTACACAAAAAGCAGAAATTAGTAAAATGTAACAAATAAAAGCCAAACAGGGAAAAAGATATCTTTACAATCAATTATTCACATAGGAAAATACAATAGATACTCATCTTTCTTTTCCGCTTAATTTAATAAGTAACATAGACTCAAAGGTGATGTCTAAAGTTAAAAGACAACAGCAATTCCCTATGGCAACAGGGAACAATGCTGATCTTAATCAAGAGCAAAAGTTATTCAAGACAAAGCCTTATGACATGGCACACTGTCCTAGAAAAACCAATCCATGGCTCCAGTCCTATAAACCCTTTGGTGCTTTATGCCTCTGGGAGATGTCCATGAGGACCAAGCCCATATCTGTGGAAGAAAAAGTCTGAAACATTGCCTTTGATTGGAAATTATACGGGTCTGTCAATCCTGCCATGTTTCATGGTAATGCATCACCCTACTGCAATTAACTGTGAATTTCTGGCCATTTGGCTGTTTGGCAACCCAGCAAAAAGTTAGATCCATCCTATATTCCAAGCAGAGTTAAGGGCCAGAAACCTGACACTTCGCAGACATATTATCTGTGGCATGTACATATAGGTTCATCTGCATCTGTGCCATGAATCCTGTATGCTCGGGCCACACTGCCCTTAGTGTTTGGAAAAAGAAAGCTGGGCATTTTGGTATTTGAGTTTTAAAATGTCAAGAAAAAGACTTTTTGTTTTATGTTTTCTCTTTTCCTTTGACTAGTGGAGACGTAATTTAAGGAACCATCTTGACACATGTGATGATTGACAACTTTTAGAAGTTTCCTCAGGAGTCTAGCAAATAAGGGAGCTGCACTGCTGAATTTGCTTCAGCTTGCTCAATGCAAACGAAAAACTGAAAAGTCAGGCTTTGACTGTGTATTCTCTTTGAAGAAAGAATTGTGATTGTTGGCAGAGGAAGGAAGGAGCTAGGACAAAACAAGGGACGGAAGAAGTTGTTTTTTTCTTTACACCAGCCGGCTCCTTAATTTTTGCTGCCAAGATTATAACTCTAATTTTCAAGATAAACATAAGTCTATTTATGTATTATTTAAATTTAACTTAAGTTACAGAAAATTACATATCTTTTGGGTTGAAATCTTTGAGTATTCAGAGAAGGGAAAACGATGGAAATATGCATATGACGCAAAGGTCATTTTGATGTCAACAGAAAATAAACCCAGTCAAAAAGAAAAAAGTTTCTGTTCACATTTAACATATTTTTAACTCAGTGCATATTTGTTTCCTTTTTAATGTTATCTCTTATTAGAGAGATATGGTCAGAAACCTAAAAATGCTTAGGTCTACAACTTAGGTGTTTCAATCTTTAAATATTTAAATGTATCAAAAAATGTATCCTTGAAAATCAAAAGTGAAGGAGGCCTCCCAGTACTCCTTCTTGAATAATTTATCTAGGATATAACTAGAGCCAAAAGATGTCAAAATAAAAGAATTATCCTGAGAAATTTGTTAATTGCCTCAATTATTTAATATAACATCTCTTAAGACTCAGTATAAAAACTGATGTTACGAGCTGTCAGGATCTCTGCAGCAACACTTAGTTTCCCAGCTATTATGAACTAAGTTTGAATATATCGATACTTTTTTCTAATGCCAAGCTGAAAGATATGCATACTTGTTTAATTAATGAAAAAGAAATTAGACAGAGACACTCCATCACAAAACTTAGCTACTTAATCATGATTTGTTTAAAAAAATCACTTATTTATGCAACCTAACTAGAAGAAATGAAGGAAAAAATCTTTGCAAACAAACAAACAAAAAATCATTTGGATTACTTTTTTGTTGTCACATTATAGGCCCAAGTCTCACCACAAAGAAAAGCAAGAATTCAGACTTTTGCATAAACAGCCTCTAAAGTAATGGAGCCCTCTACGAAATTCCAAGAATCACTTTTAAACTGAAAGATGGAAAGAATCCACTTTTGCAAAATATATCCTTCATACAGTAAGACTGCTAGAACAGAAATTTTATGATAGGGACACAGTGTGGAACATAGTTTAAGAAGTCCGTAGCAAATTTAGCTAGAGATAGAAGATGAACAGTAAGGAGGCTATTTGACTCGGTTTCTGTTGATGTAAAATCTTACATTTATTGGAAGAATAATACCTTCTATATGTTATGTTAAAATTTGACCTTCCTTTTTTTTACTACATAGTTAGAATACTGATTCTAAAACAAATCTTTTCTCTGCCACTAAGGAACATAGGTGGAGTAATGGGCCCATGCCTAGAAATATAATGTGAAATACTTGTGAAAATATAGTGAACTTCAGAAAATGAAGCAGTGGTTCAAAGAATATAAAAATCAAGCAGTCTGACTTTGCCTTTAAAAATTTTCGAGTTTTGTTAGATTACGGCCAACAGAATCACATATTCAACCAGACTTTGGAGCAAAGTATAGATTCAATATATAGGCTAAAAAATATGTATGACTATAAATGTAGTTCAAAAACTTGCTTACAACAGTACCATCATAAATGTTAAGGTGTCCCATCCTCATAACAAGTAGGAAGGAAATCGTGCCAATCTTTGGAGTCTTCATTTCAGTTGGCAAATACCCTCAGCTACAACTTCTTTGGATGAAGACTGACGGTGCTCAGCACTCCTCCGAAATTAGCCCTTAACTGGGACAGAAGAATCAGAACTTCCAACAGCAAAATAGGCTTTTCTTCAGTTTGACTGAATGTAGCGGTGCAGACCCTGCTTCCCCCTAGTCACAGGCCACATTACAATGTCAGATCATCCATCACTGTATAAGAGTAAAGAGCTGGCATAATTTTGTACTCTCTGACCCTGCCTGCTGGTGCAGTGAGCTGAGACATGAAACAATACGGTACCTCTCTGTCCTGGGACAAGCACAGCAAGTTGGGATGATTAGGCACTCCCTAACTGCACCTGGAACTCCTGATGCAAATACAGCAAGTTGGAGTGATTAGGCACTCCCTGACCATCTCTGGAACTCCTGTTGTCCAGGAAATGTACCTGAAACTCCTTCCGCTTGGGTCACAGCCCATATCTAAGAGATGCCAAGACTATATCTGACAAGAATTACAGCAACAAAAAAATAACATTGACCAAAGTCAATCATCTTGCAATCCTGTAAGTAGTGGTGCTAAAGGGAGACCCTTTGAGCTCTCTGAGATCACAGCAGGCTGTGGCCGTGTATGTCCCTCTGAGCTGGGACACCTCAGAGGAGTTTTCATGAACAAGTCATTTAGATCCTTCACTGACCGATGCCAGTGAAGGAAGGAGTAAGTCACTGTGTTTGGTTTTTTTGCAAAGGCTTTTCACAGATCGAAATAGTGAGTAATTCACTATTACTCCGTGTGATTTTCGAAGGATACTGGGTATCGAATTTAACATCTTAATCAAAGGTTAACCTCTATATCTGTGTGAGTGTGTGTGCATGTATGTGTTTTAAGTTAGGAAACTTTGAATCATTAAGTAAGTTGTTATAATAATTGTTTATTATTGATTATTGACTAAGTATGGCTAAATCACATAATTTAGTTTTATGATTTACTGTAGTGATGTTAAGATACCTTTTAATGCTGCTATTAATGGCTACTGCCTCAAATTTATATGACCCATATTTACATATTAATTCACTTTAATTGAAATCCCAACATTACACTCCTTTAGTCATAAACTGTTGACCAAGTCTGGGACTAGGATCGGATTTAGCCGCGCCTAGATTCCTCTCTGAGAAGGAGTTTAGAAAGCAAGGGAGTCCTTTCTGAACCTTGTGACTCAACGGGAGGACACTCCTTACACCCTTTTCCCTCAATATTGTATACCTCGCTCCAAGCCGATCCTGACCTGATTTCCCTACCCAACCACTGTATCCGACCACTTCTTCCCCCACTCTGCTCTTGCCAATCACTGTGACAGTTGCACCTAAGCCCCACTCTGACACAATTCCCTTTCACATGCCCTTCACATGGTAAGTAATAGAGTGAATATTGCCATTGAATTCTGTAAAGTTGGGCTTTTTACAAACTTGTATTAAAATCGCTTTTCCCTCATATCTTTGATGCTGATTCTTTAACCAACCATTAAACCTTCACCACTCTCCCCCATGACACCAAATTTCCTAATGACAATCATCTTCATTTCAAAAATCTGTAAATGACTATGATCATTAACAAGACACACACTGTGATTTTACGTAGTTTGAGTTTCTACAGGGCGAAAAACTTTGCAGGATCTCTCTTCCTAATGGATGATGAAAGACTGGATGTTTAGTGTACTGTTTTCCTTTTTTCTCAATATGATAACTACATTTTAGTTAGCCGGAAAAGCTGTGATGCTACTTCAGTGAGTGGTACTAAATGTGATTCTGAAGCAAGAATAAGCACGTATACTTCTAGAGTGTTTCCTCCAAAAGGTCACCTAACTGTGATCTGAGATTTAACCATGGACTGTTTCATTTTTGGTGGGAAAGAAACAGCCTTCCCCTTCCCCAATAAATAAAGAACCTAACTGAACAATTCAGTTTCCCAAAATATTCAAGGGTGCCAAATCTGTAATGAAAATACAATGTTTTCTCTGATCATTTTTGCGCAAGCATCTCATGTGAAGCCAGTATCTGGCCTGCCTTAAAAACTATACAGCTCAAGAGCCAAAGAAAATAGGAAAAGCTGCAATCTGAGAAACTGCCTGCCCCTTTTCAGCTGGTGGGACTTGGAAACCCATAAATGTCACAAAAGCCAGGTAGTCTCTGGGGAAAGCACTGTGAGGTGGAGAAAACAGGTTTATGTTTTTGACATGTTTCTCAAACAAAGCTACGATTTTTTATTATTATTTGGGATCCATTAAATTTGAAATACTTCATTTCTAGACAACAGTGTTTCCCAGTTCATCCATAACCATCAGGAAAATGGTCTAATTCTGTATGTCTTCCTTGATCAGCATTGCCAAATAGAAAACTTTAGCCCTGAAGTAGTCTGAGGACTTAGTATCTGATAGGGAAAGATGTTGGAGCTAACATTCAGGATTTTAATGGTGCTATCAGGGTTGATATTTGAATAAATATGTAAAACACAAGCCCCTGTTTGGAACAAATAACAGCCTTTATCAGGAATCAGAACTTGTAATGCCTGTTATATGTCTTTTTTTTTCCCATCCCAAACCCAGATTTGCATTTTACCCTAAATCTGTCTAATGTCTGGAAATGTCTGAATGCCCTCCTCTCTCGTTCCTGAAAACGTATTTGATGAAGGCTGAATTAAACCCTTCCTTTCTAGTTATAATAAAGTTTTGTGAGAAACTTTCCTCTGCCGTACACAGACCTATTGGGAACAGTGAAAAGATAGAAAGTGCTCATGGCATGCAAGCTACTGACAGGAAAATTTAAGACATGAGTTTCACAGGACTTTACATTTTAGTTTTTCAAAGTACTTGTCATTTAATGAACACATATTTAGGTCTAGTCAGGGACACAGGCATGGTGAAATTTCAGTGGAACGACACCTCTTGATACCAGCTGAGAACAAAGCGTGGATGGGCTTGTAAATTCCTGTCCGAGGAACTGACTGTGATCAAGAAAAAGGGAATTACTAGGAGCATATAGAATCACAACAGTTTAACTAGCAGGGTCTGTGCTTCCACACTCTGTTCTTACTTTAGAAGCAGCACAATAGCAACATTTTAAGGATATTTCCTGAAATGAAAATCAATCTAGACACATTTAAACACCTCCATAAATAGAGACTTAAAGTATTTTGAAAAATAACTATTAGTCTAACTTACGTTTATTTTTGGAAGCTATAGATGAGTTCACTGTTGTGATATGTTGCCTCTGAATTCTCTTTTATCGCTGACAATAACTATAGGTATCAAAACACCACTGCTGTACTTTCTGTAGGGGGCAGTCTGATCAAAGTTTTTATTTTGTTTTCTAGTAGGAAAAACATTTGGAAAAACTGTTTTGCCAAACCAACATATAAAACATTAATGATCAATGTCCAAAATGTTTTCAGTGCTGGTTAACTAGAACTATTTTAAAATTTGTCTAGTGGAGTATTCAGAATGAGTCATGTAGAAATGAATACTCATGTTCCCTCTGACCTCAAACATTCATGGCCTTGTACAAGGTCACATAAGGAGACTATGGAAAGCTTCCACTTAACGTGATAATTTCTCTGCTTAGTTCGGCAAGATGTGTATGTGATACACACCACATGGGTTTTGGTGCATTCAGAAGCACATTAAGTTCTCATAAAATCCATTTTATAGCTATTTAATTGTGAATGACAATCATTGAATATATATAAGGAATGTTGGGGGAGGGATAGAAATTGCAAGGGTTTTGCTGCTGCTAGGGTTATTTTTAAATCTGGAAATGATTCTGTCACAACTACACACACTGTTTTTCCCAAAAAGATATGCGGAACACAGCATAAAATTCCCAACCCAAAACCTGAGAAATTCAGAAAAATAAAATGCAAAAGCAGTTCTCTGCATTCTTGAAATCTTTATTGGATCTCCTAAAATCGTTTTTCCAGAGCTACTGTCTTCTGTGTTTTCCAGATATAGTCCAAGTCTTAAAAATATTTCTTGTACACATACAAATGCACATATTGAAAAGTATGATTCAGATCAGAAGGCCTGATGAGTCAGTCATATAAGCAGCAACATAATGAAGCAAATGACAGGAAAAACCGAAGTGGCAGATTAAGAATTTCCTTAAAGATAAAACAAGAGCAAGTCAGATCATACTGAATATTATGTTTCATACGAGGAGTTATTTTCCCGCTTGAGAATGTGTAGTAGGCAGAATCCAGAATGATGAAATTCTAGTACCCAAGAACCACAGACATCTCTGGAATTGTATATAGTGCTTAGCAGCAAAACGAAAAGTTCAGGGCTCAGAGCTTTCTAGTGCTAATGTCTTTTAAAGGACAGACTGAAACAAAACTGTCCTGCTGCAGAATGAATTTTCAAATACATGACTTTGCCTAGAGTGAAAATAATAGAAATACCACTGGAAAGAACATTTTTTGGATCAATGGAACATTATGGACAATATAACAAAAAGTTTATTGGTCAGAAAAAATTAGATGGGGGTTGAAAAAGATGGAAAGCATCAATTCACCTATGTTAGCTTGCAGGACAAACATGAAAGTCTTTATTTATTAGGTTCCATTATGAATTTCCAGTTGCTCTATTAACCTGAAGCCAAGGCAATAAACAAATTTGTTCTTTTTAACTTTTAAATCAACTTTTAAAGGACAGTAGTACTGAGTTAAACAGGAGCTATTGATAATAGGGCTGCACCCATTTATACCAGCAGAGAACTTAGCCCACTGTTGGAATAAACAATTAGGTTCTCTATTATTCAGGAAACAGAGAATATGCTGTTGGAACAACCTGAGGATACATCTTTTATTTACTTGTTGTGGATTTTTTTTCTTAAAAAAGATAAGAAGATAGGGAGTTGAGTGGGATACTCATTAGTATAGGTGAGTTTGGGTGATCTTCACTTAGCAGCCCCAAGGGATAACTACACTCAGTAGCCAGTAGGAATTGAGGGCAATTTTCTGACTTCTCTTCTGAGAGTGGCAGCTGCAGACCAAGGGGTAAATGTGTCACTGCTCTCGTCTTCCCCACTCTGCTGATCCAGGCACTATAGCAGTAGCAGCTCAGTGATCTGCTGGGCTATGGGTGGGCATGAAGCCTTCTCTCCTTCTTCCTAGGACATAAACTGGGATCTTTTGTTCCCTGAACAACTGTTCCTTGCCTCCTGCAAGAAAAGATGCAGACTCAGTTGAAGCATCTTACATGCTGAATTCAAGATTTGGGCCACCAGCTACCCTGCCAAAGTTTGTTATATGGTATAGAAACCAGTTTTCTTGATAAAAGTCTCATTACATATGTGCAAATGATCCCTCAGTAGAGGTGGAAATAAAGGAGGAAACAAATCCTCTCTCTACAGCAGACGGCAGCTAAGTTTCCACTTGGTTGGCTACAAAAGGGTGAGTTCCAAATGACCTGTTTCAGGCAAAGTATTTTTATGGCTGTAGAAAATAACAAATTACAAATATTTAAAACCATGTAAAATACCTCATATCTATTAAAAATACTTCTGTTTTCTTACATGTTCATAAAGCCTATGGCTATTCACTATCCAAGTATAATATGACTCTCATTTGTATTCTTGTTATACCTTGTATCTTTGCTGATGTCTAATTATTAATCTCTATCAGCACAAGAATTGTGAAATGTTGTGTAATTAATTTACACAAGTGAGCTCTCCCAGCTCATAAAAATTATTAGCTATAATGGTCACATTAATTGCTTAGAAGAGTAAGATCAGCTTGAGGCTTCATTTGGCATTTTGTTTTCTAAGAAAAACGTTGTTAAATGCTGGCCTCCTAGAACGCTTGGGTTTTTCACCTTGATTTCCTCCTGTCTTCATTATCAACTAATCTTACATGTCTTCAGAGATCCAGAATATAAAACAGTCGTGCTCCTATAGGATGCTCTCTGTACCACAGTTCTCTGGGGCTGCCAGGTAGGTATTACTGAGTCTCCCTTTTTAGAAGTCCTACAGATTTATAGACATGAGATTTTTATAAGAGCTTACTGAATTCAGGAAAATATACTAGTCTTCTAAAATTGGGTCATTTCACTGAAATAAGCTTGTTAGAGAGTTATCAGATCCGTCTTTCAGGAAAATTGTCAGATCTCAACAACAGCACTTAGTCACTCTTTCACAGCATGCCTCACCCTTCATCATCATCAGCTTGCATGTTTGATCCTCCTAGGGAAGTTATTAACCCATGTTACTTCAGCTGAGCAATATCTTAATGGGGAAATACTGCAAAATGGAAAACTAAACTAAATGTTTTCTAAACTAAATGTTTTAACGTACTGAAAGAAAGCTTCTAAATCAAGAATGGCCCAAAACTCAAGCCAGAAGGTACAGTCATTGCTTACCCATTTCTGCCTGCCTTCAACATGAAAGAAGTAATAAACAGTCTAAAAGGCCAAAGGCCGATCTGAAAACAGAAAGGCTAACGCCAATATTGTCAGACACTAAGGAATACGACTTTGCCAATTAATGCTTTTACCTTCCATACTCTAATTGGGAGCTTGCATGAATAGCTGATGGATGAGAATGGATAGCAGCGAAAGGCAAATCAAGATCTGTCGCACTGGGATCGCTTGCTGTCAGACAGTGCCAGGCAAGGCGTCAGTGGCTTGGCTGCCACTGCTCCCCACACAAGCCAGATGCATCTGTGAGGATGGGGGAGTGTGCTGGTGCCCTAAGGCAAAATTCTATCCAGCTGATAAAAACATGGATAGGTGGCTCACGCTTTCGGTAAGACGTCTTCATATTGTTAATTTTAATGAGGCAGTACCCCATGCATGTCTTCACACAGCCCTGCCCTTTGTGCCTCCTTGCAGTACAGTGTTTCAGGCTCTTGACCCCGCAGACTCTCTAAAGCTTCATCTCCCCATCCCTAATCCTGAACATATCTAGGACTTCAGCACAGCTCTCACACAAGCAGATGGCCTACCAAAGGGCTAATGCAAAAAGCTAATAGTTTTATTTCTAGAACAAACAAGAAAGAAAGAAAAAAAGAATGAAAAAACAAAAGACAACTGAATCTAGCTGAACGCTAACGTTGAACAGAGAAGCAGCATCTAATCAAAGTGTCTCTAGAGCAGGAAAGAAAGGTAAAACTGACTGAAGTATGTGCAAAGCAGGTTCAGAAGGCACGATAAAACAACTAAATAGTTTGCAATTTGAACACTGTTGCACAAATATCATTGTGAAGCAGCCAACAATGAAATACACCTACTGCATCAAACTGAAATAAGGACAAGATAATCATACTGTGTAGTCAATCCCTAAATAATGTAAAGTAGGTACCACAGGAAACAAGATTGAATTAATTTGCAAACCAGGTGGCTGTTGATTAGGTGATATATTAATATAAGCAAATAGGTTGTTAGACACAAATTCATTATCTATTAAAGGATACTGGATAAAACCATACCACAGTCTTGCCATTTGTGTTACTAAAGGCATGTTTAATCTCTAGATGAGGTTTGGTGTTTGTGGGTTTATAATAAATAAGGAAGGAAAAGAATCATGGGAGTGTTGTAAAAGTATTTCAATTAACTTTTCATTGTTATATCTTAAAACATGTATTGTAAATCCTGTCTTTTATCCAGAATTAGACATGCACGATAATTACCTTATCATTTACACCATACTCTTGTTTTCAAGAAATACATGATGCTTATTTAAATGGACTTTAGGAGTGATTAATAGAAGTTCTTTTTATTAAACAAAACTGCGATTTGCTATCTGTATTGCTAAAGGATGCAGTTGCTAAGACACTAGTTAAATAAATGGAAGTTGATTGCTCTTGTAAATGGATGGAGGCTGCATTCTGTCGTGAATTTGTGCAGTTTTTAAAGACCCCAGTGAAATATTCTGAATGTCGATCAGACAGAAGCTGTATGAATTTAAACAGATAAATCTTCGTATTCAAGACAGCTAAAAATTAGATAAAATTAAACTTAGCTGAGGAGACTTTATGTGACCATGCTCCACTCCTCCACCTCCCCAGCTCTATCTTTAAGTTTAAAGGTTTAAAATATTTCTGGTTTTCATCTAGTGGTATTTATGGTAGAAGGCACAGATATTGTCTGAAAGAGAGACCAGCATACAACAGTTTTCTCCTCCTTCCTTTCCCCTCTGCAGGTGAGTCCCTTTAATGGTAAAATCTAGCATCATGTTCCTTCTTGCTTGTTCCCATCTGTCTTAGTTTACTTCCTGCAAGCCCCATTCAGTACTTAAAGAAATAAAAAAGTCATAAGAACCAACACTGAGGGCAGGACTTCATAGCTTGAAAAAATGAAAGGTCCTTCCTTACAGCTTTAACTGAAGCCATAATTGTAAACTTATCTTCCAAAATGTTTTTTTTTTTCTTGCACAGGTTTTCCTACATATAAACACATTTTTTCCTCTCATTAGATGTTCAAAACCAGAAAGACAAGGAAAAAAACCCAACTACTGTTTTCTGTGGTAGCATTTGCATTCCATTTACAATATTTGCATTGGGCATGTTTAGACATGTCCCTTTTTTTTTTTTAAAGTTTCCGCAGTCTATCTAGAGCAACAACACTCAGATGTTGCATCAGTTCAAAACTAGGTGAAAAAAACTAACTAAAATCTGAACAGGCATTTTTATCCCTTGATTAGATACTTCTAATTGAGATCGCTGATCTAATTGATAACAACAGTATTTAACTCTTTTCTACCTAGTTTCCTATGCGTTGCTAAAGAAATTTCTAGGGGCAGTAGGTAAAGATGATTCAGTTATGAATGTATGAGTGTAACTTTAATAAATCAGTAACACTCAGCATTAAATCATTAATTTTTAAAAACAGCTGTTGTAAATTTAAATTTTAGTACTTTATGTTTTTAATATGTTTAATAAAAATAGTTTCAATAATTTCAAAGAATCAAATGCACTAATATTTGCTTCCATATATGCTTCTAGAATTAAATATTGCAACAGAATTAATATTCAATTGGTTTTTATAGATTATTTAAGACAAGTCTTTGTCTCTATCCCTTATGACTAGATAACAACAAAACTACGGCTGGATGTTATTTCCTTTTACAGGATTACAGCATAAACAGGTATCCGGTCTAAAAGTTACAAAAAAAAAAAAGTTACAAAAACCACTGCAATCAGGCATGACATTAATCGGTAGATCAGCTACACCTTGGCTCCACAAAAGTATACTGCCTCTGGCAACTAAATCAGGATGACTCCAATACCAGTTGTTTCTGAAGCAAAACCAAGTGCTACCAAGAGGTGCCAGAGGACTGGGACCCACGAGCTTGGCCTCCTGTTAGTACCAACACGCTGAGACAGAAGGTGACACGAACTGAACAGAGTGAGGGAAAAGAAGTAGTACTCTTCCCATTTCACAGACAGAGAATGCAGAGCCTGTGGGAGAAGCTGTCCGCTTCTACTCGCAGTGAGCGCAGTGAAAACAGCTGCTTTTAGTAGCCAAACTAAATGCGGAATGGCACTGTGCCACAGACGTCTCCTAAATGACTTTCTTAGGCAGGGACAGAAAAGGAATCCAGTCAGATGGTCTGCAAAGCCACTGCCTTAACCACAGCTCCCTTTCTATTGCCCAATTCTCCNCCTGTGGGAGAAGCTGTCTGCTTCTACTCGCAGTGAGCGCAGTGAAAACAGCTGCTTTTAGTAGCCAAACTAAATGCGGAATGGCACTGTGCCACAGACGTCTCCTAAATGACTTTCTTAGGCAGGGACAGAAAAGGAATCCAGTCAGATGGTCTGCAAAGCCACTGCCTTAACCACAGCTCCCTTTCTATTGCCCAATTCTCCCTCCTCCTGCTGCCTCTCCCTCTGTGGCCGTGCTGTCGGAAGCAATTCACACAAGAGCAAGGGAAAAAGGACTTTGTTAAAAGATCGCCCTGTGCAATTCCCTCTGTTTTCCTCGCGTTCCAGTGGGTCACTGGAACGGCGCGCTCAAAATCCAGCTTTTATCAAATTTACCACCTTCACTCATCCTCTATAAAACCCAGCAGCATTCCACTAAGGTACTGAATGACATTTTCTACCAGTTCCTTTATATCACACTGTGTGAAATAATACAGATATTGTATGTAACCTGCAATTGCAGATAATTGGGTAAATCCCCAGAAGCCAATTAAAAAAATAAGACACTTGATGATTTCTTTTGGATATGAAGAGGGACTCGTTCTGCCGTCTTACTTTAGTCAGGTGACATATGCATCTATATGCTTATAGGAGTTACTCATGGATCTAACAGTAGCAGATCTGAGTGATAACCATTGTAATTCAATAATATAGCATCATTGTCACATTTTGAACTCTGGATGGAAAATACCAAAGAGCATATTTGCACTCTATTATGAAGTAATGAACCTATACAATTCATTTCATATCTCATAGCTAGAACAGCACCTGTCAGAAGATGCACTTTGATTTTTGTTATGTGCAAAATCCGTATTTTTCTTCTTTGTGTCTTTCAGGCATACCTTTCAGTCATGGAGTCCAGTGGGAGCTATGTTGTTCTAAGAGTATCATGCAAAAAGTAAATATTTGTGTCTTCAGGTGGCGGGGAGCAGGAACGGGGGTTGGATTTTCTCCTTATTATTCCAGGTCTGATCATTTAACATAAAATAGACCAGAGCTATATCCTTGCCCTCTCTTGATAGTGTGTATTTGCATGGGACAGGGATGGAAATGCAAGGATTCCTATTTTTTCTGCAGCTTAGATAGACCCTGAAGTGACTGACAGCTGGAATTTGAGGATCTTTAATGACAGTAAAGGGAAATCAATAGCTGTGGGGCCAGACTAAACACTTGCTCTGACTCTTTGCTTTGTTCATAAGATCCCTGTAAGCTGGCTAAGTCCATAGACACTGCAATGTAACGACTACCAGTCTATTTCTTGAGCCTTAGCTCTTCTTGGGCACCATTGCTGCAGAATGCACTAGGAGACTTTTGGCAACTAGAGCATGTGAGAGTAGCTGATGTGGACCGGGATACTGAAGCAGCTCTCCTTGCACTCTCCCTCCCTCTCCTCCCCCAAGTACTCTAAGCACAGAAAGTCCCTTGTATTCATCCAAGGCTTTAAGTTAATTAAATTTCAAACAACTAGACAAATGCAATATTTCAATTCCACAATTAAAAGGAAAAACATGATTGTCATGAGCTGACAACCATCAACCAAATGCTTTGGTTCCTGGGGGAAATTCACTTAGATACAGTGACCAGCATTTCTCTTTCTCTACACTTTATTGTGTTGGTCATAAAACATCTGCCAGAGAGGATACAGGTTCTATAGATGATTGCCTGTATAGACAGGAATAGGCAGGAGCCTATTTATTGGCTTGGCTGTTTATCCTTTAGGCTAAGGTCGTATGCATTAACCTAGCCACTTCGCAGGTTTATTTTAAAAGGAAAAATAAAACACACGCCTAGTAATGCTAAAATTTAAATGATTCCAGGTGTGGTGTTCAGGTCATTCAGTTAGGCTCTTGTTAAAGGCTTTTGTAAAAGATTTAATTTACTCTGTTTCTGTGAGGCATTGGTGATTTGCCTGAGCTATCTGCACGAGGAGAGCAGCTCTGAAGGCACCATCCCAAATGTCTTCTGAAACAGAGGAGACCTGCACAACCAGAAGCTGAGTAAGTGCCTTTACATGGCACTGGTACAATACGTGTTCAGCCTGCTGCAGCTCTTTTGACACGGTATGGTCAGAAGCAGCTCTGGCTCTGCAAGGGAAGGCAAGGCAGGGCACCGGAGAGGGGATTGGAGTCAACAAAGGCGACAGCAAGGGGGATGGGCCCAGGTCATGTTGAGCGAGGGCACTGCAATGCCTTGGAAGACAGGGACATGGATATGTACATGTTGAAGAGAGGGAAAAGGACGTTAGGGAAGGACTATAAGGAACATCAGGCAAAGAAAGGCAAGACAGACCTCTCTTCTTTCTCTGAACCTCCTCAGTAAGATGCTCAGCTGTGTAACGATGGTGGCTAATGGCTCAGCAACACTGACCTAGCGGTAGAGTGCTGGGGTGCAAGAGACGGGCTATGTAGCAAGAAACTGGAGGAGCCTGTCTTTATTAGGAGAGTGGAGCAGTAGAAACTTGGTCTTGATTTCGGCTGTTGAGCTATTTGCAGTAGAAAGGCAGGTGCTTTGCAGGTGAACACATGGGAAGAAAGCATAGGAAATTAAGGGAAAGAAATGGGTTCAACATATTTGAAAGGAATGGGAATTGTAGCACATATTGATAGATGTTTTAATGGATAATTCATTAATATGTTTTATGCATACTCAAACCAGACATTTAGAGGTCATTTAACACCTCACTAAATTATACTGTGTACAACAAAACTCACACCGTCTATGTATGCTGGCAGATGATCATACTTCCAGCCTTGCTGCCAGTGTTATTTGCTTGGCGACAGCTTCCACTAGGTTGCGTTAAGCATCAACCGTATAACAACAATCGTGTAAGAGAGCTGCACCTGAATGTTGGAGAAAGAGAGAGACTGGAACATAGAAAATATCACAGCAAAGAGCAAGCATTTTAGAGAAGGTGAAATTATGGGGTCCACAAAAGCATGAATAATAGTGACATTTTATTTTCTTTGTATAAATGACTTTTAGACTAAGGCACTCCTATCAAGTCCTCCAGAGATGTATTAATTTTCCAGTTCTGCCACCAGCTTCCAATGTACTTTCACAAGCCACTTAATCTTTGAGAATATATAAAAAATATGTTACTAGTTTCTAGAAATAAAAATACGATCGTCAGAGTCCTCTCCTCCCAAATCCAAATCCCATGACCTTCCTGAAAGTAAATCTTTTTTTGAGATTTTGGTATTCTGAAGAGCACTGAGCACAGGCTAAAATCCACCCCAGTGCCCCTGGAGCCATCTCAGTGCATGGAGCCGTCTCTTCCACACAACTCACGACAACGCAAGAACAGTGCTTATAACACACTGGTTTGCCACTTTCACTGGAGTGGACAGAGCCTGCCCTTACAGTCATCCTCTAAAACAAAAAGGGTGAAAGCACATTGCATTTCCTTAGGTGTGGTTAAGCCATGTAACAAAAACAGAGCTCATTTTTGTCTCTGTTCTTCATTTATCCCTAAGAAAAATACTGTCTGGTTATATTTAGCATTCTGAATCAGTCATGAGAAGGGGCACTGGGCAGGGTTAGTGGTTTCTTCAAGCAATCTGCTGATCACACCGTCTTGGGTAAGTCATCCCCTATGCACAGCTATTAACTCACTGTGTAGTGAAGTCTTTGGGTTTGCTTCTTTTTCAAAGATCAGCAAAACTCCTTTTCTTTGTTCACCAACAGAAAAACCTTACCTAGCACGACACCCAGACTCGGAAAGGACAGAGCGTGCCTGGTAGGTCTTTTGTTCCCACCTTGGAGTCCCCCAGGAAGCTGCCCACCTCCCAGGCCAGAGCTCCTGCACAGCTAGCTCTTCAGTCAAAGGAGATCAAAGGTTTGTCGTGAGCTCTGTTCCTTTTTAGCTTCTCTCCAGTACAACTGGTCAACCATATAGGAAACATACGCTCTGTCCCTGAATGCATCAGGACTGTTTCCCACGGGCTGGGGAGCTGCAGGAGAAGCACAATACTACCAGGTGATCCCTCCAGGGTGAGGTGACTCGCAGGGTGGCCACAGTAGCAGTTACAAGACAAATTTACTCATGAATATTTAATGTCGTTATTTAAGTGTAGAAGTAATGCCAAAAAAAGGCCTGGGGTTACGTCCCGTACATTGAGGTTCCTCAGGCTTGCAACTTCCCAGCAGAGGGATTCCTCACTGTTTATACCAGCATATTTCTCCCAGAGGATGGGCCATCATAGCAACAGTTTAAGGTATTCACCTGTAAAAACAAAACAAAGCTGGTTGAGAGATTAGAGAACTCTAAGAACAGAGAAAAGAGCAGCTGTTTTCCTTTGTAGAATCATAGAATCATAGAATGGTAGGGGTTGGAAGGGACCTCTAGAGATCATGTAGTCCAACCCCCCTGCTAAAGCAGGTTTGCCTAGAGCAGGTTGCACAGGAATGCATCCAGGCGGGTTTTGAATATCTCCAGAGAAGGAGACTCCACAACCTCTCTGGGCAGCCTGTTCCAGTGTTCTGTCACCCTCACAGTAAAGAAGTTCCTCCTCATGTTCAGGTGGAAAGTAGGTCAAGATAAGAATCATATTTTTACTTTCAGGAAATTAGTTTAATTTCTAAATACCAAAGAGCAGTATGAATATTTGTCTGACCAAAAGCAAGCTAAATATCTTTCTGATGTGGTAGACATGCTGATTACAGGTAGTCTCACTAATCAGTATAGGGCCATCTTAGTTTTCTCCTCTGAAGCACGAAGAACTTTATTATCCATAGTTGAGATGGAATTTGTTGAAATGGAGTTCAATAAGTACTAAACAAACAGGCCAAAAAATGAATGAATGTAGGGGAATGAGTTGAAATAGCGAGATACATCACGAAATGTGATTAATGACACCAAGGGAAATATAAAATAACATGTTTCCCTGGAAATGGGCTGTAAGCGCACGATGTCTGCGCGATATTGTGCATCTGTAGTTTTCTGTCCTGCCACCTAATACCCAAATTGTCTGCCAGTATAAACATAGCTGCTAAATGTCTTTTACAACTGCAAAAATAATGAATCTCCACTTTCTTCCCAACTATTAAAGTATATTTTTACAGAGACAAATGCAACGTTTACCCTTGTTCAACAGAAGACAATGTCAATGCCCAACACATATGTCTTATTAACAGACATTCAGATTCAAATATCACAGACCAAAGAAACAGGATGGCTGTTTTATAGTATCCTTAGATGGGCTGAGATTTAATGTTTTTGGCTTGAATAGTTTTTCTTCTGGTTTCCACACAGACATTTGCCTACCTGTCAGTACAGAATCACTGTTTTAGTTGGTTTTGACCATCACTACAACTTTATGGAATCTAGCAGGATTGTGAGGGAAGGATAAGAAATCTCCTTTATATAAACTCTGCTTTCCACATTGTGGATAGGCCTGCAGACTCTACTGGGTCAGTGCTGTGATTGGTTTCTCCCCAGCCTGGAGACATAGGTCTGCAGGAACTGGGAGCGTGGGAGACTCTAAGTAACAATTTTCATGTTATAATACTAGCCTGGACTGTAAGAAGTAATTTAAGATAATTTACTATGTTGCATTTACTGAAACAACTTCTTTTCAGAAAATATAACTAAGGAAAACCCAAGTAAAACGGAAAATGATAGGATTTTCAAATACTGTACTCTGCTTGGTCTTTGCCTAGATGAAGAGAGCATAAATGGGGAAAAAAGCCTGAAAGAAAAAGAGAAATAAGGCTCCATAAACTTAGGAAGGGTACCGATCTATTTTTATGCTTCCTGGAATGCTTAGAACATTTAGTCTTACTGGCCACAAGAAACCACTTCTGTTGTGCAAAAGGTTTCACACTGAACTGAAGCCAAAAGGTTTTTTTCATGGCACTGTGGGAAGAAAAAACATTATTGTACAGTTTTGTGAACTACAGACACAAATCAGCCTGCAGACTTGCCTGGTAGAAACTTTATGAATTTAAGAAAACACTGCAACTTCCCCCAGCCTCCTTCAAGTCATAGTCTTGAAATTCACCTTTCGTATTATGGAGAGAAAATTGGCACCTGAACATGATTAGGCAAGTAAGCAAAGTACAATTACTATTTTTAATTAGCTAAAAACTATGCACGCACTAGCATTTTTTGTCAGCCTGTCTCTCCCAGCCTATACTCCATTTTTATCTTATCTATCTGTTACAATTCATCAGCTGGCATCCTGTGGGGCAAGGAATATGCTTTTCTCTAGACTTGTACACAAACTAGCTTCAGCCCACTTTTCCACTGGCTGCAATAGAAATACCAAAGACTTTTAATAAACATGAGGAGTTTTTTTCCTGTCAGAAAGCAAGACCAATCATAAATTTCAAGAAAATTTTAGAAAAATTCAGATGCTAAATAAAAATTAATAATTAAAGACAGATTAGGAAGATTCAGTTGGTCAGACCATTATGATAAGAAACGAGATACAACTTTAGCCCTTTGCTGGAATTTTCAATTATATTTCTCTATTTAAATTATCTTTCCAGATATTTAATTGCAGATATTCCTAATCCATTACCCTACCAGGCAGAACATAGGTTTTGGCTAACACTTTGCCAATGATCAGTCATGATCTGCAGTTGTCCTTGATACAGTTCAAAGTTGCAAAGTGGATCAGACGGGCATGCTGGGGAGAAGGAAGTGTCCAAGACCTCTATAAATAGCCCAGTCCACCTTTACAGCAGGCAAATATATCTGTACTCTTGTATTTGAATCTTGAAGTATTCACTTTGGGCATTATAGCTAGAAGAAAACAAACTGAAGTGGAACCCAGATTTTCTTGCTACTACACTGAAACACATAGTTGGATCTAGGAGCCCAGTTCTCTGAGTTAGTTAGGTATGAGTTTGAACTCCAAGTCTTTGTATTTTTGCTCAATAGCTTCATATTTTTAAGTAAAGGCTAGAGCTGAAACAAACAGTTGATCCTGCTGAGAAGCTATGTTTGCAAGCTGTTCTCATCCTCTGGGCTGGCCCGGAGGAGCAAACCTCAGCAAGCGCACAGCGGTGCTCTTCCGAAGCAGCATGGCTTTGGATGCTGCCTCACTGGGGTGAAATAAGGTCATGGTGCTAGGTACAGCTGTCGATTGTGCTAGAGTAAAGGCAGGCTAATGCCTTTAAAGTCTGTGGATTTATTTATCCCAGAGTTATTCTGGCATAAATCACAACAGAAATTTGACTACAGTAGCAATATGGACAGAGGTGGGCCCAAAATAACGTCTGATATTACGCCCCAAAAGCAGGCAGGAGAGAGAGCAGGTGATGAACTATGCGGAGGAGAGTCCTGCCTTACAAATTCTGTCTGGAAAAGCAACAACTGCGAAGTGTTCAAGTACCGCTAAAGAAGCAGAATTGAGCTCTCCTGGTTTTTACATGAGCGGCTTCACATCACATCATGAAAGAAGTAGGGAGAATTGTCAGCCTTTATTCACTATATATTTCCCTTATTCACTGTACAATTCCCTTATTCACTTCACTTTTTCAAAAAACCAAGTCTCACGTTTATGAATCTAGTAAAGTGCATAGCTTTTCAGAAAAACAGACAAATACGACTGCAAACTATCAAGGTAACAAAGAAGGCTTGGATAAGGACTCAGGTCACTGGGAAGGCACCACTTACTGTGAAAAGCCCTTGCATGATGCTGAGGAAAAGCTTGCCAAAAAGCACTGGAAAAAAATAGGTGGCCTGATCATTACAAGAGGTCAGTGTGTGTAATTCCCAGCCACTTGAGTATAAGTACCTCATGGGTACTGTCCTGTGATAATTGGACTTGAGGGATTTTAAAGAACTGTATACAGAAAACCAAACCCTGCACAGGTCTAACTCTACTTCCATCGTAAGGCTACAGGAGTAAAAGCAAAGGAGAAGCAGTTTTCAACGCAACTGTCTTCTTCCTGCCATAAAAACATCTTTCATTTGTCCAACAAAACACATCTAAATGATCACCACAAACACATACACGTCTCAGGAAGTCTGCCCTCACTGCTGGCTTCGAGTATATGCCAGGATTTTACAGTGCTGAAATTATTTGTGCACTGAATCCCAGAATTACAGTGAGACACCACCCTGTCTGTGGTTACAGGTGGCACAGACACCCAGAGGGTGCTGGGTGCTTCCCCAGCTGGGCTGCCTATTAAACAGATGACATCCATGGTGGAGCAAGGGTGGAAGGGGGCTCAGGCTGTCCTCTGCTTCCCCATGCCTCGACACAGATTTGCCCTGTTACGGGGGAGCATGGCAAACCCCTCCAAAGCCTGAGGCTGGCAGCCTGGGCAGCCAGTATGTGCCGGGGATGTGCATGCAGCTCCTTCCTCTCTGGTCACCCTCACTGCAACCTGTCATCTTTTTCATATAGCCCATAACATTTTAAAGAACAAATCTGTGGGTAGGATACCTCTGAGAATAATAAATAGGAATAGCAGTGCTTTTGTGAATTTAGGTCAATGCATCACCCTTAGAGCGCATTATAAATTCATCAGAATCACAGCCTGAAGAAAATTTTATTCCTTGGCATCAACTGCTTTTAGCCATGCCACAGATCTTTAGCAGAATTTAAACTCCAGATTAAGTATTGATTGAGTTTAAATAAATTATAATATGTTATAGCCAGAAAGCTGGGCTGTGACTGGTATAGACGGTTTCCCTTTTTACCTCCCTTCCCACCTCAGATATTAACAAATTTATTCACTGCATTATGACAGTAATGAACTACCAATTCAAAAATGTATAATACAGAAGAAAGTACTAATTTAAGCAGCACCTTCACCTATTTGACACAGGAATGAATTCAAATTATAAAATATGTACAGAATAAACATATCAACTTAAAGGATAATGTGAATAGGAATAAATTCCTAAAGAATTAGCTACAGGGGAAAAGTAAATGCAACACTGCAGCTTATATTAACATTTGATTACATTTCAGATGCTTTGTTCCTTTTTTTAAGGTTCAAAAATATCTCTGTAATGATGGCTACCAACAAGCTATAACACAACGATAGGCTCTTCTGTTGTGTTCAGTAGCATCAGCTGCTTGTGTATCCGGCACATTATTTCTGGACGGCTAACAGACTAACATATCATTCTTAACTATATTTAATAGGAAACAAAGGAAACTCGCATGAGCTGGTATTCAAAATGTGACTCTGATACAGTTACCAAAGCCAACTGAGAAACAAAACAGGCCTAAACTTTATGGAAAACAACAACTATCTGCTAAAAGAGGACGAGAGGACACGTAAGGACATATAGTTTTGTGCTTGACCTATTTCGGTTGATTTAATTTTCAGATTTTGTAAGCCAAGCTCCAGTGAGTTCCTGAGGAAAGAATTCTAACTGGCATTTTACTGCGAGTCAAACCTCACACAAAAAGTGCTTTGTGCATCAAGATAACATTAGGAGATGTCTAGCTGCACGTACGAAAGGACCAGTTTGAACAAAGAAAAACAGAGCTGTAATGGACTTCTAATATTAATAATACTTTGTACTTCTATAGTACGTTCCAATTTGAGGTCTCTAAGTGCTTTGCAGTGCATGGACATTAAGCCTATCACTTGAAAACTTCAGTAGAAAACAATTATCACAATTTTACCGACGAAGAAACTGAGGTACGAAGAAGTTGAATGACCTTCGTAAGATCTTATAGCAAACAGAATGCCAGTTCATTGTCAGAAATGCCAGATGGTTTTTTAGACCTCTCCTTCAGCAAGAGCACTAACTTGCATTTCCAAGCAGCCTGTCAGCCAAGTTATATGTTTGACTAATATTTCCCCGGCTTCATGAACAGTAAAATACATCTTTTCATTTAAAGGTAGCTTACTTCCTGTTGCTGTTCTCACCAAGCTTTTGACAGGAACATCCATTTTTTAATGAAAGTGCAGACAGTTTGGTGTACAACAGCAATTCAGATAAAGTCCACTTAGAGATGGTAAGAGTGACTGAAATTGCATATATCACCATATTGCATACAGACATACAGTGTGACAAACTTGAGTCCAGCTCACATGGTTAACAATTGCCATTTTAAGAGACAACCTTAGAACGTTACCAGCAATATTGTCTTCAGACTGTACACCCAGGAGGATTCTGATATTTTTTTTCCCTCTTAAATTGTTCAATGTGAATAGAAGCTTTGAATTTGACTGTTTTTTCTAGTTACCACTGAACAGCTGTGATATTTACTGCTGTCTTTCCATTCTCGTCTAGGAAAGATGTGATTGGGTTTTTTCTGAAAAATAAAATAAATGAATGATTTTTCCAAATATCTCCTTTTCTAGTTAGGCCTCACACTGCAGTTAAAATAACCCAGCCCTTCTCTGAGGCCTTAATAAAATCAAGAGGCAGTGGAGTTATATTTTGCAGTGCTGTACATTTTCACCTGCCTACACCTAGCTTAACTATCACTGAAATCTTCTTGGGATTTAACCCCAGGGAAGCCAAGCTTCTCTCTGGCCAAGCAGGCTTTCTAGCAGTACTAGTATATGTAAGTGCATTGCTGCAAGGGTGTATCCAAAGGCCTTCAGAGATTAGCACAGAAATGCCATGAAGCTGAGCATTTTGCCTAAGCCCCATCTGTGAACAGGGCTGTATATCCACTTGCCACATGTGGCAGCCCTGCGTGAAATTGAGGAGTGATGACAGAGGGGTGAGGGATGGAGTTCAAAGACCAGGCAGTAACAGGAGAGAATTACGATTATACCTGTTACACCAGAAAAAGAGGTAGGTTGTTGTCATTTCAGTAGAGTTTCTTTAACATTAATCCAGAATCACTGCTTTAGCATGTTTACCCTAGCATATGTGAGGGATCGTCTCATGGTCTGGGTGTAACTAGTTATTTTGGGAGAATGAAAGAGGCTAAAATTTGGTAATCCACACCAAAAAAAAAAACCCCTATGCATCTCATGCTACTGTATGGTAGATACTTTGGTCAGAGAATGAGATTCAAGAATTATCTGCATTCATTTTCCATACGTGTATCAGTATGTATGCAAAAGCACTCAGGAAGAGAGAGCGAAAGGTGTTGCTAATAGCAGTTGCAGTGCTAACCTATTGAGGTCATGGTTGAGTGGAGTAAAAATGACTAAGACTTAGTTGTAAAGCACGAGTATTTTAGTGATTTCTAAAATTGGTGTCCTATTACTAAGAAACCCCTAGTTTTTGAAAGGAAAATTCAACAGCGTAGCATCTCACTTTCTCTCTTCTGTTCTTTAGGGGTGTAACGATCACTGTGTCATACGCATTTGATACATTAGAAGTTACCATTTTCCATGCATTTATGATTCTGATTTGGTAGCTTTATATTTGTGTCCTGTTGTTTTCTCTTTTCTTGAAAACCAATTGAATTTTAGGTTTACAGAATAACAGAGACTATGCAAAGGCCTATGTGATGATGGCTAGCTACATCTGAAAATTCTTTAGGCTGAAAGCCTGGCAAGAATCTGAGGGGAAGTGTTAAAGCAACCTGACAGAAATCCCCTGCAGTGCTTAAGAAAAAACCTCAGCCCTCCCTCCTCTCAGCTAAACCCTGAAACAAGGTCAATGCACTAAAAGGCTCTGGAAGTAATTTTTTATAAATAAATATCCTGGGGAATTAGTGCAGCAAGTGCAACAGTCACAGCTCTAAAATAAAGGTAGTTACGAGTATGTAAGCGTTTCCTTTACACGTTAGGGATAGCACACATCAGTCAATGTGAGATTAAATGCAGTTCTGACTACATGCTACAGAAGAAATCAGTATTTTTTCTCAGGAAGAAATCTTTGATGATAAGCTTGAATCACCAAGTTGTTTAAGTGCATGCCTAATGATAAGCCTGCAAACAGCGCCACGTCTTTTGATATGCTGGAGTCAGACCCTTGAAAGGGCAATTGTGGTCTTAACAAACCAAATCAATAGTGCAGCAGTAAACACAGGAGTCTACCAAATACGAGCTAATGCTGAGATACAGAGGCTTTGATGGCTACTCTACTGACCACGTTCAGACTCATCAACATTCATCTCTGATTGACTCCTGCCTATCATGGAAAGTGCCCTTTTTATCCATCTGATCAGCTCAGATACTGCATTACTGCACAGCAATAATTAGTTTGCCTTTAAAAGGGATCAAAAGTTCTAATCTCCTATGACTGCAATCAATGGCAACCATTTCGCTGGTCAACAGGGCATGAATTGCACAAATATTCACTAAATTCAGTAAATCTAACTAAAGGTGCTGAAGAAGGGCATTTTCAGGTAAAAAATTTATGTTCCTTTGGCAAGGACGTAACAATTCAGGGAATTTACATAGTATTTTGTGACATCAGTGGGAGACTTTGACCTAGCTTAGATCAGTTTTTTGAATATCATTTCGACTCTTCCTCCTTCCACTTTAATTTTATCCAATGAACTGCTTCTTCATTTGCTGAAAGGAGAAGAGTATGGAAGAAAGGGGATCATTAAGTCACAAATCCACTTATCTTCACTGCATCTGTGATGTTGTTCCCTAAGCAGTAGTAATCTCCTACATTCAGGAAACCTGTGCAGGTTTCTCACAGGAAAAGCACAACATCTGAGCTGGAGTGCGAACACAGCAGTCACGAACTGGAAGAAATAAAAAAAAAGCAAAACCTAAAGCTAAACAAAAGCACAACCCAAAACCTTTTAATTTCTTCTGCATCAGAATACCAAGTAACAGTCATTTAAATGAAGAAGATATTTATGCTTTCCTCTTTCAGAGGTAATTTCCTAAGGTTTAAAATGCAGCTAAAAGGCTTACAATTCAATATTAGCACAGCCTGATTTTCAGTTTTGCTTATCGCTGCCTGCCATGCAGCTGCCTTGCTTTCTCTCTTTGAAAGTTTCAGGTTCTTTGCAGAATAATTATGTTTTCAAAATACAGTTGAGAATCCTGATGTTATAATCATTTTCAGAGCCACTATGTACATTACTAATTGTGTACATGATTCTCTTGACTGACTCCACTGCACATGCGGAGATTACTAGTTACCAAAACATCATTATTAATTATAAGGTAAGGAGAATGAGGCCGGCTTTGTATTTCTGACTTGGTAAAGGTGTTGATGGCTTGTACTGAATGGAAATTCTTGTAAAAAATGAGGTTGGAAAACGTTCTTTTTCCTGAACTGTTAAAGTGATAAATACTAAATAAACAGCCGCAAGTGAAATGGTTCCCTGCTGTCCAACAACTACTTTTCTAAACACCTAAGAAAGTAGCCAGAAATACAGCTAAGTTTAGGTCTGATATCCAAAGTAAATAGGGAACACACAAAGCAGAGATCGCTTCATAGTTTTTCCAGAGTATTCTTTTAAATTGCAAGCAGGAAGATCTCTAATAATCCAGAGATCCCAATTCAGAAGAGACTTGCCTGGTTATTTTAACTGGACATCACCAAACCACTGAAAATTGCCTGCAATAGGACAAATTCAGCAAAATATTTAGCCAAAAAGCAAATGTATGTGCACAAGGAGAAATAACAATGGAGAAAAACTAACAAAGTGGAGAATAAACCCCCAATCTTTTGCTGTCTTTACAAAGTAGTTTGAACATGTTGGGAGCTGAGTTACGAACTAACACAGATTTCAAATACTGTGAATAGCAGTAGCAGAAAAATTTGAAGTAGATGCATCTGGCCAATTTAAAATGTATGATCTAGGACTGCAAATCGTTTACATATATATATATATATACAACCCCTCTCTTATCTGGAATATGATCATGACTGTCTCCAATAACTAGACAAGAAACTGCTTGGCACGCTGTTTCTGTTAACTCTTTAGAAGAGCAAACACAGTTCACATTACAAAAGTTGTGGGATTCTTGTCTTTCTAGAATAATGTAAACAAACTTTTTCTTATTTAATCTATTTAATGAAGTGCTATTTCCTACCAGTTTCTGAAGTACTTCAGATAATAAAACCTAAATCCTTGATCCTACTGGGAATTTTAAGTGCAAGTTTTTAAAAAAATGTTACCCATTGAATGTTTTAACTATGGCTTTAGGAATTTTAAGAAAGTCTCATAATTTTTAATGTCTTGATCTCTGTGTCTTAGAAGGTAAGTCATTTTTTGACCTCCATTAACCGATCGAGACGGTTTCAATGGGATATGCAGTCAATACATGAATAACATCCCATGCACTAGCATTGAATACACCAGAAGGTTAAAAGGTGCACAGTTTTTCCATGAAGCCTTTTTTATTTTCTCTTTTAATGATTTTTCTTAATCTGGGAGTGAGGAGATTCATTTCTAGTTCTACTACTCAGAGGCCGGGAAATGATGCCACTCAGGCATTTTCACCCCATAAAATATCACACAGTATATACTTTCTCGATTCCCATAGACTGCCCTCTGTCAGAAATCCACGTGGGGCATGAGAGCTTGGCAAGGCATCATGAACATTTTGCAGAACTGGTTAGGGATTCAGTTCCGGTTTATGGCATTTTTGAAACCAATTTTTTTGATAACGTACAGTATGTTCCATATATGTTATCTTATCCTCTGAGCAGTTTCATTTCAAAGTTTATTTTCTTCTCTTTTAAGTGAAATACCTTTACCAATTTTGAATTCAGATGGAACAGGAATGGAGAAAAAAACATTATTTCTTTCTCACATTAAGATTACTTTATCAATTTCTAATTTTAGTTCTTTTCAGGTTTTGTTTGTTAGGCATAACTGGGTCAATGCTTTCATTCTTTCAGGTTGAAAATCCTGTCTGAAGAAAAGCAGTTACTTGTCATGAAGCAAAGCAAATGGCTGTGAATAATTTATAAGAAAGTAAAAATATTCTGCTTTTGAGATTTTAACAGAAGAACTTCAAGTTATAAATTATTATAATTCCACAGAAATTTGCTCTCCATCCTCTTATTCCTTTGCTCTGATCACTGCCACAATACTTTTTGCTTGAATGGCTAGCAGTCTCCCGAGTACCGCAGACACGGACCCTCAAGGCCCATGGCCAGAGCCCTTCAGGCGATGAAGTTATCTGTGACTACAACTCTGCTTCACACTTGCCTCAATATGTTCATTAGGATTCTTGCAGGTTTCTCTCCTTACAGAGTAACACGCAGATATGTGTTAAGTCTGGTGGGTTGTGAGGGTAGGACTGTAACACATCTGGGGCTCCAGAAGTGAAAATGGTGCCCACAGGAGATTCTGGGATCATTAGTAAGACACACCACAGAGATTCCCACATCCACTGCTCAGGCACAAAGACAACACTGATGGTAGGTAGGTAGTTTAATTCTTGTTATTTGTTTAGTTCTAGCTCCCAAAGTCACAGTGTTCAGCAACATTTGTGGTCATAATATAAATAGGGTCTTCCTCTGTATAGCGACAGTGAAGTTGAGAAATATGATTTAAGGGAATAGTAAGATTATAGCAACTTGAGATTTGATGAGAATTCAGTTTTACTAATGCTCTTATTAAAACACCTGCAATGAATGTGTCAGTTCTCTGTGGTTCCAAGGGAAGAAGATTAATTATTTAATATTAAACTGTCATTTCTTTCTTTAAAATCTTTTATATACTTTCTGCAAAACACCTCTAGCGTACTAATGCTGACACAAACCACCACAATTCCCAGCATCTTTTTCTCGTTAATGGATTTCTGGCTCTATGGGTGAAAGTTTAGAAGCACAAGTGAAATAACTAAAATGTAGGAATGGATATATACATAAACCAGCTTCCATAAATAAGTTCATATAATTTGTTGCAGTTGTCATTGGAATCAATACGTTCATACGCCTTCCTGTGACAATCTTATACAATCCTGACCCACTTCTTACACTGAGATCAGACTGGCAAGAGAGGGAAAGGGCAGGGAGTCCACAGGTTCTTATCAGCATGAGTGATTCCAATCATTTGCATGTGCAAGATTTTAGCAATGCATTAAATATTTCCACATAAGGTGAGGTCATATACACTAAGACTATTGCTACCAATGTGTTCCCACAGGAGATACTCGATTATTGAGTCATACAGGAGAAGTTTGAAGTGTGCAATACCTACTTCTCATCCTTCTTGCCATGTCATTGATGACTATTTGGTAAAAGCATGAGTCTTGGTGAGCATGGACATTTCTTGTACTTCAGTCTGAGCCCTCAGAACAGTATACCCTAGTTCTTAATATGAAACCTCTGCCCAATATTACCCTAACTCTCCCCATAAATAACTAAATTCCTGACTGACATACTGCTTATGTTTATCCCCTCATTTACCACTCAGTGAGGGTGCTAAAGTTCTTTGATCAAAGTTGATGTTGAAGTTGACCTTCATTTTGAAGTGGAAGATCTAACTCAGTAATAGTGCAGGAGGGCCAGGCTTGCTGGAAACAGTCCTGCTTTAGATATGCATTTCTGGAGGACTTATAACTTAAAATGTAGGCCCTCAAATTTTAGGCTTCAGGAAAGGCAAGATATCTGTGAATAGATTCTGAGCATTTCAACTGATTGACCCCAGACATACTGAGTACCAAGTGCTTGTATTATCTTTCTGTATTTTTATGCACTATTTATATTTTATGGGTGAGTATTACAGGAATATAAAATTTTGATATTACAAAGCTTCCTCCAAGCTGAAAAAAGTCAGCCTTTTCCTCATAGAATACCACAGAGTTATTATGGCATCTCCAAGTAAATTTCAGATTAATGTCATGGTGATTTCCCTTGAAGGGCTACTGGATATCTTCTCACATTTATGTGCTATTAAATTGTTTTCCTTCTTCCACAACTCACCATTTGTGTAAGGACCATGCAGAATATTATTGCACTGGTCTTGCTAGGCATGCAACACACCATGACATACCATAGAGGGAGTTCAAAATTACTCTTCATTCAATTTGTTCACATTGCACGGCAAAGACAGGAATCACATTTTCTCTGGTTGCCCATGCAGTCAAGAATTCCTACTGACTTGACCTTGTCTGACCTTCTATTCTAAGTCACCAATTATATTTCTCTCAGCTTTGCAGTTGTTAACAATCTCAGTGGAATTGCATGTCTCTATGGCAGAATTACGCTCTCAACTTCACTTTTTCTCTTCACTGCCTACAAGCTCGAACCAAAACATACATGCTTTTCATATTTTATTCTGTTCCACCACTTGCTCTACATTAACTAAAAAATGTTAGTGTAATTAGGCAACTCGAATCTGTACATTCTTGCTGTGTATACAAGAAAGATATGCTTTGATTTTTCCATCAGAATGCATTAAACTTCAGAAATCAATGTTTATTAGTGATATTTGTGATAAGAATTAAAACCAAACTATCCCAAGTAGGCCACTACTAAGTGATATTATCCAGTATATGACTAGGCTGCCTGGTTTTCAGGACTGCGCTTGCTCACTGTCCTCTCAGGAACCCCTTTCCTAAAGAAGCGTCAAGCGGGTGCAAATCACTCTTGTGATTTTCAAAACTCCCTCTGTGATTTTAATACCCAATTCCATTAACTTCAGCGCTAGGCCTGCTAATCCTGTAGGTAGGCTAGAAAATCTTTAGCTATAGGCAGGTGCTTCGGAGATTAGAATGCTAACCACTCACATTTAGCTGCTACTATCAATATAAGAAGGAAGGCAAAGACAGCAGAAGAGACAGACAGACAGACAGGCTTGGATTAATGGAGAGGCATATCCATCCCATGTGCTTTTTGCCTTTTTCTGAACAAGAACAATTCAGTCTTATCTCCATCATTCTTGTCCTAAAGTTTTGGAGATAAAGCACCAGGCAGCTTTTAACGAATGGTAGCCTGGAGAATTAAAAACATTGGGGGAAGGAGGTTCCCTTGTCCCCTTCAGTGCGTCATTTTCTTATTATACTATCAAACAAATTACCATTTTTATTCTGGAGATTTTCCTACAACCAGAACTTACTTCTGCAGGAAATGTGTAAGATTTACTCTTATCATATCATCTTTGGATATTCAGTGATCTTTTGTTGGAGAAGTTACTGTTCCACCTGAATACTGATAGCTGTTGATCCCTCCTCCCTTACAAGGTGATGGCCTTTGGAAGACGGATAAATGAGTACTTGCATTTTCAACGGATTTTACTCCAATGTGATCAGTTATTGCACTGACTTACCTGTATTTTCCTTCTTAGATATAGATGGTGGAGAGAAAAGGGGGATATTCTGTGAGAGTAACTGTATTTTTAGTTTTTTGGTATTGATTTATAGATTTTTCAATGTTTTTCTTTAAGAAATTATATCCAAGACTTTTTGTATTTGGAAATGTTTTCATATGGGAATGGTGTCTGTTACAGTGAACAGCTGAATGATATTGCAGAGAGCAGTGAGAGCTGCCAAATTAAAACCAGGGCTGTCTGAGAAACTAAGGGAAAGCAAGACATCGCATAAATTAAAATGAGAACTTCTTTGTACAGTCTAATAGACACTCATGAAACATTGGATTTTTCTAGGTTTTGAGGTGTAGAGAAATGTCAAATGCAAAATTCTTGGTTTTATGAAGACCTCTCAATGCTACTTATTTCAAAGAGATATTTAAGAGAGTGTAGGACTTACACACACATTAACACTCTCCCATGAAAAGGAGATATCCTTGTTAAATTAAAATTAAGTTCAGAAAGCTTATGTTTTGATGCAAGATTTATCGGTACCATAGCCAAAGTTTTCCCACAACCTCTTGTCTTTGTCAGAAAAGGTTCAAGAAACAGCTCGATGCTGTCTTCCTCCACACCTGGTCTTCTGGGGCTAACTTGCTACTTGGTTTTAAACAGTTCAGTTTAGGACATGCCGCTGCACTGGAATGGTTTTTCCCTTTTTTAAAAACTAAAAATAGTGCATTGACTCATACTGTTGGGATTTTTTTTTGTGTGTGTGGGCCTGAAATGAGACTATGTCCAACTCTTTATAGCCTTGAAGCTAATATAGTAATTCACTGGTGAGAAAAGCGAGTGGACAACTGTGAGTTTGTGGACAACTCCAGTTGAACTTCCTTTGTAAAAGTACAAAGGACTGAAAATTCTATAAGGCAGCTAAGAACTATTTACCATGATAAATTACTTGATTTAGTATAGCCATATATTGGAGTAATTACTGAGAAAGCAATAATATAAAATAATTTATGCTTGTGGAAATTAGATGAATAGAGTTGTTGACTATTTTATTTTATTATTATTTTATTTTATCCTAAATAAATTTTATTATGGCAGCTACTAATATCTGTAGCATAAGAATGTGACAGTTTTCTACTACAGGCAGAAGAAATATAAAAACTCTCAATATATCATGAATTGAAACAAAGAAAAGTTGTGGGAAGTTCAGTTTTCTTCGAATGAGTTTTTCCAAACTGCACGTGGAGAACAACATAAGAAAGGGTATTTGCAGAAAATAGCCTTTGCTTTCTGTAATGCCAATTAGAGACTGAAGACATATTTGTTTTCCATGGGACAGTGTGTGTCTTTATAACCATAGTAAGAAAGAAGAGGGAGGCTGGAGATGACCCTAAGCAGAAACTTAAATTTATCTCTGTCAATGTTGAGAAAACTATTTGGACCCTGTTTCCCAAGTGAAGAAAAACAAACTTGATAAGAAAAGGCTTCAGACCTCTTTGGATGAAATCCTCTTCTTGGGAAGACATTAGAAGGGAGAAGAACTAAGAATAAAACTGACAAGACCTACAAGCATTACAAAAAAACCCCATTAGTCAGCAGGAAAAAGGTACTTCTTAAAAGCTGGGAAATGTATGAACAACCAGAGAACAGACAACAGTTAAGTTCAGCTAGTATTGCAAAGGAAATTAAGAAGATTGCTGAAGGATTTTCAACTGTATACTGACAGAACAATGAAAGTAAAGTTGGTATCACTAAGCATTTGAGAAGAAGGATGAAACATGGACTAGACTCATGTAAATGCATAGCAGTATGAAAACACAGAAAAAAGAGGAAATGCGATAAAAAGCTGCATTGATTTTCTATGTAACTCTTATGCTAGATCAAGCCATCAAACTACCTGGCAGAACTGATTTGCTTGACAAAGGAATCGTAACAGATTAGACGCTTCTGATTAAGGCATTTGAAGGTGGTGCCACATGAGAAATCATTAGTTCAGCTGAGGAGAAGAGTACAAATGGAGATGGGACTGGTGGAGAGACGTACCATTGTGTTATGCAGAAAACAGAACTGCTGGGCTGTGGACTCCCTAGGAGCTGAGTTTCCCCCAAGACAAGTGTGGGAAGAGATGCTGTTTCATGTTTCCAGTAATGGTTGTCATAGAAAAGAGAGAAGTATGTTGATGAATTTTAATGGTGGCACTGAAGAGGGGTGAACCGTAAATACAGGAGATACTCCAAATATCATGGAGGAAATTATAGGTGATAATGAAAAAAAGTGATAGGAACAGTCAGAAATTCAACAGTAGAAAATTCAAAGGGAATAATGATGCTGTTAAACAAGAACATTTCAATCTGGAGTGAGGAATCAAAAAGGACAGGGTATGGGAATACCACAGGATAGTTATACACTATCAATGTGTAATTCATTTGTGAAAAAGGCAGAGGCAGTCCTAGTGTGTCTTAGGTGTAGTAGTTCCAGTGATAAGCAAATACTGTTGACAAATTGTGTAGCATGTACAATTATAGTCACTCACACTCTGAAAAGCTATGTCAAAATCCATGACAGATGAAGGTTACTGAAACTATACTTATTTTCCTAAGTAAAAGAGGAACAGCACTATTTTTAAAGTGAACTTCCATAATAAGCAAATCTGGAAAAGCACACACCCTGGTTTCCATTTTTCTACAGAGCTGACTTTATTGCATGCTCTTACAAGACACCTGCCCCTCTGCTCAGGTCTTGGAGAGTGACTGGCTGCAGCTTCTCATTTCCCATGTGTTGCTGCATCTTTGTTGCCGAACCACCAATCTGCATTCCTCAGAAACGCAGAGAAACAGGAGAGTTCAGTGAGGAAGCATGTCTCTGCCTGGGTACTTCATTGCTCTTCCTCAAGTCAAAGCCAAATGCAACAGTATGAACCACGAGGCTTTCATTTGGGTGAGACCCTTGGGGACAACTCTGCTTTCTCAACATGCCTCAAGGTGGGAAGCAGGCCCTGCAGCTAAGTGACTGCCTTCCAGCTGAATGAACTATCACATACTGAACTGAAGAGCTCTGGCTGGCATGCATGCTTATTTACTTCTGGCATTAGATTTAAATGACAAGGCCGCAAATGGTCATCCTTCCCTTTGACAAAGTGACCAGAGTAAGACCTCTGCAGCACAGCAGTGACAAGGAAGTGGAAAGGGAGAACGTGTTCCTCATCTCTGACATCGAGCCGTGTGGCTAATCACTCCATCTTGTAAGTGGCCCCTCATCAGTGCACAGTCACAGTTTCCAAGACAACCAGATCCTTAATTTGGCTACCTGTTTTCACTGGCCAATTCAGAAATGTGCACAGTGCTGCAATAATCAGTGAAGTGTAAGATTTTTCTATGCGAAACAACCACTTGCTGATTGTGCGGGTACTCACTGTTCGCCATTCAGTGAGCAGCTCTGTTGGCCACAAGAGACAAATCAGAAGGCGGCAGCAGATAGGGTTTTGCAGGGTGCAGTCAGACTGGTGCCCTCCTTATCTGAAGTCTGATGTTCTTTGGGACCACCGTGATACTGGTAATCCTTTGACTTACTTTGCTCAACAGGCAAGAATCTGTTTCAGCTGCCACAAAAAAGTTCTTTCATAAATATGGTACAAAAATAAGAAGTGTGATTTTTTTTGTCTGTCATTCTAGTTATGCTCACGTACTTGTCCAGTGCACCCACATGTATTATAGCTCATGACTATGTTTCTTTTCTTTCCTTCCTCATTAGACTGTAACCAGTGAATCTATGTGCAGGCAATCCTACGTAAGACAGAGCCAGCAGGAGATAAAACGAGGCAAAGAGGATTGCATCTGACAGAGCTGTTTAAATAAATTGTTGATTTTCTTAGAATATCAGGGGCCCTGTCTGTAGCACCAAATCTCCATAGCTTGTAATCTTATGAGCCATCTGTCTCCCTGCATACTAGAGAAGGCTACGGACTTGGGAGGATGATGAAATATTAGGATGTAAATATTGAGGGGGTGGGAGATTATTGCACTATCTAATCCTGCATCTTACAAGATGATGGGTTCTCTAACCTCCCACTGCGGTAAGGGAATACAATGTTCAAAATCTTCAAGGTCTGAGCTCTGAAATACACACACATTTAGCAAATTGGATCAATTTTACTGTTAGATGTGTGAATGTGTGTGCTTATAGTTCTTTAGTTCTATTTTTCTTTTAAATATATATTCCACCCATTAAAAATAAATACATTATATTAGCATTTTGTGTTGTGTTCAATAACCCAAAACAGAAAAAACAGCCCACTCTATTGACCTTTACGACATACTGCAAAACCATGTTTTTACTCAGCTTTCAGCTTTGCAGAGGATAAGGACTGAGTTAAAACTAACTAGTACTTACTGATTTTTAATAGGAGGGATGTGTCTTGGATGAAGCAAACTCATACATTCTCAGTGGGCTAGGGTGCATATTACATTTATTTTCTAAAAAGCATATACTTGGTACATAGTGGGAGGTCTTCTTTTTACTCTAAATTAAATAGTCAAAATGAGGTCTGGTCTGTGGTCATGAAATGAATTTGTTTATATATATCTCTCTCTCCTGAAAAATGAAGTGAATTATTTGAAAGACTAATAAATGTCTTTTCAACTCACAAACTGTTCAGTGTAATAATTCATGTCCTCTGTGGCTTTCTATCTCAAGGAAGACAATATATTCTCATGGTAGAAGATCAGAGAAGAGCTTTAGGAGACCTTTGTTTCATTTCTAGTTTAAGAACTGAGAGATTTGAAAGAGTAGAAACTACATCGTCTTGTTAGAACTGGCCTTCAGTCACTTTGAGTTTTCCTATCGTAGCAGTATTTAGATGTCTCTGTAAAGCATTTTGAAATCTTTGCCTGAACTGTATACAAAATTTTTACTGAAACCTATTATGGATTAATTATCATTTAAAAAGAAAGTATCACACACACTTCAAGTTGTTACAGTTATCTTTAGATTTGTTCTGTGAAATGTAACTATCACGTTTTAATAAATATTAAAACAAGTGCTTTCTCTGAAACTCTGAAGATTATCAGCTGTAAAATGTAACACAAAAACACTCTGTTCATTTTACTTTGACCATCTAATTTAACAAAGCACTGAGACTTTTCATAGAAAGTCCAAGTAAGAAAATACATTTTTTGCCTTAGCCTAAATCAGCATCTTAGAGTTGATTTGTCAGCCCTGTTGGCTTTTGCAATTAACTGCCAATCCGTAATTTTTTCAGATATACAACAGATTGCTAGAACCTTTATAAGACAACCACTAACAAGTCTCTAGGTGAAAGAAATGCCACAAATGATCAGCTTCACTGAATCATGTGAAAAGTGTTATAAAGTAGCTATGAAATGTAAATGTTCCCCTCCTCATGAACCCCAGTGAAAACATGGCTCACAGATGTTTCAGGTCACTAGATGGACTGCTGTCATTATAATCTTAATACAAATGCGTATATATACACGTGCTCTCACTTGCAGCATTTCCCATACATTTCAAGAGTTCTTTCTCCTGTATGGAAGCTTTTTCTGTCTGGAATTCCAAATTATACCAAAAAAATGGATTTCAGACATTTGCACAGAATAAATCATATTCTAATTACTAAAATGCTTTCAATGCACTAGAACGCACATGGCAGTGCACACTAAATGATGTTACCAACCTTATCACGGACTCTAAAACTGAAGAAGTACCTGTATGTTACATAAAAGCACTCTCATTTGACCCTTTATTTGCATACTCTTTATGGAAATAAAATAGAACTTGTCTTTATCTGAGACGAATGAACTTTTAGAGCCATTAGGCAGTTAAAATCCTACTAGCTTTTTGAAAATAAGAGTATGCAACTCAGAAGAATGTAAATCATTTTTCTACAAACTGTTATAACATTTTATAATCTCCTTCTTCTAAATGAAACTAACAATGAATTTAATCCAAACTATCCAGTACACAAAACCAGTGTCCTATTAAAAAAAAAAAAAAAATCTAAATCCAAAACTTCTGTATTGAGAAGAGGCTGTTCAATTATCGATGCTCCAATCTTGCTACTTGACAGCTAAAAACGACTCCTGGACATGCGCCTTAACTTTATCCATGCTATTCTACTACAGAAAGAAAATTGCTCATTAAAAGAATCTCATTGTATGAATGAAAGAAGGGATGGGAAGAGAATATATATTTCTACCTCATCAGGAGTTATTCAGTCCCAAAACAAAATAGCGCATCATTATCCTGTTTTTTTTTTTTTGGTCACATTTTTAGTAGCTCTTTCAGTAGGAGGTTGGTGGGCCCTGAGATGAAAACTTTGGCAGGCAATTGTATAAAACCTCATCCTAGATTTAGGTCAAACCATGAGCCAGAAATGCAAGTTTCTTTTACCACTTTGAGTTCCTTCTAATGGGAAAACATAAAATACATAACATATTATAAGTTGATAGATAAATATCACAGAAGTATTTTTCTTGACAAGCTATAAGAAAATGGATATGTATTCTATTGTATACAGAAGATAGTGCCCTTTATTGCATTGGGATTTTTAGGCAGAATAACCCAAATATCAGAAAGCTTGAATTGTCTTACTTTTCTTTTTACAGTCCTTTATATTTGTATTAGGCAATTCACTTACTCAATAATTGGCCTTATTTTTATCCTATGACTTATACATTAGTGGCTTTTTAATTTTGTTCATTTTTCTTCTTTCCTTGCTTTTTAGACTGGGCATGCTACAATGGCTACACATTAGCAAACACTTCCAGTTCAAACTTTCTATAAGTTAACATTTTGAGAGTCGAAGAAAAATATACTCTCAACCTAGAATTGCAACTTACCTAAGGCATCCGCATAGAACTGGCAGATATGACCAGAACTTACAGCTGACGCATGCTCATCTGGAGTGGCATTTAGAGGTAAGGCAAGGTACCCTACATTTAGCTACCTAAATTGCTCTTGTGTTCATATGAACAACTGCCTAAAAGCTTCTGGTCCAAGACATCCATGATTTAATGGTGGTATAAGAAGGCAAGCAGAATAATCGACATTTGTCTGCCAAGCTCCTGGTGCAGAATTCTGTTGGGATAAGAGTGGAACAGGTAAAAAGAGGTAAGATGCTTTAGCCGTATATTTGTCATTTGGTCAGGAAATGAACGCAGCACCATTTACTAAGCTTATTACTTCAGAAGCGATGAGCCTATTTCATGGAACCAAACTGTGATGAGGAAAACATTTGTGGGATTTTTTTCTTCTTGCCATCTCGAAAACAGGTATTTTAGCACACATCATGCCCCAGATAGGTTTTCAGTTAGGGCATTGGTACTGATCCTCTGCCTGTTTTTATGCAAAGGAATTGGGAAGAGATATCTTACCTCCAACATTCAGCAAAGTATTGGTTGTTTCCTGAACAACCTTTGTGTCCTTCCACTCAGAAACCTTGTCCAGAAAACCACTGCAAAATTTATGTTACCGACAGAACTAAAAAGTACTTTGTCATGTGGATTCTAAATGTATTTATTTTTATCCACTAAAGGCTCCTTGTTCAGCACTTCCTCAGCTCAAAAAGTAACATATATTCTCCACAACCATGATTTTGTACATATAAGTTAGGGCTGACTGCTGCGTATCTGTGCGCCCTGCCAGTGAAAGTGGCCAGCACGTAAGACCTGTATTAGCAAGAGTGTAGCCAGAAGGTGAAGGAGAGTGATTATTCCCCTTTCTGCAGCACATGTGAAACCACATCTGGAGAATGATGTCCACAAGTGGTCTGCCTGGTAAAGGAGAGATTGACATACTGGTGCAAGTCCAATGGAGGGCCACCAAGATGGTGAGGGGCTGGAACATGTGAGGAAGGAGGAGTTTGTTCCGTCCTAAGAAGAGAAGGCTTTGGGAGAACTGTGCTAATGTCTGCAGCTACCAAGAGGAGGGTGCAGAAAAGATGCAGACAGACTCTCCTCAGATGTGCTTGATGATAGAACAAACAGCAATGGACACAACTGACAACAGGGGAAATTCTTATTAGGTACTGTGAAAAAAAAATTTCTTTACCAGGACGGTTGTCCAACAGTGGGACTCTCTAAAGAATTTCTATCCTTGGAGATATGCAGAACTGGAGTGGGCACAACACTGAACAACCTAGCCTAAGAAGGATCTGCTCTGAGCTAGAGGGGCTAGCACATAAATGAACTACAAAAGATATGTTAAGTTATATTCTGAAGAGGGCTGTAAGAGAGATACTGCTTATTAGGCTCAACGAGGCAAAGCCAGGTGAAAACAGAGGATTAGAATTCAGCACATGAAGAATAAAATGGTGGGCCTACAAATCTTGGCTCTAAATCTCAGCTCTGCGGATTCATCTAGCAATGCAAAACCAGTTAATTGCACACATGCCTGGCAACTGTCACAGGGAATGACAACTCTGAGAGCTGCAGGTATCCTGCATCTCAGGATTAATACCTATATCTATTTTAAGGTTTGTAGATACTTTATCTTGCACTATGAAAAGACACCAAGACAGTCTCAAAAAATTGTTAATATAGGCAAGAGCAGATGCTACCATCATAAACCAAAAAGTAAAAGGAACAGACTCCCAATCTCTCTTACAAAAGTACTTTAAAAATGTTAAATATTTTTTATAAAACAATGAAATCTATGCAAGAAATGACACTTCTTATGCAATCTCCTACCTGAATTTTTTAAACAAATTTTGTCCATATTGCTCTAAGTTGCCATGTCTGTACCTCTGTCAGGAGACAGTCCATCTCAATCAATTTTTGTCAATATCTTGATAGTGACATCAGTCCCACTTTAAAAATCATCATGTGTAGCTTCAATATTTTCACACCACCATTGAAAAGTGTTGGTTTACAGCAGTTGAAAGAATTTGTCTCTTGGTTTTTGGTACAAAGAAGTTGTCTGTGCTCTTTTTTTTTTTTTTTGTGAAGATTTATGTAAAAGGAATAAAATAGAATCAAAAAAAACATGAGATGGAAGCTGGGATACTCATCTGCCTCGGAAAACACATGCCTAGATATGTGACTTAACAGTGGTCCATTATCAGTTTCCAATTGCTATTTGTAGGTGCTCAATATTTTTTTTTTGACTGTCAAATTTCCTCACGCAAAGTAGTTCATTATAATACCTAGTACTAAATGATTCTTGTGTGCCCAGGTTTACTTTTAAATTCTGTTTTCTTTCAATATTAATTCCAGTATAACCCTTTTAAGAACTCACAGTGACACTGGATCAGGTCAGCCATGGCTTTGTGTAATTATCTCTTGAAAACCTCCACGGATGCAGACCCCACGGTGCCACTGGGCAGCCTGCTCCAGTGCTGCTCTACACTTCTAATGAAGATGTTTTTCCTCAATGTTCTGTCTAAGCCCTCCTGGGCTGCAACTTGTGGCCACTGCCCCTTGTTATACCACCTGCCCCTACAATGAAGAGCCTGGCTCTGCTGTCTTTGTAATTCCCCTTTTAAGTAGGGTTTGGCTGCTATTAGGTTGCTCTTAGCTTTCTCTTCAGTGGATTAAACTAGCCTTTCCTGCTAAAAACCAAACTGAAGTTCCCTCTGTAGGGTGAAATAGAACAACACTTTAGCCGAATCATCATTTTTGGTATACTTTTAATTTGTTGTCCTGAACAACAATGGATGCAACCCTCTGCCCAGAGCCTACTTGCAACAGCAGTCTTGCTAATAGGTGAGTTTAAACATAATGTTCCTGTTTACAGTAAGAGCACACAAATTTCAGTTTATCTTACTATGCTGTCCGTACCTAACAGTGTTCTTTGCCATAGGCAGTTAATGCTGTTCTTTTGTAATTCTATCCATAAAAATCCTACATCCCCGAATTACTACCATCAGTAGTTGACAATCTGCCATCTTTCTCTTGGAAGCATTACTTCTCTGACATAATATAGGATAATATGATAGAAAGTGCCTGGTTGTAAGAATCCATGAGTACATTGAAATAAATCTTACTTTACATCAATGTGAATACAAAGCTCTTGTAGTGTGACTTGCTATATTTTCTGTGTTGCTTTCAGATATTACAAGCTAAAATGGATCAGGCTGGATTAATATTTTCAGAGATTAGCAGTGGCTAAATTCTTCATACACTGGTACAAAAGATAATTAGATATTCAAACATTTATTCCTGTATGAATACCCCAAAATCACCCCAGGACAGGGCATGCTGTAACATGCTGCTCAAACTGCTACCTTCAAAAGAATATAAAACAAATGTCCAGATAAGATCTGATTGCAAGTACCACGACATTGGTAGCTTTCCAACTGGAAGATTGCTATTTTTAAGACAAAAAGTAAACCAAATAAAATCTGAAGGTACAGTCTTGCTCTGTTTTGAAACAAGATTTCTCACAGCTTTTGTTCTCATTGTGTGGCACTGCATGAGTTAATACCAAGATGCCCTCATGCCTGTTGATGGCTGCAAAGCTTGCTATGGAACGGCAGGATCTGTTCTACCAGACAAGACCCCCTGCAAAAAGGCTCCCCCGTTCTTGTGCCAATTTTCACTTTCACACTTCTTCTAGCCCATCAGAATTCTAAGAAAATCACTGCAGGTGAAAAAAAAATTATCTGAGACACTCTATTGTAGATACCAACTGATTGTGATGAACTGCTTAAAACCAGCTTTTACATTAAAACTAGAGGCTTATTAAAATTGAGAGACCTTCCAACCTATGCCCATACTGTCCACATGGGCTTCTAGACAGGACTGAGTAATTGTGGGTAATTACGCGCATTCTATAACAGCATCTGCCTTAAGGTTCCCCTCACGCTCTGGCTGAGGCTTCCTAGAGGCTTTCAGGTCAAAGTACGCAGAAGGACAAGAAACTCTCGACCAGCGAGGCTGGGCATGGCAGAATGACTTGCTGCCTTCCCTACAATGGGCGTACGTGCAGAGACGGAGGTGTGAGCTCTGCCCTCAGCAGGGCGCTCCCCCTCGCACTGCCCCCTGCAACTTGCTTGCTGAGATGAGGCAGTTCGTATCCTCTCCTCCCTTGTCAGCACTGTCACAGTGTACTCAACACTATAAAGTGTCTACCATATTCCTGTAAGCAATTACAAAACTAAAAGGGCAAAGAAAGCCATCAACCTGTACAATGTGAGAGCACTGCTTTTTATTAATGTAACGAAATTAATCACAGTGAAAAAGTTTCAGAAACTTTTATATACAATGCTCAATAAAACCCAAGAGTTTTGGCAGGACCTTGGCAAATAAAAACATTAATGCTATAAAGTCGCTCTAATTGTGTAGCGGACAGGGTTTTTTTGTTTTGTTTTCATCACATTACAGATACATTGTTTATATATTGCTTCTTGGCATATCTTTACCAGAGAAAGAAGGTGCCACCTTTTACAGAGGAGGCATATTTTTATTAATCTGTCTGTGCCCATGGGCAGTCACTGCTCATNTCTAATCGTGTAGCGGACAGGGTTTTTTTGTTTTGTTTTCATCACATTACAGATACATTGTTTATATATTGCTTCTTGGCATATCTTTACCAGAGAAAGAAGGTGCCACCTTTTACAGAGGAGGCATATTTTTATTAATCTGTCTGTGCCCATGGGCAGTCACTGCTCATCCTGGGTCATCTTTGCTCATCATCTATGAGAGTGAGAGGATTTCTTTCTAAAAAAGAGGCTGTAAAAATCAGAAAACTAATCATCTCTCACACACAGCTGACTGAAACCCCAAGGTAGAAAATGAGAGTGCAGAAGACAAGCCAGATCAGAGTGTAAAATGTTTTCTTTTCTGTTCTTCTAGATCAGAAAAAAGACATGTTTACAAAAAAAAAAAAAAAGGAAAGCTTTCTATAACATTAATTTACTATACTAATTCAAACTGAGCTGTGATTTATGAGCTCTATTGCCTCATCAAGAAGTACTGTAGTTCCCAAGCCAATACTTTGTCTCTAGTTTGTCTTCTGGGATTCAAATAAACTACAGCAAAAGACGTTTTACATATCCTTGGTTCAAGTTGTTTCTTCCTATTGATAGGATAACTCTTTATTCTACCTTTTGCTGCATTATAAGGGGTCTTTAACTTTCAGTACTAGTTTATTTCTAAGTTTCAAAATTCCTGTTAGTAAAGAGTTTTTAAGAAGTAATCACTGTGGCAATTCAAATATCATCTAAGTTAATCCTAACAAACTGCATTCAGATAACATTAATGGGCTGATTTACAAGTAATAAAGCAAGGATGGGACTATTCTTAATTTATCCTGCTGTGTTCAGGTATTACCACACATATGGCGGGGGAGATTACTAGCAGTTCTGAGATGCCCACGACTCTTCAGGCATAACAAAGCAGATTAATGCCATAGCAATAAAGTCAGCTCAGGTATAATGCAACCTTTTCTCCTGGATTACTTCAGGACTAAATTTGGCCCAACTTAACACAAAATTTCATTTTACTTGCTGATTTGGGTCACTGTCTTAAAGTAGACTAGTAGTGAATTCTGTGTCTGAAGGAAAAGAAGGATTTGCATCCCAGGAGATTAAATCTCTCTTTTACTCTCTCACTAGTTCAGCTTCTAGATAACAAAAGCCAGTACTTGCCTTCACATGACTGTTGAGAAGAGAATGACTTGCTCTCCAGATGTGAAAGTTAAAAATAAAGTAGCACTTCCGAAGCATAATTAAACAAATAGAGGAGATAGCACAGACAGTACTTCTGGTGAATTTCAGGCCATTTGGGAAGAATTAAACCAATCACATGTGCAGCTGAAAATAATTAATCTAGCTGCTTAAAGAGACAAACTGCTTATTGTTGTTGTGAGAAGAAATGAAGACAGAGAACAGTAGGTGAAAAAGGCTAATAGTGTATCTGATAACACAACTCTGTCCCAAATGAATTCACTGTTAGAAAATACAGTCTTACCTATAAAATTAAAGGTAATAACTATAATACAAATAGTGCTTGAGAAAAGCTGGTATATCTCCAAGATTTCATATACAATCTCAAGTTGTTTTCTGACAGATTAGTTATCTCATAATAAAACCATAAAAACATTTAATTAAATGTAAAGTGAAAAGTTGTGTACTCCCATGTAATGGAAACATCAGCAGTAATAAATGCTCTGCAGCTGTAGTGAATACATTATTATACCTGTATTTATTTGAAGGCAAAGAGAAACAGGTGTGGTCTATGGGTTAAGGCATTTAACATGAAGGGATCAGGTTTCTCGGTCAGGGATAATGCCTGACATTTAATTTCTTTGTTTATGGTTATACTGATTTATAAGCCTACATAACAAAAATAAGACTCCCTTCATGGCATTGTGGGAGACTGAATTCTCCATACTTTGTATAGCCTTTTGAGATGGAAAGTGCTGTGAAAATTAACCTATGTAGTTTACATAAAACCCTTTGTTACCTGGCTTGCAAACCAACCTGTGCAGAGTTTCCTAAAGGAGCAGGTAAAAGACACCAAATAAAGAGCTCTGAAGCTAAAAGCAGAGGAGTAGATCCTTTGCTTTCCTATGTTTGCACCAACTTCAGCTGGCAGACTTTTCTCCCTCTTTTCCTCTTGAGATAGACACACACAGACATTCCTTTGATCTCAGGAAACAGACAGCTAGCTTGAGTTGGTGCACTTGCCTTTCTATTGAGCGATCTATATTAAAACTCACAAATAGACAAGGATGCCCACAATAGCACTGTGGCCTCTAGTAGTTACTAATCACAGGTGAAGTGCTATTGCCTTCTGCATGGTCTAGGCATGCACTACGTGATCAGGCACAACAGGCAAACAGAGGCTGTGACAGCTGTGTATACAATTGTTCCCGTATTAGAACATAGTCCATTTTATTAATGTTTACTCTCACTAGGAAAACAACTTTGCATTATTAGTGCAGGAATTAAGGCACTCTAATGCTAAAGTGCAGTACAAGTGACATGGATAAGAGGATAGGGAGTGGAAAGCCAGGGTAGGACATCAGGGATGTGTTCTGTGCTGCTCACATGAGCTGAAGTTATACTGACCATGAACATAGGAGTGACGATTTCACCCAAGGTTGTACTGGGCTGAAGTATGCTAGGGAGGAGCTCACATGGACATCATCCAGGGAATGGTGACCCGCCTCACTTTCTTGCCTTTGGTAAGAAAAGCTGTAGGCCCACAGAATGTTTCTGCAGGACCCTGAATGAATATTTATTAAGACAGATGATGAAGACTAATGCAGAAATCAAAATAAACAAACCATTAGAGTCACAGATATTGGAAACTTGCTTCCACTGCGTCATGTGAGGGAGTCAGAAGGCTGCTTATTGATTCAAAAGAGGTATTGTGGTGGAGTGCCTTTAGTCCCTGCTTCTCCACCTGGAACATCTGAAATATCTTACTGTCACTGCATAACTTGCTATTGCCTCAAGAAAATGTTCAAGAAATGTCAATGTCTGTAAGCAAAGCCTTGAAAATAAGGCACGCTATTTTTAACACCAAGAACCTTCTAGGCAACATTGTTGGTTAGGTTATTTCACACATTAATAACAATATGTATCACAATCTCATCTTTTCCAGTTCATTCAGATTTGAATGAAATTGTTAGATATGTGAATTATTAATTTCAAAAAGGTGGAAGATTAAAACATTGCAGTGTAAACAACACATAATCTGCAGATTTCTTAGGCCAAATTCCTAAATTTTCTGTCTTAAATCTTCCAGGTCACTTGAACATTTACCACGAATAGCCAAAGATACTACCTTTAAAGAAAAATATCTTTCCTACTGAGAGAGAACCGAGAGTGAATGTCTTATTACAAGAGAGATCACAGGAGTTCATAAAGCAGTGTCTGTGGAATGAACCAAAGTGCTCACAGCACAGGAAAACACAAGTGTGTTGAATGGTTCCCGATTGCAACATTCAGTTAATCAAACAGACACCTAGACTCAGTAACCAAAATTAAACTTTTATGGAACTTGTTTAAAACCAAGACAATGACATTTCTGAGATCTTAAAGCCTTGATTATCACCAACCTAGTGCATACTTACGATCCTCATATGCCTATATTTCTGTTTCTTTGGCATATAGAATAAACAGCATTAGTTTTAAATTAGGTGGAGGAGGAGCGAAACGGGGAAAAGGAAATGGAGGGAAGAGGACACTATGTCATCTCCAGAACATTTTGACCTATAATTAAAAAAGATTCCAAATATTAGTCCATGTCTGTGGGCATGGAGGAATGCAGCACATTTTATTATTTCTGTTATTGGATTAAAGATTTTGCAATGTACTCTAAAGCGCTTGAGGGCTTTCTTATGAAAGAAAACTATAAAAGTGAAATGTTTCTCTTCTATGACAAACAGTTGTATTATAATGGAAAAACTACAGGGTATGAGCTAGAATTTATTAAGCTTTATTATGTTGAACAATGTTTACATTAATAACAACTAGGTAGAATAAAAGCATGATGTGAATGTGACTAAAAATAAGTGTTTAAGCCATGTGGCTCTTATTAATAAGTCAACATAGTTTTTGACAGCTATCTAAATATCTTAAGAATCTTTTCAAGTCATAGTCCATCTAGATGCAAGATCTGTATTTATTTAAATATTGCATATCAAGAGAAAGATAAATACGCAAAATCTAAACACCAAAGTATGTGTATATTCTAACAAAAACAAGTTACCCAATGTAGAAGTCAGTGGAAAGTTTTTAACGGTACTTTTGAGAGATTTTTAAAGATTCTTAGGTGCCTAAAGATGCATATGGATTTGTACAGGAATTTTTAAAATGTTCTAAAAGACCTATAGGATTTATATACTTACAAAAAATAATTTATGAGAAAAGTCCTTGCTGATGATTTAATATGCAATTACTTAATATTACATACTTTCTATTTTAATTGCACTCTTAAACTCGAGTCCAGCACTCCATTGGTTTAGATAGGGCCCAATACCGTCTTACAGACTGTTTATAGGTTTAGGACCACGACATCTAGCACTAAGATAGAAACTGAATAATAAAACTCTCCTGTCTAAATTATACATGGCTACTTCATAAATAGACACAACCCCAATATGACTGGCATCATTAAATACTAAACAGTGCTTTTTTTTCAAAACTGGAATTTGTTATGCATTACATTGTGTGCTCATAGACACCGTGTATGAAATAAAAGGTGCTTATGCTTCATTCACTTTCTGGCATCAGGTTATTCTGCATGCATTTCTGACAGAATAGAACATGACAAGAATATATGACAAAGGGAAATACATAGATTCATAGCTGGTTTTGTAGCCTTCTGCGCAAACTGACTACAGAATGGCTTTGCCAGACCAGCTGAAAGTCTCATCCCCAGACAACAGGGAAGCCAACAGAACCATCACAGGAGGTGAGACTTCTCAGAGGTATACAGCAAAATTACACTAGGCAACAATCACTATTTGCAGCAACAACAATTTGTATTGGATGTAAAGAATCAATTTTTCACAGTGCTCACACTGCCAAAATTTAATCAGTGGAGCAGGATGCCCAGACAGAGAGCACAACCTCCATCCTCAGAAATTTCAAAAATTTGGCTGAACAAGAGCCCAATCTACTTTTGAAGCTGTCCATACTTTGAGGGCAAGGTGACTTTCAAAGGGTGGTTCCAATCTTAGTTTTCTATGATTCTTTTCTTGAGAAGCCTCCAGAGGATAGAGAAGCTCCTTTTGCGCAGTCCCTGTCTGGGTGCTGACTAAGGCTTGCCCCAAGCATATTTACTAGAAAACTTCATAAGAGCCAGCAGAGCACTCAGTATGGACGCAAACTACTGGAGGCCCCAATAGAAGACGTCATTTTTAAGGGAAAAATTTTAGCCACTGATTTGAAATAAATAACCAAAATTTTAAATGTGGCATTTGTCCTTTTACAATACGTTAAAAATTACCTTTTTCTTTGTCGTATGTCTCAGCATGACCAGCCAAAACTTCACGTTTTTTTTTTTTGTGTCAAAAATCTGCTAGGTTATTGATTACAGAACATGAACTTGTGCTATACCACCTCTATGACAAAATCAACTTTTTAGTCACGTGGGAGAACAATAAGCCATAGAAAAAGCAAGAAAGAAATTCAGTCTTCAGAGATACTATTTTAAAATGCAGAATAAAACTAATTTCTACCTCTAGCTTTCTACTAATTTCTAGTAACTTGCTGCAGTCTTTCTTAAATTAATTTAGAAAACTCTTACTAGAAAAAAATTGCAAGAAGCTTCAGTTTGAGACTACATTTAAATGCATCTTTAAGCATAAGCTTAAATGCCATGAATTTCAAAGCATATATATATTCACTTAATATTAGGCATTTTTTCCATGTCTTTTCTGAAGGCGTGTATTTGTTTCACTTTTCTGCACACACATAGTCCCTTCCCCTCCTAAGGCTGCTGATCTTACTGACAAAATGCTGCAAACCATGAGCATTTCATGCTGTTAATATTATTTTCGTCTGATTCTGTATCTGATATACCGGTGGCTGCTATCGTTGTCCCCCAAAATAGTGCAGTAGAAGGCTACTTCACATAGTAAAAGAATGGAGAATTGACATGAGAAAGCAATTATGTGGGAAACATTGAATCAAGCATTCCCAGATGGTATATTTATATTGAGAACAAACTGTAAGGGAGCCAAGTTGGAAGTCTGTGAAACTTCCACCATTGTTAAAGGGACACTGTCCCTTAGTCTGGGGCCCCCAAACTGCAAGGGGATTTTAGAAAACTTAAAATGAAATACAAAATATCAATTATAACCCAAACCAGTAATTTTCTTTCTTCTAATATAAACATCCAGCTCGAGTACTAAGAAGTCTAACAGTACTATTATGCAGGGGGACGTGAATCAGAAAATAAAACTGGATGGAGAGAAAAGTCAGGCTGAGTGTTTTTCAGTGTCACAGTCTGGAATTTGTGAAATACAGAAAACAAACAAGAGAGTGACAGATCCCAAAAGAGGTAATTTAAAACTGTTTTCATTGGAATAAATGGCATCGTCAGGTCAGCATTTTTAATTTTTCATAAAAAGTATGAGCTTGGTTGACATCAACTCTTTAAAGAAAACAGTCGATTACATTAAATGTCAATGAAAAAGAGCGAGTAATTGCTCAGATACAGCAATGCCAGCAGCAATAGCAACCAAAGCAGAAAACAGATTGAGTAAAATCTGCAGATACTCTCAGGACTGTTTACATCACAAGTCTTAAGTTTTATGTAAATAAAAGCCCAATTTTAATAAGAACAGGCATGCTACTTCAGTCCTATTTAGCTTTTGGTACGATGAGGTGTAAAAATTAAAAATAATAAATCTAGCAATTTTGTACTCACCAACAGCGGTCATGTTTAATAGCATACGTGTTTTCTTTCAGCAAAATTTCTGACGAGCAGAAATGGACTAAATTTGTGACATTTTGGTCTTTACTTCAATTATCCAAACTTACAAACTGTCTCTGACCCAGCAGTTTGGTCTATGTTCATCCCTTGCAGAAATCAGAAGTCTCTGAATTTTTCATTTGAATAAGTTTGCATATTTATCTCTGCCTGATGATTTTACAATTTAGGCTAAAAATGGATATTTTCTGGTGCATGTTGCCTCCAATTTGAGCAAGAGGCAGAAAGGAGAAACAATGTGAACATAAGAAGTGGAGAGAATAAGCTTCTCTAGACATCTTCAGACCTCACAAATATCTGGGTGAAGTTTCAAACCAGCTATTTCAGCCAAACTCATTCACCCATATTGAGGCAAACTTACTGCAAATCCGAATGGAGCTAATTAGAAATCGAAAATAAATACCGTGTGACAAACAGATAATGCAAACTGTAACAATGTTGAGATACCAGGGAGCTGTGATGTATTTGTAAATATTATAAATATTTTAGCATTTTCATCCTTAAAATAGAAGTTGGTTATCAACAGAGAATGAAATTTGAATAGAAGCAAAACCACAGTGACATTACCATAATCTTGAGACTTTATATATTATTTTCAGAAGTCCCATTATGTTATAGTGTGCATGCAAAATTGTCCCTTTCTTAGTGAAAAGCATGGCTGGGCGTAACTTGACATTGAACCTCCAACAGCTCTATAGTCATTGCGCTCAATTTACACACATGCTAGCAAGCCTACCTGCTGCCTTATATTATCTAGTTTATTCACATACCCGACAGCCAAAGGAAATGCTTTGTAAATCCAGTCATCTATTCCACTTGACAAAAAAGTATGTTGTTAGAAAGACTTGAAATGTTCATTAGAGAAAAGGAAGATGGTTCTGGTGAATAGCCAGAACCTGGGACAAGTTGAGTCTTAAGACACCAAGGACGTTACTCATGTAAAAGCCTGGGCCCGGCTTCCCTCAGGAATGGGCAAAGTTCCCAGTTACTTCAGACATCTGTTTGATATTACCAGACTCACTAGGGAAGTATTCAAGGAGTGCAGAGCTGGCTCAGAACTTCTCGGCCACAGAGGCAAAATCCAATTTTCTGGCAAAAGGAGTTTAGGGGGCCGGAGGGGAAGAGGACTTGGAGAGGTCAGCTGGATTCAGGAAGAAATGAGGGACAGAGCAGTTCCAGGGTAGGAAGGACCTCCAAGGCTAGCCAAACACCGGTATGGATTGAGGGGAGTACAACCTCTGGAGGATCTAGAGGCAAGCAGAAAGGCATCAGATGGGTCTGGGTGGGAAGGTGCTACAAGAGAGCCATGGAACACAGTGGAGGCAGGCACTGCCTTTCCTCTCTCCTTCCCTGCTTGTACTTCTTCTCAGTTCTCCTCTGTTTGCTTGGAATAAGGGACTGCTATTCCTCCCAGGATGTCTGAGATACCTGCTGTGTTCAGGCCCATCCTCTGCTTCCATCCCATGTGAGAAGTGGTCTCCTCTTCCCTTCCATGTACCTACTTCTCACTGTGGATCCTTCCCCAAGCTGCTGAAGAAACGAGAGAAGAGACCAGTCCCAGAGGCCAGTCTGGACCTGGTGCCTACAGTGGAGAGGAAAGACTAGGGATGGGCTGAAGAGGCAAAGGCAAGGGTTGGAACAGCTTTGCAGCCAGCTGCAGAAGAATGAGAGTCCCCAGAGTGAGACCTCAGCTCTTCCCTGGGGAACGGGTGGTGGCGACACTGCTCAGGATGAAGAGGCCAGTGCTTATTGCCTCAACCGCAGAGGGTGCAGGCAGACGTGGTCCCTCCAGAGGACATCTAAGACCTTGAAAGGGAATGGAGGCAGGGCAGTGCTAGGCCAGAAGGAAATCTGATAAAGAAAATTAATCTAGTGAGAAAAACATCTTTTAGGGACTTGCAAGAACTAAAGGAGAAAATGCATCAAGGTGATTACATAAATTCCTGGAACAGGTCAGTGAAATGGACTAAAAAAGGGAGACTTTGTCCATAAATAGGAAGATACCTTTCTGAGCTATACAGGGTGAATAGATAATTTCAGGAACCAAGAGATAATATGAATAATAATTTCTTCAGATCATCCCAGAACTTAAACAACACCCAGAGAAAGCACTGCGCTGGGGAATACATAGTCAAATGAACTGCTGGGGAGTGACAGTGTACCTGAAATTACTTTTATTTATAGGAATAGTTTGGCTACTTTGGAGCACTTTCCTGGATATTTGTTAGTTCAGTGTCCATCTTTTTGAGTCACAAATACTGCAGTAGCCAGCTTATTTTGACACCTATGCAGACCACAGTATATTAGAATTAGTAACTCGGTGATTTGTCTAAGCTGGCAACAACAACAAAATTTGTGGTCCAGGGACGGCATCCAAATTGTTAACACAAAATGATTCCCCACAGCCAGGCCTTTTTGGCTTTCATCAGCATTCAGAATCACCTCCATAGCCTAAAAGACAAATAAACCACTAACATCTGAATGAGGGAAGAACTGAAATGAGCACAACACTGCTTTCTTTCTCCTCCTGCTGGGTGAGCTCACAAGTTACCCTGAATCATACAACTAGCATATGGCGTCTGACAGATTAGTGGTGGCACACACAGAGCCGCACATATCTGGCCCTTTGGTGCATCAGTTGGTATGTGCTGGCCAGAGGCGCTACCCACAGCCCTGGAGAGCCCAGCTCAAGCCACGCCACTGGCAGCAGGACATGGCTGCTTACAGCAGCTAGCACCAGATATAATGGCAGTGGCACAATGTATCCCACAGCTCCCACTGAATGAATAACTCAATCGAACTCAATAGCTGTTTGCATGAGTAAAAGTTGAGTGTGGCCACTGTGATGCGACCCAGTAATAATATTGCAGCAACTGGTGAGGAGGAGAATAGGGTAGCACACAACAAATAAAAAATGCAAAATCTCTGCATGGTTGAAAGAAAATACAGCAGCAGTCTGTTGTCTGCCTAATTTTCCCAAACAAGCTATAGGGCTGCACTCAGGCCTCAGACAGCCAATCTGGGTCTTCTCTAACTGAAATAAATGGGTGTTTGCCAACTGCTTCAAAGGAAGTGTTTAAAAATGAGACCATTAAACAGCTAAGGAAGCTGATGTAATCATATTTTAACCCAATTATCCTTTCCAATATGTATTTGTCAGCATTTAATCCCATCTGCCATTGTGCTGCCCAAGTGCCTAAATTCTATAGGTCCCTCAAGAGTTCTCTAGTCTTGGCTAATCTAACAAATTCTGTGCCATATGCAAATTTTAATTTGCAAATGTTCTCCCTCATTTCCAGACTCTATTAAACAACTGGTCTTATTATGGGCACTCCGTAGTTAATTCTTTGCCACTTTGGAATTTTACCAATATTTCTGTCTTATTTTCTACCACTTTACCAATCTTCAATCTATGACAGCAATCTGCCACTAAACCTTTGTATACATTGATGCTTTACTAACCACTTTTGAGAGACTTTAAAAAAAAAAAAACCTAAAACAAACGGTTCCTATATTCACTTTTATATTGACACAACAAACAAATGCTACTAAACTGGAGAGTAGCTTTTTCCAACAAAATATTCCTCTATTGCTTTTATAACTTCTTTTTATTCCTGCAGGTGTTTTATTATTGTCTCTATTTAGTATTTTAGTTCATTTAGCTGGGACTTCAATGAAGTCCCCTGGTTCCCAATTTCTAGGAATATCTTTTATACTTTTTCAATAAATAGGTGCAATATCTACTATCCAAGCTGATATAAATTCAGGTAATGGCACGTCTTGTCTTCCTGCAGAAAATAATCTGTGCCTCAAACAATCTAATTTCATTCAAACATAACTACAACTATAGTGGGACAAAACCAGCTACAATAATTACAACAGTATAAAAAGTTATGAACTTTAATACTAAATGACAGTTCTGTTTCTATGATTTAAGATTGAAGGCCCATGATCTTTTTTTTTTTCTGTAACTCTGACTCAGGAAGACATTTTAAGGTGAAAAATCCCAATCCTCATTTTCACCACAGGCTCTTTAATAACACTCTTGGAGGGGAAAAGAATCTTAGCGTACATGAAAATCAGTTCCAGTTGAATCCAACTGGATATGCTTGAGTTCTATGTTGAGCTGAAGCTTGAGAGGAAAAATAGTATATATTTCACTTGCACGAAAAGTCTATCGATATAATCCAAAGCAGAAAACAATTTTCATTTGTATCAAGCAAATTTCTTGCAGAACAGTAACTTGAATGGTTATTTCAGTTGATGGATGTAGGTAGCTAAATTTGAGCATTTACTCCCTGCGTTTCAGAGACAGACCCATGCTAAGAGCAAAATTTAACATTTGGAGCCACAGGAATGGTTCATTACTATAAATGTCTGCAATACTAATCAAGAGAGATAATGTTCCAGTCAGGATAATAATTAACATTTAACTGACTTGAAAATGGAAAAACCAGGACCCTCAAAATACAGGCATCAATGAATTGAAAGGAACAGGCGCCTACATTTTTTTAACTACTTGAATTCCTCCCTCTAGAGGACTACTGTAATGATAGCACACTGCAGTACAGTGAACACTGTAATACATCTAGTGAATGGAGATCGTACCTTCTGTTGTGCCTGGTATATCTTTTGTACTCTGAGACAGCCAAGTTTACTGTATTTGAATAGGAAAAAAAAGTGGAGGATTCAATCAAGAAGCTCAAATATGAGTTAAAAGCAACAAAGTGACTGTGGTGTAATCCTTACTGCTTATATATCCCAGAATAATATCAACATTTTTTTTCCAGTACAACTGCCAGCAAGCAAGGAATAGTACTAGACTAAACACAGAATGTAAAAGAGCATAGAGAATTGGGGTCTGTGCTAAAAGAAATGTGAAACCCCAATGAATGGAGCAGAATGAATTGCAGACCATCCAGGGCAGCGTTATAGGTTTCCCACGTGGGCACTAACAGCGGATCTCCATGAGGTTTTGGCAACAGTACAATTTGCAACAACAACAAAGAGTTTGCTGAATAATTTAAGCATGAAATCAACATATCTCAGACAAAAATAGCCAACGTACGTTAAGCAAAATTACTTAAAAATAAAGCACTGAATCTGAGTGGGAACGTAGAGGCTTTCATTCACACCACTTGCTGTACTCTTGTTTCTCTGGAAATGCAACCTGAATGTAAGTCAGGACATCCAAGGCAGAGTATTGGAGGGAAATACAGCCGAGGAGGTTTTTGTGCAGTGCATCCCCTAGGGTGGGCTGGAGAGGACAGAGTTCTACGAGGAAATACATCTCCTCCTCCCTTCCTTTTGCTCGATTTAGCTTTGATTAATTCCTAGTAATGTGGTCCCTGCAGTCCCTGGTTTTATTTGCTTGTTTAACGTTGTTGTTTAAAGAACACAGGTGCCTGTGTTTTTTCAGAGACAAGAAGTTAGCTTTGTAGGAAATGCATCTTTTTCCTTAACTCCTCAATTAATTTTCTTCTAAGGTAAAGAGAACAATAGTTGCCTTTTGCTGGAAATTCAAATTTGTTTTGTTTTGGTCTTTTTCCCACCTTTCCTGCATGCTACCCTCACAATATAAATATGTTGATCTTCCTGGAACTTCTGTTGCGTGTGGCATGGCCCTGCACTCAGCATACAGCTCACATATGAAGGGCACGGGAGAAACTGAGGGTGAGAACAGAGGCTGTAACGTACGTATTCATAGGCCTTTCATGTTCAAAGCTCTACTGCATGCAATGCATTGCAAGCATCACACAGTTTAAATGAGGCAGAAGTACTGCCCAGATCTTCAAACAGAGAGGCAGAACTAACATGAACTATCAAACATGAACAGCTTTCTCAGGGAAAAAGGTACAGCAGGTTTACATTTTTGTTTTAAAAGTTAACAAATAATACATTTTAAAGGATTACTCTTCCAGGAGCTTTTCTAGGAGGAGCAGAATTAGTAGGGAACCTTTCAGACCTCCTGCCTTTTCCCAGTATTGTCAACCAGGGTGCATTTAGTTTACCACATCTCAAAGGCAATTTAAGCTGGTAGTGGGGCCCAGTTTCAAGACCTGTCCCTCAGAAGTAAAAAATAATGACAGCAGGCCTTGGGATGTTGAAAAAGAAAAGTGACACATTGGTTCCTAAAAATATGGCTTAGCTTGGTGGCTTTTCTCATTAGGACTTTGCCATCTTGCAGGGATAGAGGTCTTTTCTTCACAGCCATCAATCTCAGCCCCCTTTTTCCCCGTGACATCTCATTTTCCTTCTGCAATATCCTTGTATCTGTTACCGACAAACACCATTAACATTTTCATAACTCAACGGGACTGAGCAAGACCCGGAGTACCAGACTTCAGTAAGACCAAGGTAACAGTAATACCCACTGTGCCGCCCAGCGCAGCCGCAGCAGCACAGCGAGGCAGTGGCTACTTCTCTTTCGCCTTTGTCACAGCTAGGGCAGTGTTGCTTCTCTCATACAGCAGCTGGGAAGCAAGGAGCCCCGAGGCTGCTCAAGGGCTCCCCTCTCCTCTCTCCCCGGGAAAGAAGGGGACCTGAACAGCAATTGCTGTGTATGTTGGTGGTGATCTATGGGGCTTGTGAGGGGAATGGGTAGTGAAGAAATTTTGCTAGGGAGAAGACTCATATCCCAAAGAGAAGAGTAAGTTCTAGTGCCCCAAATACTACCCTGCGCTGGAGGTGCTACCAAGGGCAAAGCTCTCCAAAGAGGGATGGTGTCTCCTGCCAAGCCTTGCTAAAAAGGTATCCTACTGCGGTGGAGAGTGTGATCAGTTGTGTGGCACTGTGAAAGCTCACAGCTCATGCTTCATTAGAGGTTAACGTTAATCACTTTCTGTAGAGCACACAGAAATGAAGCGCTCTTATCAACACAGTAACTAAGAAATAATAACAGCAAAGTCTGAATCAGAGAACTAAGATGCAGTGGAACTAGCAACTAAAGACAGAAGATTATAATAAAAGATCAAACGATCATTAAATTACTTTAGTAATTAAATGAATGAATTCAGAAATGAATACAGCAATTTCTTACCCAGAAAGGTTGCTGCTGTAGGAACAAATTGAACCAAATTCAAATGTGAATCCTCCAAAGCTCCTTTATTGCTCATTCCAAAAGTATTTTGGAATCACTGAGCGTTAGGATGAGAACTCAGAAAAAAACCAAAAGTGTTAATAGCCACTTATAGGACTAAGTTTTCAGTTAATTAAGGAAAAGAAGAACCTGACATCAGAAGATCATATTCCAGTGACTTGACAGAAGAAAAATAAAAATGTCCTTTTTGGGGCATTGAGAAGGTCAGCTCTTTCTACTGTAGCAGATCGAACACCTCAGTTTTAAAGAATGACAGAGAAAATGAAACTACAAGAAAGCAGCCAAAAAGCAATTTGATTATATGAAAATAAGCAGCAGCAAAACTGCAATGACACTTCCATTTTGGGACTAGCAAGATCCCTACTCTTAGTTTACTAATTCTCCAGATATCCTAGCCAAAAATATTGTGCAATACAACTGCTTATACTAATAGACACACATAACACACATGTACAGTTAGACTTGCACAATAAATGCTGGGATACTAAACTCCCACAAACTTCACCCTCTAATTCTCTAGGGGGCTATCTATGGAAGGAATATTTACTTTTCTACAGCGGTGTAAAATTAAGTTAGTGAAACAAGAGTTGGGCCCTGATGCTTCTCTGAAATTTGCTGTCCTACTTTCCAGCTATGCAAGGCAGTAGGAGTGGGAAACTGCAGAGCAAGAGGCCGCCAGTGCCACTAGTGCTCCTCAGAGTATTCAGAACGGTTTGAATTCAGACCACTGTAGCATGAGCTATTGTTTCCACTGTTGTTCCCCTTGTAATCCATGAAGGCTATTTAATGTGGTGTGGGAGGAGGAGTGTATTGAAATAAGAAGGGGAAACTAAGGGCATGAGAAAGATTATGCAAGCGCTTCATGAGGGTTTTCAGTGTGTGGCTATTTTCTTTGTAGTCACAAAACAAAAAAACCTTACACCTAAATTTTACATGTTACACAAAACCCCTGAGATTTTCTATTTGTTGCTCCTATGCTGTTTCTTAAACTAACTTATACCTCTTCTTAAAATTTGATTTGAGAGGTACTACATCTGCATTCACAGAAGTTATAATGGGACCAGTGCTATAGTGGATAATATGGTCACAATGTATTGGTCTAATTTCACTGGAAGGTGAGGAGCTGCATTTTAAGAATCAATACACTCTTTCCTAAAATGATTACACAGAGATGCAGGTTCTAGGTTGCCTGCTAGAAAAGTTATAATATGAATCACATTATATACTTTCTCAGCTACTATATGGCTTGCATACAGTTTTAGATTTGATTGCAGTTTAGGAAGGTATATAAAATAATATTTTAGTAATGTCAATAAGGGATTTTGCTTTATTTTAACTGAAAAGCTGTTGTTCTGAAAACAAGTTCTCACAGTTACTTGAGAATCTGGTTTCCTCCTGCTATGCAAGAATAACTTTCTATCTGATTTCAAGAGACTATAATGTAAGTCAATTATTTTTAGTAATTTTCACCATCGGTTTTCCTTGCTATTTTTGTATTAAGAATGATCTGTTTGGGCTTTTTTTCTGACATCAAGGCCACAACATCTTACCAGCAAGAACTTATTTCCTTATACAACAAGAGAAGTTCTCCCGGTTTGCCTCTTGTAGGTATTCATCACCAGTGGTCCAGATCAGTGGCCCTTTTGGAAGTGCAATCTAGTGCCTGCAATTCTATAATGCCTTGTGAAGTATTTTAATCTATTTCAGAATTATTTTCCCTTTCTAGGCTCAGTGCCACTTTTCAGGGGATTTTAAACTAACATTTAAACTTACAGATCTAGTTTAGCAGAACAGATTTTGAAAATTGTGAAATGGTAGCTAACAGAGCGTACCTTAAAACAGTGATTTAATCATTCTCTCCTAGGAAAATGACCAGGCGTCCTGGACATTGCTTATCACTATGAGCACCAGTATTTTATCAACATCAGTGTAACAAAGAAAAGACGACAAAAAAGAATTGTCAGCATTTTTGAATCAACTGTTAGATCACCAGCTACCTGCTAAATTGTACACCTTCTATTCATACTCGTTGAAGAATAAGGAGATAATCAGTAATACAGATCCACATATGCAAAACTTATCTTATATGTGGAAGGCATGACTGCATGCCATAGGAGCCTGCCTGCAAAAGCAAGGTTCCATGTTAGAGGTAAAACCACCTGACAGGATCAAGACCTCTGACTGTCACCTCTGCACTCTAATCTAAAGAGGTATACTTTTCCCCTTAAGCACAACAAAGGTGAAACTATATAGCAAACCAAAATGTGGAATATATGTGCTAGACTGCTTCTAGTATACAACCTAGCCTGAAAATCCATCTCTTAAATTACTTTACAAATGTTACATAAATAAGTGGAGCCAAAAGTACACATTAATGCTTTCAGACTTGTGAATACAAAAGACAAAATGGCCCTTGCACATAAAATCAGACATGATTTAAGAAAAAAAAATTTAAACTTGATTGCCTTTACTTCAGCATATCAAAGAATAAAATAAAGATTCTAAGAGCTTACATCTAAAAACCCATTTGAAAATGGGTTACTCCTTTTCTCTGAATTTGTATTTCCATTTATTCGATATGGACTTGTAGACTTAGTGCTACATTTAAGAAAGAGAAAAGAATGAGGTGCTCTTCTGTGTCACTTATTCACTACTTGGGATACACAGTGCAGAGAGAAACTATCATAGCTGTGCTGCCCACAGAAATCAGTAAAAAGAAACATCTTTGTAGTAAGTGTTCAAATCAGAATTTTCTTTTTCTCAGGCATACCTCATATTTTAATCTCTTTATACTGCCTTACCTGTTTGCATCTGGATTTTCGTCTCTTTAAATAATTTCCTCCCAACTACCAGGTATCCCAAATTCCAGGCTCCCAATTTTCAGTAATATTTTTCTGATTGAATAGCTCAGCTTTCCAGTTTGGCAGGAGATCCCTTGGTTTTGTAAGGCCTGTTTACAGCCTGAGCTTGCAAGGCCTCTGTAAGATAAACGCTCATTGGCCTGATTAGGAGCTGTGTGGAGGTATTTTAGGAATTCGGCAGCACAGCTTTTATTTTCACCTTGCAAATACAGAATGCAGGTACATACCCTCATTCTTCTTGATGGAACAAAATGCAAGAAGACTAATGGGATAGAAATAGGCTTATGGACCTGGAAGTGATCTGTCTTCTGGCCTAGTGTAAAGGACCACAGTTTTGCTGAACCATGAGCACATTTGAAGGCCTGTCTCTTTTTTTTTTTTTTTTTTTTTTTTTTTTTGTTAGAAGAGAGTTTTGCTGAAGTATACATTACGATTCTAAGTTCTTTTTTTAGATCACTGAGCCAGCCTGAAAATTGTTGTGCGGTATATACAGTAAATAGATTAGAGAAGTTCTTCTAGCACTTTGAAGAAGAAATAAGATCGTGGTCTTCCTCTGTACTTGCATGAAAATGGATAGCATGCAGAGTAGTATCTGACTGACACCAAATAGCTGAAATCACGTGGCTAAGAGTTGCTGGTTTTACTCTGCCATTTGGGTTAGTGTATAGAGAGCACTCACTGTTTAAGTCTTGATCTCACCACCCAAAAAATGTGAAAGACAACATTATCTGGCTCACAGGATGCTGGGAGATTATGTAATGTTTGCACAGGTATTTTAAAATACGAAGTACTCTGAATTATGCAGTATAATTGCTGAGAGTGAAGGCTTATCCCCTCTACAGAAAGTGAGAACGACAATTTCTAAATAAGATTATTTTGGAGAGCATCTTTAACTACCTTAATCTACACTATTTATCTACTTGCTAATTAAAATTGTTTTAGTCTTTTAGAACTGATCAGAACAATTTACATGAAAAAGACACCTGACTATAGTTGTCACTGAAGTGTACTTAATCCGATGAGAAAATCATTAAAAAGTTAGCACTATACTTTCAAAAGGTCCCCCCTTCCTCCACCCCATGTCTTTATAAGCTACTTAGTCAATAATTTAATTCTTTCTGTGTCTGTGTTTCAAGTTGCTTAAATCTGGGCTGCTAAGTGGTGCTTTCCTTCCAAGAGATTCATTTACTGAGGAATCCTCTTCACTGTGATTTAGTCTTTCATCTTGCATGGATGCTACTTTACTCATCACTAATTCACACCGCACATCACAGGCAACATCAACATCTGCAGCTTCTGGATGGAAAGTTTTCATTTCTTTCCCTTTAAGAATAGCTGTCATTCTACAGTCCCAGTCATCAGCTCCTAACAACCTTCCCAGCTGTACAAAAATGCATTCTGAATAAACATTGGAAGGAAGGAAGCATAAATATTTGACAGCATTCACAGTCGAGGCAGGTTATTAAGCACTCTGCATTTCAGAAGAATACTCAAGACTGTCTTCCAATGAAGTACTACAAGTGAGATTTCAAGTGTTTTTTAATTTAAGTAAGCTTTTACTTTGGAAGAGGCTATTAGTGCCTGGGTATGAGAAGAGAAGATTGCGGACAGGCATAACACTTTGCAATTTCATTTCCATTTTGGCTGGTTTTGTGATGATCACATTCTGCATACCTGAATATTTGTTACTTGGAATTTTGAGCATGCTCAAAATGGACACTGTAACAGAAGTTAAAATGATAAATGAATGGCTTCCTCTCTATGGGATTAGTTAATGCTTATCCCATAGGTCCAAAATTTAAGTGATTTGGTCATCTGAAAGACAGCTTGGTTCTCTCATTCTCCACATGGGAGACGTTTAATGCTACGGTGTAATAGTATAAAAACTACAGAGGGAAGCATTAAGAGGGAGAGTAAGTTGCTTTTATTCTCTCTCAACACCTTCAGCAGAACTTCAAAAATTTGTCCAGTAATGTCTTTGTGACTCCCCATTTAAGTATCACTGGGATAGAACTGAAGTGTAATATGGAAATATTACTGGAAGGCCAGTCTAAGGAACTTTCAAAAATCATGTTTTTAGCCATGAGACCCTACAGCTTCTTGGCAGAACTCATAATCTATTTTAATTTGAATTCCAAAGTTTCCAGTTTTTCTTAACAGTCTGACTTTAATAACCTAACTTCAACTAACTTCAATAACTTAATCTAAATTAGATCCAAGTATATTCCTTCATTAAAAAAATAGCACAAATATATGTAATTCTTCCTATATTTATAGAAACACCAGCCATCTGTTACAAACCTGCTTTGTATACACGTCATAAATTGATCACTGCAGTCACTGTTCTACTCCTGATCTGTGGCCTATTTAGTTTCTGGAAATGTTATGGTCTGGGCTGCTGAAGTCAGAAAATCCTTGCTCCAGCCCTCCTACACCTATGCAGAGCTCTACTGGGCCTGCACAATTAGTCCAGCTGGGGCTTCTGGCACATGTGACTGCACTGGCAGAGCCAGTTCTTCAGATTATAAAAATTGTAGATTAGCAAGATTTTTCCAGTGATGTCAGTAGAACACTTCTGGTGTTGGAGTTTGGCAGGATAACATTCCATATTAAAACATGGATTTTTCACTAGACATTGGCCTAAACTTAATCTCTTTTCCAAACCGTCCAAATCACTGCAAAAATACTGAAAAAATTACTTACACGGTGGGTTTGTTTCACAGTGATCAAACATGACCAAATAAATTTTCCTATCTGAATTTCTATTGCATGCTCCTTTTCTGTTTAGCTTAATGTGAGATTTGCTGTACAGTAGGGGACACAACTTCTGAAAATGCAGAATCTGTAGATGGTATCTACAAGAGCATCCCATACAGCTCATTCACAACAACGTGCTGGGCGCATAACCAGCAAATCCATTCTGCACAATTATTTTTTTTCAAGTAAGACTTAATCTTGGCATAATCTTTTGACCAAAATTACACTGAAGCATACAAAACCAAAGTACGTAGCCACACTAAACTGAAAGTAAAATATAGTACAAGAAACAGTGCAGTCAACCTGACTGTACATTTATGAACCGTAGTAGAGTAGGAATTACCTTGCATAGGCAAAAAAGTCACATGCTAGCTAAAAAGCAGATACATTCAACACTGTTCACTCAGTATTTAAGCATTTAATTCCTCTCATGTAATATAGCAGCTCTAACTATAGAGCATGAAAGATCAGGCATCAGAATAATCAAGCACGTCAGTTCAGATCGTAGTGATAAGCTCCTGACAGAAAAGGATGAAAATCTGATAACTCACACTTCCGAATTTCCTTGAGGTATAACTGTACAGGCTTAAATACAGAAATATATAGTAATGCTTTGGCTTTAATTTTTTTTATAATGGACATTTATATCACTGCTTAAACTCAAGTATATGAGAGAGCAATTTAGAATATAAAATGTCTTTAAGCATTAGCATTTATGTGCAAATACTTAAGGTTTTTTTATACATTGCACTGTAGTACAAAACTGATTTCTGAGGGGGAAAAAAGCAGCAGGAAAAATACCTTTAAGAAAAACACTTAGGACAGGATGAGCATAACTAATGTATGATCTGTAGTGCGTCAGTATTAAATTGATGAACCTGGCTTATAGCAAGCCGAATTTGGGACTGCACAATCCTATAAAATCCTACAGACTGCAATAGCTTTACAAGTGGTACTAGCCAGCACAAGATTTGCTCAGGAACGTTAATACCGAAAGGAAGTTGTTTCAAACTTTCTAGAAAAATTTTAATTGTCTCTGGATAAAATGTAGTTAAATAAATGGCTTTTATTTGTTAGCTAGTCTTACACGCCCTGAACATATGTACATTTGAAAATCTTGTTTAACCTGATTTTTTATAAGTATCTTGTTCCAATTCAACGTAATCTTTTAAATGCATTACAACAACAGGAACTCATATGTCACATAAATTCAGCATCTTCAATTTGATGAGCTAACAAGTGCAGTGGCATAAATTGCATTTTTCTTCTTTGAGACTAAGTACATTATTTTTGTCTAATCCTCTGTTTTACACCAAATGCTTCCTGAGGAGTCTTAAAAATTCAGAGCAAAGAACAACATAATTTTTTAATTCCAAATGGGGACAAGTAAACTGGCTCTACCGTTACCTACAACTACTAGAGAGAGACACATAGACTGCAAACATAATCAACATATATAATAAAGCAGACTTGATGTGTCTCCAGCCCTAGTAGCATATATTATGGGCAAGACAAAATGACCAAAGCATACTTGCACATCTTGCATCCAAAACTTAAAAATATGCAAGAGATGAAATCCTGGTCCAGTTAAATGCAAAGGATGTTTTGTGGCTGACTTCAGTAGGGTAAGCAAACGCATGTATCCTATAGTGTTAGGACACGCCAGAACACAATACCTTTCTTTAATGTGCCCTTGCAAGCACATGGTTGGCAGCTATAGGAACGTAGCACGGGCTACACTGCGACCTCAGTGATGCCCCGAGTTCTCATACAAAGTCTAATGCCATACCCAGAGTGTTACTGTGCGATCAGACGGTAACCCACACAGGTTCAACTTTCAGTGTGTCAGAAACAAGGCAATTTGGGCTTCAGTGTAGGCTATGCTTACCTATTCTAGTTGCTAAGGCAGTAACAAATAAGAGTCATACGAGTATCTTCGCTGTAACCGCCACTCGGTCAGTTTAGATAAGCCTGGGCAGGTTACCTCGTGTTGCCTTGCCACTAGAAGCCTAACAGACACAGCCACACTCCCTGGCAACAGGTGGTAAAAGAAAAAGTAGTCTTTTGATAACTAACAAGTGGCAAAGCTCATAATCACTGTTAAAATCAGGTGAACCAATATGGGGGAAAAAAACTCTTTGAAGAATAAAGCCCAAAATTATATCACACAATGCACACGTACTCCTTGCCCTGGAGTTGTGGCTTCTGTGTGTGTGCTCTGCACGGTTGCCAGCACCAGTAACAAAGCAGAGCTGGACTGCTAGGTGGGGTGAGGCAGTGTGCGGGGAGCTCGGGCTGGTCTTGGGGGTATTTCTTTGTTCTAAAGGTCATCTGCATTTTCTTTTTTTAATATCAGGATGTTGAAGAAGCCTTTTTAAATGTTTTCATCTTTTCTGCTTTCAGCAGAACTGCTTTTAGGAAACATCATTTAACTTACAGCTAAAATCAATATTAATAAAGTCATAAAACCATT
>VZSC01015399.1:122162-140091 GCA_013398225.1 Steatornis caripensis
ATTCACTGGTTTCATGTTTGTTCCTTCAGAGAAAAAGTAGAGCTAATTTTTGGTTGAAAAAAAACTTGCACAAAACCACAATTCTTCAGATGAACTGCAGAATAAACCCAGGAAAGACTGAACAGGAATGGTTAAGTGACCTCTAGATACTGGTTTCATAGGCAATTGTTTTGCAGAGAAGCCACGGTGTTCATAAACATAATTGTGAGTGCAGGGCTTGTTACAAGTGTGTTTTATGTAAGACATGTCAAAAATGCTATCATTATGCATGGATGGATGGAAAGTATAAATTAAATATTTCAAAAAAGGATCAGAGAGTTCTCTTCCATATCTACACCAGAAACTGAAGTCAGCTGGAAAATGAGTTCTGCTGTCCTTGGAATTTCTAAACTATTAGGTGAGGCAGGCATTTTAAGGGAAATAGGCACTAAGAAAGCAGCCTGTTTATATTTGAGAAACTCCATCTTGCCAAGACAAAAATGACGTTAATTATCTATACTGAAATGTGTTTTTTTAGTTTAGAACCATGGCCCTTTCTCCAAACGAAAGCCAAATGTGGATAATGCCTCAAGATTGGTTTGGTTGTGTTATGCTCCTCAAACTCAGAGGGAAACTCTAATTTCAGTCTGAATGGATTTTATTTAAGATTAAAGAATACAGTGTCTTCATGTGACAGGACACAATGTGTCTTTTACTGTACATTTCTCCATCTTGAGTTAGTTTGCACACTTTATATAGCCAACAATTAAGGAAACTCCCAATGAAAACTATAGTATACAAAGCATAGGACTTTAACATTCTTTCTATGTTTTAAGAGCTAAGGAAACTGTAACAATGCTACAAACTAAATCCAGTTTAAAATAGCTCACCCCTAGATGGAACAGAAGGGACCAAAATATCTGTGAAGCTTGCCAAGGCTTACTATGCATGAAGCAATTTTTTTTTTTTTTTTTTTACACAGCGTAAGGTATTCAAGGTCAAATTTTCTGTCAAAGAGCTTTTGGGTGCCAAAGCTAATACAGAAATATGTTCTAGAGTCTGTGGTCTTCTAAACTGCATCCCATCATTTGGGGAAAGAGGGAAAGAAAGTAGTTCAACTCATCCATACTTAAATAATTTCATCACTATGACCTAACATTTTGTGAGGTGCTTCAGCTGTCTATAAATCAACCCAAGGAAAATGTAAGAAGTACTTTCCCACAGGGTGCACGATCATCTTCACTGTGCTTGCCACAAGGAACTATTCCATAGAAGGTTAGGGCCTTATATAGTTTATAAAAATATCTCTCTTACAAATTATTCAATTTAAATAGGATTTAAAGGCTGTTCTGCCTTGATATCTGAAATGAAAAATCACGTATCAGCTCCTGGCCAACATAATCATCCTTTTATTTTTTAAAAGTATTGCAGCAGGGCATACAAAGTCATTCTAAGGACTGTCAACTAAATGTAGAGTAATTGCCTAATGGTGGTTATATTTGCAGGACCTTTACAGAGTTCAGAATTAGCTTCTTTACTGATGAGGACCGCTAGAGGTAAGAAAGATGATCGCGGCATATGTTAGCGAATTTGTTGATGTACTAGCACTGGCCGATGTACTTTGAAACAGGCTCTAAAGGTTCAGTGAAGCCTCCCTCCAGTGCGCACATAAAGAGACTCATACTTGAACATCCTAATTTATTTCCATTTGATACTGAACAAACTTGCCATTTCTAGTCTCTCAAACCTAGCATCTTCTTCTCTTCTTTTGGATTCAGAATACATTGATATTTTCTACACCATGATATCTCATATAGGTTTGGATGAAATATGAAATGGGACTCTAAGGTTCAAATGTTCAGTTGCTCATGTTGGAAACAAACATTGTAATGAATCCCTTGTTATGCTTCCATTCTGGCAAATACCTGTTTTAATTAATTTAACACGTGCCACATCAACTTGATTTTTCAAACTTTCACACCATTCTAAGCTGAAAGCTTTATACAATAGATTAGCTCTATTATTAATACAATCTTGCAAATAAACTGATCCGATAAAAACATTTCTCTGAACCTCCATTAAGCAATATCATTTGCAATACCATTGTTTCATCTTGTATTAAAGTAGAGTCGTGTAGGACATTCCACTATTTCTCCCATGTCTGAAGTCAGGTTGACAAGACCTATAATTGATTTATCTCATTTAATCCTTTAAACAATGAGACAATATAAGATTTTTTTCCAGGCCTCTGGAACTTTCCCCGTTTTCCAAGACTTCCTAAAAATAAATGTTAACAGTCAAAAATGCTCATGAGATACATCTCTTAAAACACTTGGGGAAAATTTCTGTACCTGTTGATTTAGGTGATACTGTTTAAAAATGTTCCTGAATAACCACAAGAATGGAAAATATTTCATTAATCTACCCCATGAATACATCATCTACCTTTTTCCTACTTATAGATTAGAAATATTTATTGAACACATCTGCTCTCTCCTGGAGTAAGGACGTTACCTTTTCATCTAGTAATTATATATAATTGCTTTGTTCCTTTAATCTCAATATATTACCATTCTCTAATGACCATAGACTTTTTTCTAGTTCTTTTGCTTCCCTTATAAACTTTCTACTAGTTCTACTGTTTTTCATTTTCATTTGCTGAATTATCCCTCTTCCGGATTTAAATACTTCCCTCCTACCCCATATGTTTCTTTTAAAATCAGTATAATGTTTTCTTTCCTAACTTTGAGGTTTTAGGTTTAGGGATAAAAAAGTAAAGTCTTGCCAACTACTTCTCAAGCATGATCAATATTTGTATTTTTCTCTTATGACTTAACTCATAATCAGTTACAGATTTACGAGCATTAGATAGGATTTTATTATATGCATATATATCTCAAGTAATCATTTCATCATCAGAAAAGCCACGAATATTTAGTTCCAAGATCAGTTGCTACAAAAGCGTTAAGGATTGAGGATTACTATGATTTCCCATGGAAGATGTAATGCTTATCAAGTCAGGAAATTAATATCTATAATTCATAATTTTTGAAAGAAACTCCAACATTCTCTAGCACAGAGGTTTGAGTGTCTGAAGGTCCATAATGGTCTGTCTAATCATAAACATTTCACACTATGCTCACACCCAGTTTTTTCTGGGCATGCTCTTTGTTTATGTTGATGTTTGCCACAGATCTCCAAATCATACGCATGCCACAAGCAAGAGTGCTTTTCACAGTTCATCCATTATTTTTCAGCTAGTGAGGAATTCGGACCCTGTTGTCAAACAGTGAGTGAGCTCTAATCCTACAGATTTTATTACTAGCAAAGTCGAGCGCATGCTCACAAATTATGGTTTCAAATTGTGTTATCACCCAAACTCATAACAAAGAATTGCTTCTGATGATGCCTATCAAGCAGTTTTGTTCCTAATACTTTGATTTCTTACCAATTCTTACTGCCTTGCCACCTACATTTTCTTCTAATTAGCTTAATTGCCATCTGATTAGCCTAGAATGACAGTACTTTAGAACAGGCATTTTCAAAATGCATATCACATAGCATTAATGATATACCAATCACTTCAAAATGATCTTCCCTGTGTGGGGCGAGGAGGAGCCAGGGCTGCTGTTGCTGCTACCCTGCACAGAAGCAACTCATTGCTGCAGGGCTGAGCCTGGCAAAGGACAGCATCCAGCTCTAAGGATAAAGAGGATGTTTCTTGTCTTATATAAAGGAAGGAAAGAAAAATATATGTATCTATCTCACAGATCCCAACCACTGTCCCATTGCTGGCCATCAACATTGAACTGTGACTGGAAATAAATCCTCTCACACACCCTAGGCAGACCACCTGCAAAAGTCTTTTGTTGTATGTAACTCACCTCCTTTTGTCAATCCCACAGAGCAGACAAGTTGCTTACTGGAAGTTTGTTAGGAATACTATTAGAATGGGGATTAAAATTATTTCATTGGCAGTTAGAGCTGCGCAAAACCTTGAAAAATGAGGCCATCAACTTTGCTAGGTTTCAGTTAACCCATCCATGTAAAACATTTTTCCTATCTTTGTGAAACTTGTTAGTATCCGTGAATCAAAAGTGATTGTTAGAGCATAAATTGTCATTACTTTAATTTCCTGTTTCAACTAGGGTAAGTATCCATTTATTCCAGACTTCAGATAAAGTGGATCATTCTTTTCCATCTAGAGTATAGACAACAAATACCAGAAACTTCTTTTTTTTTTTGAGATAACCGCCCTCGGTTTTAGAGTAAGGAAACTTTGATGAGGACACTCCTTTCCAAAGGCTTGTCCAAATGGAAACTCTCGACATTTTGAACATTTCTTATAAATGTAACTAAAACTGGAGTAAAGTGGATGATTTCTAATGACAGTCTACATTGTGTTACCCTTTCAGTAATATTTGCTGCTGAACTACATCCATTTTATTACTACAATCTGTGTACTTTCCAGTGACTTGTATGACATCTAGGTCTACTGCAAGACATACAGCAATTCTAGATCTTATCAAATATATAAATCTTCATTTGCACTCAGGAAAGTCAGGTTCACATTTGAATATTTCACAGAAATATGCACTTTCAACCACGGCTGCAGGCTAGTGTTCCCTTGTGTAAGTAAGTCATCCATTTTTAGAAATAAATGTACAATTATTCAGCTCAAGTCACGCAGAAGATCCATGGAATTTGTGCATATTGCTCATGAGAGGGCTTTTTTTCTTTCTTCTTTTTTTTTTTTGTTAAAGCACTTATTTGTACATAAATAGATCTGAAATGCAGATAAATAGCTGTGTTCAAATAATTAAGGACTGTAAAAGAGGCCATGTCAAAGGACATTTTCCTTGGGTGACTGAAAGTCAGTATGGTACATGAAACTAAATTACAGAAGGTTTTTATTAATCAGTAAATTGCAGTATTTCTTCAGTTACCAAGGCACTTGGCAAACATTTCTCCAATTAAGCAATTAAAAAGGCAATAGCACTGTCTGGCAACTTTGGAAGCACTTAACTTCAAAATTACAAATTAAAACAAAGACTAGAAAGAAAACAATTATCTTTTGTTGCTTTTGACTTCTGGACTTGCAGTCAGAAATCAGGGGTGCATTGCATCAAGGCTGCCTGGGGGTCAGTGAGGAAAGTGATTTCAATTAACAATTGCATGCGAGGAGCTTCTATACCCAAATGAAACAGGACGCCAGAGCATTTGTTTATGGAATTAGGAGATTTAAACCATTTACTAACTATTATAGTCTCAACAAGTCCTCTTTAATGATATTTGGAGGAATAAAGCTATGCTGTAACTTCAGGTAAGTACCTTTGATTGTCCTTGGCTTTGACAGCTTTGCTTATGGAGCCCCTCATCTAGTAACATGTTCATTCCCTTATGCTGATACTCAAGAGTTTCTGAAATGTGTTGGAATGCCTGTAAATAATGACAATATAGTTTCAGATGACTTGGAAATTTGTTGTACCCACAAGAAGCTAGATGTTTAACTAAATCTCGAGCAGACTTTCTGTGTTGATTTTACACGGAAACCCTAGTTAGACTCAGACTCCATTATTTAGATTGTTTAATATTAAAAACTACTGATCACAGTGGGAGTACCTACTGCTTACTTATTTTGAAAGTGGGGACAGTGATTGGAATGCATAAATTTAGCTGCCTGTTTTTGAAAAGCTTGCACTTGAGCATAAAATTTGTCACATCTCTCCTGAAAATTAGCTTTCTCCTAGCATTTTGACTAGTGCCTTTTCTTTCCTTCTGACCTGAAAAATGAGAGCAGCAGTCACTCTCTGTGACTAGCAGTTTTATCTTTGTATTAATTGGAAATTGGAAAAAAAAAACCAAAAGAAAAAGGAAAAAAGCCTTAAGACATTGTTTTCATCTTTCCTCCTTATCTTGCTCCTACAAGTAAAACCATTCTAGATTAAGTTTTGGGCCAAGAGTCCTGTTTAATCCCACCCAGGTTATCTTTTTTAAAAAACAACTCAAATAGGTTGCCATGCTTAGTGGCCCAGGCCACCAGAACTTCCCAGAACGCATTATAATTTATCAAACAGTTGCAGGGAGTCTGACAGGGGAGTATACCATGACTGATTCATGTCTGCTGAATAGCTGATGGACTGAAGTTGTCACATCGAATATCTCTCTCTTCCTGGAGCTGCTGCCTGGCTCAGGGAACTCAAGAGGGTTGGCAGGTTCTGCAGCAACTGGGCACAAGTCGAGGAATGTGCATGCCTGCTTCCACTATGAGCAGAGATTTTCTTCACAGCTCCTGCACCTCTTTTTCTGCAGCAACATTAGCTCTTTAGAGACAGTTCCTGGAGAACTTTAATTTTACTACAGTATTTTCCCTGTCCTGGGTCCACAGCACTTCACTTGCTTCCTATTCAGACCGAGCACTGAAATTTTGTTACTTCCAACTTTTTACCTTTCTCCAGCAGGAGATGTCTGTGGATGTCTTTCCCCTGGCTAGGTGTTGCCTCCTTTTTTATTGGTTAACTGAAAACCCTAACCTCAATGTGATTTTTTTTCCCCTTCCATTTGTTTTTAGGCCTGTGTAATCCCAACACAAGTCTAATAGGGAAGCGCAAAACTGGATCTGAGCTGTTTTTAAGACAGTGTTGAGAGGTGGAGTTGGCTGGAATTCAAATTCGTGCTGACCAGCTCACTGTCACTCAATAAAGACTTAAGTCTATGTTTCTGTTTATATGGCTGGAGCAGAGCACAGATTATTCTTTTTTCTTTTAAAATCATACATGGACACCATACAAACACTTCTTAGTTTGTAGAAAGACAGGTCATAAACTGAACTCGCAGGAGATGTGGAAACCTATGTTGTCAGTCCTTTTTGTACTGGAAGTAAGGCACTGCAAAGCAAACATTGCTCCTGGAAGTTATAGTTTCATGTCTTAGCAAATACATGCTTCCTCTAGATGACCCGGGGCATATTCAGCATCGTATTCACTCAATACATCATTTTTACACAGGAATCAGCCACATGACAAGGAAAAAAAGACAAAGCATAAATCAGTAGGATCTACCTTACTCCAAAGCAGTGTTTTCTGGAGGTATGTGTGGGGAGAAAGGATGATTGGGACTTATAAATCCAGGACAGCATCTATGAGAAAGCCAGATTGTGATGCTTAATGCATAAGACCCTGCATACTGCTGTGTTTAACAAACACAGAAGAACTTTCAAAACACATTCTATGGTATGTTTCAACACTTAACACAGAGGAGCAAGAGTAATGGATAATTATGCCGTAGCCTCTTTTGCTATGGTCCAGTGCCACCTCGTGCTGCCCTGCCAAATGAAATCACCTGCCCTAGTCACACTCTGACTTCTGCCAGTCAGGGTCATGTCAGAGTCACGTCAGCTCCTGACAGCCAGACTGTGACCCTCGGTAGGTATTATGCCTGTAATCAGAATGACCATAACAGCAGCAACACATACACACAGCTGTGTGTGTGTGTGTATGCATATATACATGTAAACATACATACAGAGTTATACACACATACATATTTTATTATTTATTATTTATTAACATATACATTTAAGACATTATAATATAGGTATTACAAACCCTTCTCTTATTAAAAGGCATTTGCTTCAAATCCTGCTTAAACTTGTGGCAGAAACACTGAAAAATGGCACAACTCCATGTCTTTTGCTAATCATGCTTTAGAACAGCCTCCCAAAGACACGTTGGTCTGGCAGGAAAAACTGTGTCACACCTACAGGGGATTACCCAGGTCATCCCAGGGAACAAGCCCACTCAACACTTCTCCATTTGTCTTTGGAGCAGGTTGCGCGGCACAGCCCCCTCTGCTCTGATCCACGCTAAACAGGCACTCAACTAAGAATTCCTGACACATGCATATCTGTCCTGAAACTACCTACAATAGGGATTAAAGAGATGTACAATTTAACCTCAATTCATAATCCCACTTAAATCAGGAGCAAAATAAATCACTAAAAGCAATGAAAGTACTGTTCTCAGTGCTCTGCATGTGACCTCAGCAGATCCCTTCGGACATACAGGAAAGAGCACTGGATTCACTAGAGGAGCGTGCTGCATGTCCACTGAGTGCTGCATGCTCTCCATGCTTCCAGGATGCAAACCATGGTACGGTTATTAATCACAGATGTATCGAGCTGACTTTCCCAAAGAAATAAATGAATCACTAGACAATGTTTACTGAATCCCAGATACATTCCCATTTGGTAGACAGGGCATATCTCTCTGGAGATGCCCACAACAGCTTCAGCAACTGTTCTTTACTCACAGAGCCTATCCCTCTTTCTACTTTTTCATTACTAGTATTAGCAGATATTTGATTGCCTAATTTCGGGTGCCAACTGTGTCAGGATGCTCTATAATCAGGATGCTCCATTTACTGGGCAAATTTACAGAAAGAATGTGGCACTCATTTAACAGCCAAGATCAGTGAAAAGCTGAACTTCAGGAGTTCCACCCTTTCGCAGGCTTCTTGACACTTCCAGTTTACCCATTACTTGCGGTCAGTTTGTGTCCTTATATAGGTCAGAGCTGGCAAAGCATAGGATTTTTTTTTTTTTAAACGGTGAATTCCTTTTCCCTCTTTTTTGAGAAAGGATTTCTGTAGCATTCATTCAGACCTGTACTGAGCCATAAAGTTCCAGTAACAGCATTCGCATCTAAACAAAATGAGGACCAGCCTGTTGTGCAATGCACACGCTGTGTACCTCTCCCCGTCACGTTGAAATGAGATCTCACTCTGACTCAGTCTCCATAGTTGCCCCCTCTTTGCCTTTAATAAAGTGCATCATCGCTTTGGCGGGAGGTAACTGCAATACTATTCCCTGCCAGAAACCTACAGCTCTGAAAAAAACTAAAAATTTGCTTAAGGAAGAGCCTAATCCCATTATAAGGTCTGATACAGCTGCAGGAGAGATAAACTGGACAGACATTTTAAAAATTTAGGTTGGTTATAACAGCCTAAGCTAATCTATTTCTTACTCACAGTATTTCCTAATTCCTTTCCTAACATATTGCCTATAGAATTTCATGGCAAATTATTATTTTTTAAACAACATTATATGTTAGCAATAACTGATGTGTTCAGATCTCCACTCTCAGAACACTTGAAGGCGTGCTCAGAAATGAGGTTTTTCATCAAGTTTGCTGGATGGGGGATGGACGCAAAGTTTATATTGATCAGATTTATTAATAGAAATAATTTCTCAGAAATGTGACATTTAAAGCTGATTTTTGTAGTCTAGGAATTATTAAAAAACCCCACCCAAACTCACAAAATCTCTCTGATTCCCTAAATCCACACTCAGATGGTCTAGCCAGTAGTCTTATCCAGCTGTGCTCTATTTTTACACTGAGTGATAGTAAACAGAAAGGAGCATTTGCATCACTTTGTGCTAGCTGCAATCACACAGCTGTAACCGCTTTGACTTGGATGGGATGAGACGGAGAAAGTTTCTCACGTGCCGCCATGCCGGGACACCTGTACAAAGATGGCATAAGATATCGCCATTTAGATTCAGTAAGACTCTGTGTGTTGTGCTGAGCTTGGAGGGGCTTGCTGCTCTGAGTGAAGCACAGCAACGAATCTGTATTGCCTTTGCTGTGCGTGTATCAGTGAAAAGACCATGGAATACGAAGATATTTTTTGAACATATTTTGTAAAAGCAGAGAAAAAACTATTTTTCTTCTTTTATTCCACAATACCTTCTTTCAAATTCATAAAACATTTATAGGAAAAGTTTGCCAGAAAATGCAACTCCTTCTCCTGCTCAAAAATCGGAGGTTTTTTTTTATTATTATTTTTTTCCCAGAAATTTTTGGTTTATTTTGATCTAGCTGTTTGCCGTTTCATTTCCAAGCAGAAACAGAGCAAAATTTATAATTCAAGTAAAATTCCCCTCTAAAAAAGTGAATTGCTGCTTTTACCAGACAAAATTTCTGATTTTGATTTAAAATCCAACTTTTGTTGGCAAAAGTTTTTCAGGCAAAGCATTCCAGATAGCTTGAAATTTGAAGATAATTCAAGAATTAGAAACATGAGCACCTACCTGTAAAAGCTACTTGTTTCAAACTTTCAAAATGTGAATGTCCATCCATGCAAGTAAATGGACTTGTTCACGGGCAGATGTTTCTTTGTCCTACGTAACATTGCCAAAAGCTTCTTAACTGGTAGATCTTGGGCTCTCAGTAGCCTTATTTGTAAGACTGATGGAACACTTTGCAGAAAAGCTAGAGCCTGCCTTGCCACGTGGAGGTTTCGGGCGCTCTATTGCCTTTGAGCAGAGGCACACCATGAACAGCCTAGAACAGCGACCCACTGCCCGTTGGCTCTAGGATTTTCCTCATGTTCACACTCAGCTGTTACTTTTAATGCAGTCTACATACTAAAGAGTAGATGATCAACCTTCTGTAAATACTGCTTCTACCATGCAACTCTCAGTGTTCTATTTTAAAAGGAAACACGTATTTTCACACAGATGTAAAATGCAATATATCCAATGCCTACAGTCTTCCATTTTAGTCTCAAAAATCATGGAAAATAATTGCCGATGTCCACCTCAGTGCAGATGCACTGGGTGGATTACAGTAAAATACATTTAATTCCTTTCATTTATTTGTTCTGCCCTAGTGCCATTTAACACTCTCCCTCTTTACACATATTCACACTGCTTTTATATATCCTTCATCTTATAAAGTGTGCTTCACCAACAGGCTAAGTAAACATTTACAGTGATATATAACGCTTACTGACAACGTCAAGCCAAATAGACTGTGATCCAAGAACAGACTTGATTTCCCTCAGTCTCCTCTCCTCAGGCAAAAGCTTGAGTGAATAGATGAGCCCTGTTCTGCACCTTGAAGGTCAAAAGAATAGCTTTGACAAACCAACGGGGAAACAAATTCTGGGGCTGACAGACTTCCTCCAAGAACCGTCTACCTCCAGCATCCCAATAAAAATCTTAAAGATTGCTAAGGAAATAACCCATTTATTATCAATTATCATAGCACAGAATAAGAGAAAATCACTGATGTCCAGGTAATCAGCATGCAAAGTGCAGACCCGTAGCTTCTAACTAGCATTTCATATTAGGTGAGTTGCAGGTTTGGCATTTGAGGCAGTTTCTCGTTGCTCTTACAGGGTTTTTGTGCAATTGTACAGGCTTGAATGCTCTGGTCATTATGTTTTTTAACCCCTTCAATACTTTTAAGATATTTAAATATCAACTTGAGTTAGCAAGTTGCAATAAACCATCCTCTGTGTTGGTTAAACCATCAAGCTGCCTCACGTTTTTCTGGGTTTAACACACATTTTTAACTCTTCCGTAGATCCCTCCTTCCCACAAAAACCCAATAAATTTTCTCTCCACCAGTTCTCATCCTGTCTCTGCTTTCTAACTGATTTTACAGAACCAACAATAGTTTGTCCAATGGACTACACAAGCTGTGCCATGAGGTTCTCTGGAAGAACCTGCAGCTCCCCATTCTGGCACAGCAGCAGATGCTTTCCAACCCCACACGGGCAGAGGGACTGATCCTAATGAACATGCGCTCTCAGATTGCCTGGTTCCTGGGGGCACACAGTTACATGCTTTAGTCTGTCGCACTCAGCTAAGCAGCTGAGAGGTTGTGTGGTTGTGCCGCACACGAAGCCCCGATGCTACTTCTGTGGCCACGCTTCTCCCATATCCTGCAAGTCTAGGCTGACTTCTGAGGCCCTCACGTCAGCAGAGATATTAAAGTGACAGCACGGCAAAGAAAAGCTGACAAAATGCCTTCCAGTAACATGATGAAACAAAGAGGAAATGAATATTTGGCTTTTTGTCCTCTTTTCTTCTTAAAGTCTCTCATTCATAATATTAATATTGTTATTTAAAACTGTTTAAAAGACAGTGAATCCGCACTCTCTTCCTTCGTGGGTTTCAGGAGTCAGGGATTTTTTTTTAAAAAAAAGACCATCAACAAAAAAACCGACCAAAGAGCCAACAAAGAAACATTCAAAAATCTTTCTGAAAGATATTCCCCTAGTTCCAGTCCTCTCCCCATCTCTCTCCTCATTTGTATGCCACACTCTTAGCATCTTATGTCAGAGGTCATGTGTCATTTCGCAAGTCTAAACATACCGGGATGCTGCTGTTGCTGCCAATCACAACCATACTGAGCATGTATATTCTAGAGCTCTTGGTTCAAAGAAAACTCCAGGATACCAAAACACAAAGTGTCAGCCTTGTTCCTGGTTCAGGCCATACTAGCCCAGATACCCCCCCCACAATGCCAGCAGGAGAGTGAGAACCACCTGCAGCTCCTGGGGGCGCTCCCAGCCAGGAGGCACCGAGCTGCTGCAGGGTAAGAGAGAGCTGGCTGTGCCTGCCTGGCAGACTCTCGTCAACAGCAAACCACTGCTCATTCCTCTAACCAGAGGGAAATGAGCTTTCCCAGTTTGTCTATTTAGTCACATATCTGAGCCTTTTAGCAATTCTCCTGCTGCTCATAACCTAAACTTTGAGATACCCTATGCTAACACCAACTCTTGCTCATTGTCGAGAAGCCTTAATCAAACGCTCCTCTCTTGTTCGGCTTTTCATTTGTTAATGAGGGAAAATAATATAGTCCTGTACATAAAGTCACTGAGAATTCATTATTCTGAGTGTTGTCACATTTTCACTTCCTGCTTAAAACAATGGAGACTAACCTGAGACTTTTCTTCAATATAAATATAACTGCATGTACTTTGTGCAATTCAAGTCTAGTCTTTGATTTACTTGATTTAGTTTGTTTCTGTGTGCTGCATTTCAGTGATTTTCCCTAAGGTCCTAGTGGATGGGTAAATAATTTTAGTATAAAAGATGCTATCCATACTTCTATAAATCACTTCACATTGCCAGCTAGCCAGCAAAGAATGAGAGGGGAGATATCTGCTGTAAATTTAATGTATCTGATTATTTTCAAGCAGATGGGCAGAGCAACAAATACTGTAGTAAACATCCACTTAGCCTGCCTGTTGTAATATTGCTTTTCTGCAACGCAACTTTATTTAAATGCTAGCTAATTTTGGTGTTCTCAGGACATACCCGAATGCAATGCACTGATCAGGACAACCATTAATCTAATCTCTGGTCAAGGAAAGAATGTGAACTTTCAGCTAGGAATCATGCTGGCATTACAGATAACACATTTGTAAAATGAGAGGGAACCACGCCCTTGTATATTTGTCAATGAATCCTGCAGCTTTATACTTACTGTGATCCTGAAACCTATATTCAGACTCTTGTAAATCACCCTCCTAATTTCTCTTCTTTCTTAACAAAAATGCTTTATCTTCTCCAGTGACTTGTAGATTTTTTTTCCCCCAGAAACTCTGTAAGAGAAAATACCTCTTCAGTGCATTTGGGAAATCACATAAGTGATGCTACCTAAACAACTGACCCACTTCTTAATGGATTTGCTATTAAATGATGTTGACTTTTTTATTTTTTTAAAGCTTTATTTAGGAAAACTTTCAAAGAGGTTTTGAGATAGTGTCTAAAACCTTCTGGCTACTTTGAAAGACTAATTGCAAGGTGTTTGTAAGTCTTGGATTATTTGATTGTCATGACAGATGAGCAATTTTTGCACACTCTCAGCATCTTGCAAGGTCAAGAAAAACTCACTTTGCAACATGCAAGCAATTCTGGGTTGACTGTACAGAGGGTGATTGGTGTTTCCTTCAACTTCACCTCCGTGAAGCTCAGTAAGGTGGATTTACTCCCTCCTTACCATACTAGCAAGGAGGAATACAAACTTGCCAGAACAGGCTGGTATGGCACATCTCCTCCTCCTCGCAAGGCGCGTGCAGGAAAATTGCAGTAACACTTTGGTCAAGTCTGCACTCTAAATTATTAATGAAGCTACATAGCATCTGCTTTTTCACAGTATTTACTGCATTCTTTACGACATTAAAAATAAAATTTTTCTTAGGTCCCTCCATAGCAAAGATAAATGAAAATAAGATCTAAATCAAGCCAAACTTTTATTTTTTTTATACATTTGCTTTTAAATGCCATCTCCAGCACATGGCTAGTGTTCTGGCTCCATTTGTATTTTTATTTATAAGTAGTACAGAATACCAGTCTACATTATAAAACTGACAGTCAACAAACCACATTTAGTGGTTTGAAATTTCTCTGTGGCATCTTTTCCTAAGTAAAACAATATAAAGAAAAGGGAATTTTGCCGTCTCATTATCCTATTTACCTAATGAAGACAAGAAGGGCATTCTAGAGCTAAAGAGAATTAATCAGTATTGGGTTCACTCCAGCAATCCAACTACTAAAACCTGCACAAGCTACTACGCTGAACTGTAAACAACTCTAAGCTGTCTAAAGATGACCTATTGGGGATGATATTCCAATTGCTGTTACACTGAGTATCATTTGTTAGAGGCAGCAATACACTGTAACACTGTCAGTCTTTCTCAGACACCACAGCCAACTCATTGCATAGCTTTTTTGCATCTGTCCTGGAAATTGCAGGTGTTCCTGCAACATTGATATACGTACGCCTTCCCGCACTGCTCCTTCACTATTGCAGCCTCCAGTCCCGCATGGTACAGACAACAGTATCATTTTGGAAAATACTAGATCCTTTGTGTTTATTTGGCAGCGGGACTGACATGAAGCTGTAGGAAACCCAGCACCAATGCGACTGTCCCTTAAAGTGTCTAGTTCTCATGTAACTGTTTGAATATAGGTACTTAAAAACATAACTGGAGGGGTGAACAGAACCCTCAGTTTTTCTTTCTTCTTAAGGGCTGCTTTCAGGCATCTTCACACATACACCATCATGGGGGAGGGCAGTCCTTCCTCCCTCCGAAAGGCCATGGCTTCCCTCAGTCCCCAGCCACCACATCATGAAGAATTAGCTTCAGTTCCCTGCACTGCAGCCTCTCGGAACAGAGTCATCCTGCTCACCTCCCTCCACATGGCCTCACCTTGTCTACCCTTTTGAGTCTATTTTTGAATGACAGGTTTCTTCCTGCTGTCGTGCTGACCCTTGGTCTGCAGCAATAATGGTGCAAACAGACCAGTCAGCATTTGACAAATTTAGTGATGGGCCCGGGGAACAGTTTGCTTTTTGGAAAAAGTTTTCTGATACCGCTGCTTGAACATTGCTGTGAAAGCCATTTGACCCTCTATTTCAGCAGATTTGTGGTGAAAAGGAGACATAATGTTTTACATTTTGGCTAAAAATATCCTATAAATATTTACAAAGTTAATAATGGTGTCAAGTGTTAGGATTTGGAAGAAAACAAAATCATAGGCGAGGAGAAAAAAACCAGTCAGTAGTATTCATTATTTTCCTGACTCCAAAGCTCTGTCTCCCACTTTACAGAAATATTGTCTAGTTCATTTATTTATCTTAGCACAAGCCACATACCACCTAGCTTTCATTTCACACCTGTCCAAATTACGATAAAATACAATATACTGACTGATTTAATTTTTTTAATCAGCTTTTTGAGTGCAACACTTTACATATTTTGAAACAAAGCACATGAGAAAGAAAAGACTTCAGCTTTATAGTATTATCATCCTGTTACAGGTTGGGAGGCTTTGCAGGTCAGTTTCCCAATGCAAAAAAAGACATATTCAGCTTGGTTTTGTACTTTTTTTTTCCTTTCCCCCTATTTTAGGCCACACACAGAAGGAGACGCATACTATATCATATCAAGTGAAAACTGAGCTTGGTACATGTTCACAATAGTGATCATCACTCAAAATTTCAATTTAAAGTAAATTCTGCTGCAACAGCACGTCTGAAAAAATGAATAAAGGTAACATTGTTTTAAAACTCAAAACAAGAAGTCAAAGCTTGAACTATGTAGTAGAAACACAAACCATAGATGTTGATGATTTGAAAGAGGTAAAATTGCGATTTTATATTTATGAACTCTGCAGTGTAATAATGTCATCGACACAGAGCATGGAAACATCCCATATTAGTTCCTATATTTAGACCAGCTGTGTCCTACCAGTATTTGCCACAAGTACGTTCTAAAATATAATTATATTTTGCCCTGTTATCACCTTTTTAATTATAAAGCTTCTGTCATTTTAAAACTGCTATGAAGACATTTTAAAATTATCCTCAATTTATTACAAAGAAAATAAAGACGATCAGGGTCACAGTTTCTTAAGGTTATATATAATTCTAAATTTTTCAGTAAAGTAAGAAGCTGCAAGAACTTCTACCCATCTTCTTGAGTCATTTGTACTTTTATGTTTATTCTCCTGGTGTATAAAACACGTATACACTTTCTTTCTACTAAGCGTAGCAGTAACATAATTTTAGCAGTCCTTAGGGATCCCTGAGGCTGGGGAAGGTGAAGGGTCCTTCTCTCACATCCCACAGGCTCTGCGGTAGACCCTGTACTGGTGTTCACATGCAGGTAACAGCTGTTCTTGGCAATATTATGCTTAACTTTGCATTTCAAGCTCAGGTTGTGTTTGTGCTTAGGGCCGGAAAGATGAAACAACCTCTCCTGTTCCTGTGACCCACACGCGCATGAGTTCTCTGCCCTAGAGCAGAGGGGTAACCTGCAGGCCCCTGCAGCTGCGCTCCACTTCAGCTGGTTTTCCTTCTAGAACTCGTGCAAGATCCAAAGCAATTCTACTCCAGATTTCAGCAATATTGCAAATATGAGAACAAAACAAAAGTATGGTTCAGAAAGAAAAGGCTAAATACTTGCTACCCCTGAGTGTTCATAATTTCCATGAATGAGAGAGATGTATTTTGACAGAAGAAAACCGGAAGTACTGTAACATGGGTAAAATTCCCCCATCAACTATGGGAATGGTAACTTGTATTAACTCATTTGGTTGAATATTACTCATAACATACAAATCACCATGATTTAAACTCATGTCATACCACAGAATACCGTGGTAAAAATTTAATATTTTAAATACACAAAACCAAAAATTGCAGTTTTAATCAAGGTAAGAATTTCAGTAGGTGTTCAGTGTGAATAAGTTCTGCAGATGCGGATCTGCAACCTTGTATGGTGGTGAACCATAAAGTTAGATGCTGCAGCTAATATATGATGTTGTCTACTAAATTAAAACAACCCTCCCCCCAAATACCCCAAACAATAAAACCCACACATAACCAATTTGAAAAAACCCAAACCCAAATCAGAAAAAAATTCAGTCTAAGAGAAGTTTTACCTCTTTTGACTTGATAGAGCAGAACTACTGAGCATGAACCGAGCTTTTGAAAGCAAAAAACCCCCTACTTTATTTATTTTTAATCTGTAGCTTTTCCAGGGCAGAGAAAGACAGAGGCAAATAACTCAGGGTTACAGATGACAAGTGTCTGTGAAGGACTGTGAAAAGGAATCTTTGGCATCTGAGATGATGGAAATAGCTGAGGAGAACAGCAAACAGAGGTCAGGAGAAGCTTTTTGAGTAAGATGGTGCTTTTTCTTCAAGGCTAAAATAAATGTTCTTCTGAAAATGAGAAACAAATACATTAGTTTGTCCCCTCAATGGCAGAAAATGTCTTGTTTTCTGCAACTCATTGATCTCTGACAGATTCTTATCTGACTTCCACGGGGAGGGTGCCTGAATGCTTCACAAAAGATGATCTATTTACCTTCAGAATATTCTAGTCAAATAGGGCATTCATGCTCATTTTACAGATGGAGAAGACAGAGAAACTAAATTACTGCCTGAATGTGACACAAGTCATCCCTTTTAAAACAGAAATTGGAGCCCACACCCTAGATTATGTTGCTAACCACCGCAGAGACATCCTTTCAAGCTGAATTAGGTTGCCAGTTAAATAACATCATAAGGAGAAATAGATTACATACGCAGTTTTGGATGTTACTTGGCTTTGCCTCCCCCCCCCCCCCCCCTTTTTTTTTTTTT
>VZSC01015399.1:140207-158290 GCA_013398225.1 Steatornis caripensis
CCCCCCCCCCCCCTTTTTTTTTTAATATAGCAAAAGTCTCGTTGGCATGCAGGACAGTTTGGTGAGGGTTTTGTGACTGGCAGAGGAAAGTACTGGCTTGCTGATGGACGGCTGAGGGTTACAGTACACATCTTCATATCATGAAAATTATGTACAACATTAGTAATACAACCTCAAAAATAAAACACCAAGTGGAAAATAAATTCTTCCCAACATGCATAAGCAGACTGTATTCTTGTTCATGAAAATGAGAGTTAAGATGGTTGCCTCAAATACTTTACAACATGGTCTAGTCAAGAGGTGCTTAGAATATTTAGTCAAACACTGAGAACAAACTGGGCAGTCTCTCTTAAGGGCATCCGGGAAGATAACTGAACACTTTTGTCCTAGTGTTCCTTAAAAATTAAAGGGGATATTTTAAAAATTTGATACTCACTTTCCTAAACTCTTAAAAAAAATCTAGGCAGAAGTAATGCACTAGATCTATCTGAAAATACCAGACAAAAAAAAAACCCCAACACTGTCACAAAGAAAGTGTATAATCTAGTCAATGTATAAATATACAAAACAAGTCAAAAAGCATGAACAGACAACTGTGCATACTGCCAAAAAAAAATCTCGACATACCATACATATATCTTCAGTATCTTCAGGACTCATATGACAAAGGCACTGTAGCCAAATGAAAAGGAACAAATGTATAATTCATGAGGAATGGCTTTTTAACACACTAGAACTTTTGGCTGTTTAAAAATAGAATTGTGAAACATAACAAGCAATCGTATTGTCTCTAAAGCTACAATAATTTATTTTTCTAATATTGTCCTCAGTAAAATCTATGATTTGGAGCTCATTCCAGTGTTTTGTTTAGACTTTTTCTCCTGTTGATTTATGTATCTTTACTGGAAGGCATACATTAATCCTTACCTTCACTTTGCTCTATGTAAATGGTTTAGAAAGGAATATATTTACTAGTAGGTTTAAAATATTCCTTTGGGTTACGGGTTTTTTTTTATATGACACATTTGACATGAGATCACATAACGCAGGAAAACACATTTCACACAGTCAAATATTCCTCCCGTGGTACACCATGTATATAAAATAAGGCAACAACTGGGAATTAATGCAACATAAAGACTTCCCAATCTGACCTTCAGTTGTCCTTTGAATCTCCTTTTCCACCTTCCCACCCACCTTTGTCCTTTTTTTTCTATTCAACGTAAAGATCTGTTATATGAGTGAATTGCAATGTTTCTAAAAGAAGAAATACTTCTTAAAAGTGTGTGAAAAAATTAGAGGAATTAAGTGCTAAATAACTGGACAAAGCTGGACAACAGGAGTAAAGAAGATCAGAAAGGAAATACATACAGAGAATCTGGCGAAGTAAAAATGTAGCACTTGCAAGAACTATTATAAATTATCTTACTCTTTCTTTACGTATAGTTGGCAGGTAGCTTTGAAAATAAATCTCATCTAGTTGACAAGAAAGCAACTTTAACAGGAGATCAGGCACAAGTACACAACTAATGTTAAATACCAGAGACTTCCATCTTTATGTTAATGCACAGACTCCAAACCTGTTACAGCCCAACGGACATACGGTAGCTCAACCCCAGAACTGTCAGGCTATATTATTTTCAGTACAGCAATTATTTCAGTGACCTACTTTTTTTCCATAACCAGTTTCCTACTCTAGGCAAGAATTAAAGCATAAAGCAGGAGAGTTTTTATTAATATACTAAAAGATTCTCTCTCTGTTTTAGTCTCTCCATTTTAGTCAACAGGAATGAAATCTGATGTGGACATTTTTGGTGAAATTCTATTGCAAATCAAAGCAGGTAACGGAGTCAGTGGTTTCCCCTGTAAGAAATGTGGTTTTATGTTGATTCCTCCTCTAGCTTTTCCAGTGATTAAATGATGAATGAAGAGGCCAGGGTGTGGAGCAGTGCACATAGTTTTGCCAGCCGAGGACCCATAACATCGGAAACATTGTTGTATGACTTAATGCAGCTCATTAATTTCATTTTAAGGGGTACCTTTGGTTTGAGGAACAAGACAAGTAATAGCAGTCTCATCGTTTAAATGTCACATCCTTATTAACCTAAGTTTACATCTCACTGTTATTCTCTGGTTTCTTCCTTGCTTCAGGGAGAGAAAAAATACATTACTGGTGCCATATGAGTAGCAGCTTGTCTCCCAGTTGTGCAGGACCACTTTCACTAGGGATGTATTTTGCCAAGACAAGGGATAGGTTTGGGCAAGGGTCTATCCTTTTATATCATATAAGGGGTGAGATTCAGTTCTAGGGGACCTGCCGGTGAATATGACCCATTCTTAGGAGCAGCTGTAATATTCAAACCTTCATTGCTTTTCAGGGTATGAAAACTGAGGACCTATCTTGTCCCTAGTTAAATCTTTTGCAGGTATCATCAATAGAAGATTTAGTTCATTATTTATCTCTCTCTGTAGAAAGAAGCCTCCTTCACAGCTGCCTGTAACCATTTCACCATCAAAACTGTCACTACTTTTAAACTTGCCAAGGGCTACTTCTCCGAGCTCTATTGTCACTGACTCATCACATCTGAAATGACGTCTCTGACCTTTGAATCAGTTGTCTTATTTCTCTTTTGACACCAATGACAACTAGAGGAAAAATGTGGATGAAACAGTCAGAAAATAACAGTGAAAGCAAGCTGGCAATGCCAAATCCATCCAGGAAAGTATCAGTTCTTAAAGATGTTGATTGCTCCTTGTGAAATAAGGATGCTTTCAGCAGTTGCTGCTTCTCTGCAATTCAGTTTTTAGGCTCTACATATTTTGAATAAAAAATAAAAAAAGTAGAGGAATACCTGCAGCCTTCTGCAGTGACTTTCAGTGAACACAGAAAAGTCAAAGTCCTTGCATAAGGCCCAGTTTTACATAAGGCTCAAATCTCTGATACACAGCAAGGCCAGGGAAGGAAACCTCACGGAGCACCTGGGAACAGCCAGTCCTTTTCAGCTGTCTCCACTGCTGTTGTATTCACTGTACCTAGCTAATTGCAACTCTCAAAAATCAGACTGCGAGGATGCCTCCTGAGGCAAAATGGTTTGATCTGTCCATGTTCAATGTATTTCCCCTTTTGGATCAGTTAAAATGTATCAAAAATGATGCAAGTTGTATAACATAGTGCAATATATAATTAGCTTTGCACAAAGCCCAGAGTTTGAAACCAGCTAAGCTGGTAAATCCTTATTTGGGGTCACCCAGCCTGAAATGCTGTGCTGAGATTTAAACACAGTCAAAATTCACCCAAGCTATTGATCTGCATGATTAATCTCATTTAGGAATCATGGTTCTCTTTATGAATCCCTTTGAGCTCTCGCTGGCAAATGGAAGACTTGACTTTCCCACATTTAACAGCTAATATTATCCAGGAAGGAAGGTAGCTCTTGCATTTTCCTGCAAATCAGTTCTGAATAATTCCTACTCTAATGTCTGTCCTTCTGATCTTTGATCTCCTTGCAGTGTTTCTGAAATGAGGACATCAGCCCTCCTTTTTTTTTTCATTCTGTTCTCACTGGCAGAGATTATCAGAACAAGGTAGCAAACGTTTCAACAGAAAATAAAATGCAAAACTCAAGGGACAGCACTACCCTGAACTGTCAATTACAATCAAACTTGAGTATGTAACAAATCTCAGCAAGATGAATGCATCCTAACATACTGGCAAAGTTTAGGTGCTGGACAAAAAATGCACATTGGTAATATGAAATGCACGAAGGGAAAAAGGGAGAAATGCCAGAGGAGGAAAGAATTTCTCCTTCTTCTGTGACTTCTTTAATAAATGACCTATTTCCAGTTCGAAGCTGAATTCCCCCAAAGAACTAACATCCTTCCAGAATTTGTACCACAAAATTCAGGCTGCAGATTAATCTGATATTATTGACAATATCAGAGACAGAAATTTCCTTCAAAATAATCAGATGTATTCATTGATGATTACTAAATTTAGAAAATTAAGGTGAAGTCATAAAACAATATATTAAAACACTCTCACTGTATCATATTGTCTCAGAATATGTAATTCATGTGCAGAAACAGAAAGAGTTTGTAATGAATGAAGGACTTGTGCTCCAAGCTAAATTGGGTACCGTTGTATTCATACAATGTGGGGTAAAATCCTAAAAGAAAATTACTTGCTCCAAACTGAAACTTCTCTTGCTCCCATTTCTAGCCAGTGTCAAATTTCTTTTTTGAAGCTTCATGTCTGTGCTTGCTTTGGGAATTATTTTAATTTCTGTTCCACCCACAATGTTCTTCTAAATACCTATTTTCCATAAATATTTTCGAATACATATATTTTATGGTTCCCACCCACCTGCTTGTAGGCATCGCATCATATTTTACTTGATTCATTTCTTGCACTGCCCTTTTAGTAAAGTAAATCTATCCAGTTGTTTCTAACAGGAACTTTGTGATTGGTTTTGATGTAAACAGAAATCTAATTATAACTCTCATTTTCAGTGCAATAAACTATATAATGATAATTTCACATCATACAGTATAAGGAAAGAGGAGTGAGCATAGTTTTGCACACGGCCTAAATCAGTCTGTAGTTCAAAAAGAAAATCACAAACCAAACTTGAATATTCCACTTGATTTAATTCTCCTCCATTTAAAACTTCTCAATACTGAAATCAATCATCCTGCGCATGTATCATCTCTAAATTTAATACTATACTTCAGGAAATGTCTATCAGGCTAAAAGTCAACGTGGCACCATAAGCACTACATAACAGCTCATGTTACTAAACACACAAAAAAAGCCAGTACGTGTTCTATACTCAGAGTGGATGGTACAGGTATTTATGATGCATTACTGAATGGAGTTTACTCTTGTATGACTTTGAATTTTCAAAATACATTTTTCAAACCATAGCATACAAGTCTGTGGTTTCCATAATCATAGACTCATAGAATGGTAGGGGTTGGAAGGGACCTCTAGAGATCATCTAGTCCAACCCCCCTGCTAAAGCAGGTTAGCCTAGAGCAGGTTGCACAGGAATGCATCCAGGCGGGTTTTGAATATCTCCAGAGAAGGAGACTCCACAACCTCCCTGGGCAGCCTGTTCCAGGGCTCTGTTACCCTCACAGTATAACAAGCACCACGAACTCTTCCTTTGCCCCTTTTCTGACCTACCTGACTGTTAGGCATTAAGCACTGAGAGAAGTCATAGTTTGTCCATCTAGTCACAACAAACTCATGCCAGAAAAAGCAATCACAGATAACCATCTCAATAAAAAAAAAAGCCCAAAGTTTGGAGATTACTTTATACTCGCTTAATAATGTGTTTCATTCAAGGTGGAACCGTGCATTATTACACAGGTAGGCTGAGATTTTCCAATCTGTATTAAGGATGTGTACACTGGTTTCTTGAGAACAAGGCATTCAAATCTCTTGAGCATTAAAAATGTTATTCACTTTATGAAGAATTAGGGCAAACGTTGGTTGCCCGAGATAGTTAGCACTGCTAAAATCATTACAGTTCTGAATGTCAGTAACATTCTGTTCTTCAGGTGTGAAAGGAAAAATTCCTATAGGAACATTATTTTGTTTGAAACAATTCCAGATAATTCCAATAAAAAATACTTAAAATAAAAATTCCAGATAATTCCAATAAAAACTCTTCAATTTAATCTTACTGAATTATGCAAAAGAAATATCATCTACTTACCAAATCACTTCATTGGGATACGAATCACACATTTCAGGTTCAAATATTTTTGGTAAAACAGTTTTTCAAACACACAGATGCATTCAGAGATTCTGTGGAGACAATACAGAGGCAACATCAATGTTTTTGCAGGGTCTGTTGTTTACAAGTATTACAATATTTCACAGTGTATCATAGATAGTATCCCTATGACAATTTTGAAAACATGTTTTTTTAAGAAATGGGAATTTCAGTACGTATTTTCTTTTCCGTGTAGAGTTGGTCTGTCACTTTTAGGAACACCATGTCCTGGAAAACGTGCAATTTTTTTTTTAAAACAAGAATTTTCTATTCAGTTCTAATAATTGCTTTATAGCTAGCACATTCATCAAACAATGAGCAATTCACTAGGGTAACATATGCAGGAGCTTGCTCGTATATATTGTCTTCTGCCTGAAAAGAGTTAAATAGAGCATATAAATGATGAATACAGAGTATCTTGGGATACAAAACAACTAAAACAGGTTAATTAGTGAAAAACATGCATCAGAATATAAGGCTCAACTGTAAATGTTATGTTTTTGAAAATCCATTATATCTGCTGATAGTATTTGGGATTATGGATAATATCAACCTAAGAGATTTTAGTTTTCAAACGGAGTTGAGTGGAACATATTAGGGAGTAAGAAATAGTCATTGTTGGAATAATAGTTCAGATGCATTCACATTAAACATACATTAGTGAATACATTTCTTTGACGTGCTCATATATAAGCATAATATCTAAGTGACCTAGAAAATACAGACATAGTATAATCAATGACAGAATAAGCCCTGAGATCTTTGATCAAATATATTCTTTGGCGAATAAACAAAACATGTTATTCTGACAAAAAATATTCTTTGGAGTATTGGAACTGTGAATTCCCCAAGCAGCGCCCTCAGAGGCACTCTGCAGCAGGCTTGCTGTCAGCATTAGATGGGTGAGAAGATACTGATCTGGCTAACGGTATCGCCCCTTAACTCCAGTTCCCTTGGGCAGGGGAATACTCTAATTCCTGTCTGATGTTGCCTATTGCCAGCTTTCTGAGTGAAGACTGTATGTTCCATTGTGCTTCATCGTGCTACAGAGAGCTGCCCTGACTGCTGTCATTTTGACGAACAAGAAATCCACTCTTACGTTGGTAAGAAAATAAGTTTTATGCAGAGGAGTAATGATCTGATTCCTCCTTATTCAAGTGTTGGCAAGGTGTTTTAGGAATTTAAGGACTTTTTTCTTTATCTAAAAGGGTCCTCCTCCCCAGTTTCATTGCTGCTAAATTTGTCTACACTGTTCTTTCCACCAAATTAGTGAGATTTGCAGGTTCGCTGAAATGAATACTAATATGACATTGGTATTTAATTCAAAATGCTCGGAGTTTTCTCCTATGACTGCTTGGTTTGCTGTGTACATGTCTGTGGGTTTCTGAAGGAAGAGACATCAAGATATTTCTATAGAAGGGATAAATGTCCTTAAAGGGTTGTAGTCGAAGACAACAGACTCACGAGAGCCCCAAATACACTAACTTCAAGATAATAACAGTCATTTTGTTAAAACAATCTTCTGGAATTGAGAAAATTTGCAGTCATAATACTGTTTCATAAAGTCTTTGAAATATAATGCATCATGACATAGTTGTGTGGCTATCCATGACCTGTGATCACCCTGTTAAATTTATCTTCTGCAAAACGTGCTCATTCAGAACCATAAACAGGAAAGAATTGCAATGCTGATAAAACATGAACTTGTCAACACAGCAGTAAAGTTTCCTACAGTGAAAATAAAAGAATTAGTTTTCAGTACTTAAGAAATACTTTTGATTTTTAATACCAACACTAAAGTATGCAATCAAAGAATCATTTAAGTTGGAAAAGACCTTCAACATCAAGTCCAACTGTTAACCTAACACTGCCACCACTAAACAACGTACCACATCTAAACAAGCACCACATCTACATGTCTTCTAAATACCTCCAGGTATGACGACTCCAGCAGTTCCCTGGGCAGCCTGTTACAATGCTTGACAACACTTTCAGTGAAGAATTTTTTCCTAATATCCAATCTAAGCCTTCCCTGGCGCAACTTGAGGCCATTTCCTCTTGTTCTATTGCTTGGGAGAAGAGATCAACACCCACTTTGGTACAGCCTCCTTTCAGGTAGTTGTAGAGAGCGATAAGGTCTCCCCTCAGCCTCCTTTTTTCCAGGCTAAAGAACCCCAGTTCCCTCAGCCGCTCCTCATCAGACTTGTGGTCTAGACCATTTACCAGCTTCATTGCCTTTCTCTGCACAGGCTCCAGCACCTGTGTCTTTCTCCTAGTGAGGGCTCCAAAACTGAACACCGTATTCAAGGTGTAGCCTCGCCAGTGCCGCGTACAGGGGGACGATCACTTTCCTAGTCCTGCTGGCCACACTATTTCTGACACAAGCCAGGATGCTGTTGGCCGCCTTGGCCACCTGGGCACACTGCTGGCTCATATTCAGCTGGCTATTGACCAATAATCCCAGGTCCTTTTCTGCATGGGAGCTTTCCAGCCACTCTTTCCCAAGCCTGTAGTGTTGCATGGGGTTGTTGTGACCCAAGTTCAGGACCCGACACTTAGCCTTGTTGAACCTCATACAGTTGGCCTTGGCCCATTGATCCAGACTGTCCAGATTGCTCTGTAGAGCCTTTTGACCCTTAAGCAGATCAACACTCTTGCACAACTTGGGGTCATGTGGAAACTTGCTGAGGGTGCACTCAATCCCCTTGCCCAGATCATTGATAAAGACATTACAGAGACCTGGCCCCAATACTGAGCCCTAGGGAACACCACTTGTGGTCAGCTGCCAACTGGATTTAACTCCATTCACCTCAACTCTTTGGGCCATCCAGCCATTTTTTTTACCCAGCAAAGAGGACATATGCATTTTTAAAGTAAAAACCACATAACAATTCCAAACACGTAGACAAAGTCTTTTTTTATATGGATGCTCTCAATTTGTGTTAGGCAATTGACATTTTAAATACGGGTTGGAAGAGAATATACATCAGGGTATGCAGATAGAAATGTTAAAATACATATTTTATTTTGACAAGTAAAAGCTCTGTCAGAAGGTCTTTGATTCACAAAGCTGGAATATGTTCATAGTTTTGAAATATGATCCTCTATCATAGTCACTTCTTAGGTTAATGTCTTAAATACAAACAAATGCACATGAGACAGAATCCTAGCCTGATTTGCTTGAGGCGCTGTAAGAATAATAAGAAAAAAACTGTTAAGAAGATTTAGCATGAAAGGAAGTGATTTTTTCCCCCAATTTTTACCTATTTGTCTGAAAAATGAACTCTGCCATTACTGTGTCTAATACATGAGGTGCCTAATAATAAACACATTCAAATTGACACTTTTTTCATTCAAAGGGACTGTCTAAATATTTCCTGTTGTCCAAATATAACTGAACAGTGATATTCCAAACAAATATACTTCAGTGCAACCCAAATAAATTCATCTGGCAAAGAAAATAATTATGGCTTATACTAAACTATTTCCATTGAAGAAACCAGATTGCAGCCGATGCTCAATACAAGGCTTTTTAAAGAGAAATATTAAATCATTGCATCTTCTGGAAGTGCCACCTTTCCAGTGCTAGCAGTATTTCAAACCCCTTTTAAATACTGTAGTTGTAGATTTTTTTAAAAACTCATGATTTTTAGTCATAATGTAAATCATCCGGATAGATCCAATATGCAACTAAGACTATGTACGAAAGACAGATAGATCCAATACGTGGCTAAGACTAAGTGTGATAAGTAAAATACATAGAAACTAAGAATGCATCAGAAGTCTGGTTTTTTTTCCTTCTCCTCCTCTGTAAGTAAACATCTTTCCTTTCAAACCACTGAGTATCTGTCACCCCCAAACATGGCGTGTAGTTCCTTATTATGCCCCAAGACAACTCCTTTACTTTGAGTACAAACGGTGTGAGCTTTGTACCATTAGCATTAGCTAGCAGGTCTTCAGGGCCTTTGGATTCAATTTCTTGTATTCATTCTTAACACCTTGAGATTTAATTTGCTGTATGCACTAATGGATGACAAAATCACATAACAGATAGTTGAAATTTTCTTGTAAAATTCTGCTGATATGTACAACAGGGTCCCAAAGCTACAAATTAGAGTAAAAACATACTAAAACCAGAGGCCAAGCTGCAAAGTTCCTGTGACTCTGATGTCTGAACAAGATGCAGCAATATTTTGTGAAGACAGCATGTAGTAAGAAAAATGGATACAACAGAGCAGAAGTCTATCCAAGGAATTTTTATTCCCAAAGCATAGACAAAGTTGCTAGATACCATTTTATCTCTGTTATTGTCAACATCATCCCCATAAACACCAACATTCTCACTTGCCCATGATGGAGAATCTTTGAACCAAACAAATATAGATAAATAATAGGCAGGGAATCTACCCATGTAAAATTTCCAACACAGTTTTCTGTCGGAGGTTTCAGAAGTGTGATTATCTGTCAAAAACCTGTATAGTTTCCAATCCTTAACTTGAACCGTCTAGAGGCAAGACATGTTTTATTACTGTATAAGCAAACATCCCCACCCCCCCCCCCCCCCCNAATAATAGGCAGGGAATCTACCCATGTAAAATTTCCAACACAGTTTTCTGTCGGAGGTTTCAGAAGTGTGATTATCTGTCAAAAACCTGTATAGTTTCCAATCCTTAACTTGAACCGTCTAGAGGCAAGACATGTTTTATTACTGTATAAGCAAACATCCCCCCCCCACCCCCCCAGCAGATAAACTAGTGAAAGCTATCCCTCCTTCTGTTCTGTGTCCTTATGTAGTCAGCCATGGACTGAAATAAAAGCATCAAGACTCTTCAAAAACAGTCAGAGCAATGAAGGGACTTTCTCACCTCATATTTAGAAGATAAAGGTGAGCTTTGCCTCAGTGACCCTTCTTTCTTTAAGCCAAAATTAAAGCTAGTCTTTTAAAAGCCAGTATCTTTCTAAGTTACAAACTGAACAAAAAGGTCATGCATAACCTCAATAGCAATATCTCTTTTATCCCTGTATAGAGTCAACAACCTGTTTTCTACTGCAAAATTGTATAAGGAGCAAAGCATCAGCTAAGCTCCTATAAAGAATCTGTTGAGCTGATAAAAATATGAGCAGATGTAGCAATGAAATCAGACAAAACATGAGCTGATACACAGAAGGGTTCATCTGGGTTTATCTCCACTGTAAGGGAGAGAGAAGGTGTGCGGCTCAGGCTGATGGGAGCCCTTGTCCTCGTGCCAGAGCTGCTGGGGCTGGTTGTCAGAGGTGGTGTTTTAGGGAGGGCTGTTACCTCCAGAGCTGTTGCTTGACTGGAAACATCAGATGTCACGTTGATACCACGGCCATGTAGAATCAAAAATAGGCAGGCAAAGAAGCAGGAAGGACATGTAGTGTGAACATACAGAGGCTTCACTTCTGGGAGATGGAATGGTGACAGTAGGTTATTTTTGCAGCCACTGGGAAAAGGAAAATTCCCATGTGCTTTCAGGAGTATCGTTGGATGTAGAGTCGTTAAGACCCTGGAGCTAGATCCTGTGCCTGCGCAGATGTGACTCAGTGTTATTTCTAAGCAATTCTCATACCAAACACACTGTAAACTGAAAATTTTCCAGAGACATATGTAACAAATGAGTAATTTTTTTTTGCTGTGCAGTTACACAGGAGTCAAGATGTCCCACATCGGTACAGTAAAACTCCTCCCAGCACTGCAGCACATGTGGCTGTTGGCATGATCCAATCTCACAGCCAGGAAGTACTGGCGTTACATTTCTCAGTAGATGGTCAGTTAAGCTCTCAGGAAATGGGGAGCACCTGTCTTTTTGAGTTAGCATTTTTTCTATTTTGCTGTCTATCTCTCTATATACTCATCATCTCTATCTCTTAGTTTGTGTTTCCCCACTTTCTTGGTCCTGTAAAACTAATTCAGGTTGTTAACCCGATCCTCACCCAACATTTTTCCTGCTGGGACTGAAATCGCTCCCTGCATTCCCCGATTTGGTCACTCAGCCTACGAAGCGGCCATTGACACCGCAGAATGACAGGACAGTCCTCTACAACAGCTCACGGACTGTATATAGGGATAACAAGCCTTTTATATTTCCTTGTATCTCAGAGAGGCCCCAAATACCACCAGAAACTGACCCATTCAGATAGGTCACTGCTTCCTTAGGAGTTAACCAAATCTTTCTGGAATGGATACAAATTTTATCACATAATAAAAGAGATAAATGACGTTAGCCTTATCTTATTCTTGGCTATAGACTTTCTTCAAGTATCTGCTCTTATATTACTATTCCAAATGGAGGAACAAAACAAAGTAGCTTACTTAAATCATCTACTAAAAAAAACAGCAATTAAAAATATGACCAGGAATAACCCTGCATTTGAAAAATAACTGTGAAGTTTGCTTTATTAAAATCAAATGTCTTAGCCACAAACAAAAAATAAGAGTCTGGACTTTCATAATAAAATTTCTATTCCATTAAAAAAATATTTTCCACATTAAAAACAACTGATTTGCTGCAACCAAATTTCAGTAAGTCTCTTATTAAAAGAAAATACAAGAATCAATTAAATGCTAAGAAAAATGAGGAGAGAAAAAAAGAAAACAAGATGAAATGTTAGCAGATGCACACTCCAGAGTTTAGACTTTTGTTGTAGAGAATTAATATGATTACATTATTTAATTGAAACATCATGCATCTTGCCACATGTTGTTCCTTAACCAGTCAATACATACAGACTATGCTTGCAGGATAGACAAATTCTTGAGAATCATGGGTATTATAGTGACATGAAAATGACATATGCATTTTTAAGTGAGGAAAGATACATAGGATTGGGGAATTAGCAATGGTCACTTTAATTAAAAGCGTGGCCATATCATGTGTTTACATTGCACAAGAGTGTTATGAAACATTTAGGTAATGTTTGTGTTCTCAGTTTTTATACTTTGTCAGATTGCATATTAAGTCTAATAAAATACATCATAAAACCTTGCAACCATGATGATATACACAGTCTTGTAAGTGGCTGAGTAATTCCATTATTCTCTCTCAAGTTTCACTGTCTCTTTTGTGATGGTGCAATCTGATAAACTAGGGGAGCAAGGTAGGTCAAATGTTTTCATTCAGCTTATGCTAAATAGAGTGCCAACTGGGGAGAAGGGGGGGGTGGCATGGAAATCAAGTCCTAGGATTGCATTCCAGTAATTAACATTTTCTGAAGAAAAAAAGGACTACATTTTTCGTTCTATTTCATAACACTTTCTACTAATTACAGTGTGTTTTCATCATTCCTATATCAGAAATATGGACCCTTGCCTTGGTGAACAGCTTCCTCAAGACAAGCATGCCGCCAAAATATATCTAGTACTATGACTTGAACCTGCATGCTTATGAAGAGTACTAATAGGCATCTCCTCTACTCCTCCGCAAAGGCCTTGAGCATGTAACTACCATTCATAGTGATGGAAGATGCGCACAAGTTTCCAAGTGGGAAAACGTGTTTCTGTCTTTTAAATTCCCACAATACAGCCTGTTTACTAAATGTTGTTGGTTAATGATAAACTATCTTTCAGAAAGCTCCACTACATTCAACATGTGAAGACAGGTTATATTAAATAAGTATAAGTCAATGATCACATTTTAACTTGGGGAGGGAAGGACTTGGTGCTTGATACTAAATTTACTATAGAAAATCAGTGGTCCATTTTCTTCCTCTCTTTAGGAAATTTTTTGTGTGTCTACACGTGCTAAAGGTTTCTCTGGTTTCATCAAATACGACCTTCTATAACTGTGAATGAATATTTCCCACAGGGAAACTCCTCTGAAACTATGTTTAAAACAACCTTTCCTTTGGACCAGCCAGGAAACTCTGTATTGACCTGAAATAGTTCACTAAAGTAGATGTGAAAGTCAGAAAGAAGGCACAAGGAATAAAAACAGCAAAAAGGAGGATGCTTTGTGTCTCCATAAAGGCAACAAACCAGAAGAAGTATTCCTGTTGTCCTGCAGTCATATGATGCTCAGAGAGCACCACTTTTGTCATGTAAGAGGAGAAGGGAGGCCCTAGATTTGATTGCGGCTTATGCTATTGTAAAGGGAGACAGGAACAGTTAAACACACTCAGCAAATTTTGAAGGATCTGAGTATGTCCTGATGGTTTCTAATTTTGCCTAGTAATTTGATAATAAACTGTAGAGACCCTTTTATGTGTACTTTGTGTTCAGTGAAGTCACATCAGAGAAAAGAACAGATCATTTGCATCCATTTGGAAGCTACTCACCATGCACCTGGGCAAAAGATACTACAGTATTGCTAAACAACCTCTCCTCAAACCCCTATTCATTAAGAGGAAAACTTGTATACATATACTCCAGAAGGACACAGACCTATTGGAGTGAGTCCAGCAGAGGGCCACAAAGATGATCGGGGCCTGAAGCACCTCTCCTACGAAGATAGGCTGAGAGAGTCGGGGTTGTTCAGCCTGGAGAAGAGAAGGCTCCGGGGAGATCTTATATCAGCCTTCCAGTACCTGAAGGGGCCTACAAGAAAGTTGGAGAGGGATTTTTTACAAGGGCATGTAGTGATAGAATAAGGGGTAACGTTTTTAAACTGAAAGAGGGTAGACTTAGATTAGATATCAGCAAGAAATTGTTCGCAACAAGGGCAGGGAGACAATGGAACAGGTTGCCCAGAGAAGTGGATGCCCCCTCCTTGGAAGTGTTCCAGGCCAGGTTGAACGGGTCTTTGAGCCACCTGGGCTAGCAGAAGGTGTCCCTGCTCATGGCAGGGGGTTTGGAACTAGATGATCTTTAAGGTCCCTTTCAACTCAAACCATTCTATGATTCTATGATATAAAATTAAGTTTCAGGAAATGCACAGGCAACCCATGCTCCCCTTGTTCATCTCTGCTTACTCAAGTCTGCAGCCTCTAGAAGTCCTCACACCAGTCAGCATGGTTTGTGCTCCCAAGCATCTGCCCAGACACTTCGTCTCTGGGCTATAGTGAACTCTTTACATTAAAGCAATGAGATGCAACTGTGGGACTGACATATTTGATAAGCTGACTGGTCACCTTTGTACTGCATCTGGACTCATACTGAGGTCACTAATCTCACAAGGTCCTTCTTGACCTAGCATACAACTCCACAGGAGAGAAGGATGAAAGCTTTGGGAGAAATCTCTCTTAGGAAGAAATTTAACAAGAAAGAAGCAGAGTTGATGTGATGCCATTTTCCATGTTCTAATGGAGTTCTTTGTTCAGTGCCAGGAAAATGACTGCTTTTCACAGGGAAATATTTCTCTGTCTAAATTAGCTCTGATTTTAGAGCCTCCACTGGTGGAACAAGGGGACTATTATAATGTCTGGAGATCTTCAAATCCTAAGTACTCCTCCAGGTATAGAAGAATCAACTCCACATCCAGATGTAACTTAAATATCTTATCACATTGAAAGTAAAACTGAGCTAGTTCATAGAAAAGCTTTTGGTGAACCAAAATGAAAATTTCAGTCAGGCAAAAGAAGTTTCTTATTCTCTTAGTTGTGTAGGTTACATTCATACTTTCAAAGGTAGTGTTCTAAGAGGCAGATAGCAAAAGCAATAGCTCTAAGAGGGATTATTTGTGTCCATTCACCAGCAGGAAGGATTAACTTTAAATCCATTTCATCAACTGAAATATTGATGCTAAAAAAGACAAAAACTTAGAAATGTTGCTGATTATAAGATCTGCATGCATTTTTGTTGTTATAATTTTCTTACATACTGAAAAGAATTTGGAGATGTTCCAACAACTTTTATGTTTCAATATGATTCTGGAATAAAATACAAGGAATATTGTCACGGTTTAAAACTGGGCTGGCTGTTAAGCGAACGACAGACGCTCTTTGTTAACCCCCTCCCTCCCCGAAGTGGGGGGGAAAGAGAAAAGGGAAAGAGACTTATGGGTTAGAAAAGTTAAAACAGCTTTAATCTAACTACAATAATAATGAATAATAATAATAATGAAATATATACAAATATATACAATTGAAATTGTATTGAATATATACAAATATGTACAAAACCGATATCGAGCTCCCCCCCACTGATGACGAATACGTCACCCGGACGCTGCGGGGCACGCCCCAGGAAAGTCCCGGACTGTACTCAGCAGCAGCAGGCAGGAGCTGGATTCAGGAATGCACGGATCGGGATCGAAGGCAGAAGAATCAGACAGAGTCCTCCTCGGATGCCGGCCATAGAAGAAGAGAGCGAGACCCTCGTGATCCCTCTGCTTTATACCGAGTATGACGCGTATGGGATGGAATACTCCCTTTGGTCAGTTTTGGGTCACCTGTCCGACCCGCTCCTCCCCACCGCAGGGTCGCAGGGGTGACGACTTCTCTGCTCTTTCAGTTCCGGCGCACAAGAAAGTTAGCAGAAGCAAGCATCGACCTTGGTCTCCATAGGGATAACTATAAGCAAGGGCCTTTCTGCATACCATTGCTTCTGATGTTCCAGCACTAACTATAAACACCGAGCCTTATCACTGCTAGAAGCAGCTACTGTCTGGAAAACATGCAGTTCATTTCAGAGAGTGCAGCTTCTCAGAAGAGACTTAACTAAAAAGCAAAGTTACTAAAAGAAAATCGGTTCTGTCCTGGCCCAAACCAGGACAAATATAATGTTTGGCACTTGAGAACTGAGCTCAAGTAGACCGTCCTGGGGACAACAGTTACAGTAACAGAGCAAAGAAGATGTTTGAGATGAGTAAGTGTTTACTGGTGCAAAGGTAATTACAGCATATTCTCTTTTCAGAGCCTCATAGAGGATGTAGGCATTGGAGGTCACAGTGTTTTCTAGTGATAAGCATGAAGGGAAACCAGATACTCCTTGTCTGTCTTTCACACCAGCTCACTGCCACCACTGCTGAATCACTGACACCAACTACAAAGTTGAGACATAATTCTGGGGAATGTGAACATAGATATATCATCTGACCCAAAACCCAATCTCAATAAACCCCCTCCCAAAACATACAAACCATGATGTCCTTACTGCAAGCCATATAATTCTCTACCTGGAAACCATTCTGTACCTATAGTCACGAGTTTAGGAATCCATCTACCTATTCAGGCTCCTTGGTGGATTTGATCCCCAAATTATTAATAAAGCTTTGTCTTTGTCAGCCTATGTCTGATAGATTAGGTGTATTTAAAATTTCAAATTATATTTCATGTATCTTCAATTGAGACTTCTTTAGAGCCCCGGATACAGACACAGATTATACAGATTCAGAACATACGAATATTTCCCAATGAACTCATCTTGTTAAGAAAAGAAATCTCATAAGATAAAGGGCCATTGAACATTTTTAAATTAGTTCATCTCCATCTAAAAATATATTAACTTACATAGTTCTAAATGATGCTTAAATTTCCAATAATAGAAAAATAATTTGATAAAAATATTTTTTCCTTATTTCCATTTTTAGAAAGGGCAAGAAGAGTTTTCTATTAGATGAGTTCTGACTCTTAATTCTTATTCATACTGAAGACAAAGTTTGATAAGTTGGGATTTAGAATTTTGCTCAAGAAGGAAATTTTAATATGTTGTATTTTAATACACTATTGAAACAAAATTTTTAGCAACAGTAGACGTTATATTTGAAATATGGATATAATACAAGTAAAAATGAAATGATGACATAAACACAAAATAAAAATACTGAGTCTCTGTTAAAATGTATTTCCTAACTGAAAACAGTTCCATCAAAATGGTACTATACAACTGCATTGTCTTTCTGCTTTCCTCTATAATGGTTTTACATTCCACATCTTCCAATCGTTAAAGGTATTATTGATTTAAAGAATACAGTGGACCATTATCAGTATTCACTCTTCTTTAAGCACACATTATTCCATAAACAGCTTTCCCACATAATATGGTTGTTATACCTAACAGTCTTTCACAAACTACAACAAGACTTTTCAGAAGAGTTGAAGACTTCCAGAGACAGAGAAAATTTCGTACATCTAAGTAAAATCACTCAATGTTTACATAATACAAATCAGGAAGCATCATTTTCTGGTGTTGGAACACATACCAGTATGGTAATAGGAATCCAAAGAATTAAAAATTATAATTTCAATTTAGATATAAAATATGTATCCATGTAATAAAAAAAATTAAATAAGTATTAAGCTAAATCTGATTAGAGTAGAAGGAACAAAAATAAATCTCAGTAACGATTACTATAATAAACTGTCACTTGCCTGTAATTCTCTCTTTGAATACTAAAATATAAATAA
>VZSC01015399.1:158447-171069 GCA_013398225.1 Steatornis caripensis
AATGAATAAGAGAGGTTTTGAGAATTGAGAATAAACTACGACCAGAAGTGTTTGTTAAATACTTCAAGAAGTTTCAGAAAATGGTATGACATTTCACCTAAATGTCAAATAAAAATAGGTGTGACCACGTACACCCAAAAAGTAAGGCATGTAGTCTTTAAAAGCCAACAACAACCATAACAATAAAACGAGCTCTTCTACAATATCAACAACTTAAACTGTGAGTTTTTTTGGCACTGAGCACATGAGAAAAAAGATGAAGCTCCAGACATGCTACCAGTGATAAGTTTTCACAGTTTGGAAATGTAGTCATCAGTTCTGCTGAAAAACAGCCACCAAATCAGGCTGTGCAGAACAGTGCCTTTGTCGCACTGACAAAAGACTAATTGTTTGCATTGTTAGAAGGACTGACTGCTTCAGAACAAACCACCACTATTCAAACTTGTCAGAACAAGCTTGGAGAAAACTAGATAAGAGCACTTGAGTGATCTGTACACAGAGACAATTGAACTGGAAGTGAAGTTACATACACGAATGATCTATTGTGTGGTGCAGCTTTAATTGTGTGAAACAATTCCTCGGTCTTTTTTGCAGCAATGATATTCCGTTTACTAAAGGTCTTATTTGATGGATGTTTCAGGGCATACAGCTTGCATGCTAGTGATTTTTAACAAATAGTATGCTGACAACATGTGATGATAGGTACTTCGTATAAGGTATGGAAATATTATTTTCTGAAATATGCAAGCTGGTTTGAATTCAGTTTCACTTTAAATGCAGTAATTTACAATTTTAAATAACTATGCCACACAATAATCCCTGTACAACACATGATATTCAGGAATGGATACAGATGGAGTTTCCCATACAAAAAATAGATCGTTATGAACTGCACCTGTTTCTACCAGCCGGATGACCCTGCACTGTAATTCTTATGTTGCAGTAACAATTAACAGATTAGTATTTAACTGTTCTTACCCAACTGTTAGTATAAACCAGGGCACACACATCCCTTGAGATTTGAGCCATCAACAAACAACTTAAGCACGTGTGTTATGGCATTCACACTTGTAGTCTCACGGGGATGTCAAACAAACTTTGAGCATAAAAGAGAAAGGTATGTTCATGTAATGAGGAGCCACATTTGTACCTCTGACGCTCTGGCTAGAAGAGACTTTCAGGAAATGCGAGTTTTCTCTAAGTGTGACATAAAAGTGGAGATATTTATTCAAGTGACACAGAAAGAAGGGTAATGGTGGGACTGTAGTCATGTTGATGTTAATTTAAATTGGAAATTAAGATTTACACATAAAGCACAAAGACATGCACACAATCAGCCAAAAGAACAATCCCAGATCGGTGTAAGTGAAAATGAACAGACACAAGTGAAAGTGAACATACAAGATCAGATGAACAGAAGTGGTCTTTTGGGGGACAATTTTACAGTAAGAGGGCTCCAAAATACTCAATCAGAAATACTAATATGAAACAAACATGCTCCTCCTGGTATTTTCTATAGTTTATACACTTCAGCAAAGCTAATGGTGTCTAATCCCATACAGTATTTTCTGACATCAAATCATCACCAGTTCTTACTTTTCAGCAAGTACTAGCTCAATTAGTATTATATTATGTGTACATATCTAACGCAGGCTCATATTTATCTGAATAATACATACAATAATTTCTACTGTCTGAGTACTAACACATAATAACAAATAATAGCTTTCAAAATACTTTCGTGCATCAGCACTTCCATACTAATAAGAACTTCATGCCTATTTTCATGCTTGGAAAAAAAGACTAGAAACCTCACTTGAACATATGAAATGTTATGTCAGTAAACTTCTGTAAACAAATGCACAAAGATGTATTATGGCCAAATGAGCAAAGAATCCTGCACACAGAAAGGTGAAATAATCAAATGTGCTCTAAAGTACATTCTGTGTTGGATGTTTTTACCCGAGCATTAGGAGGTAACATCAGGCACTTTCAGAAAGGTTTGTTGGGTTTCTTCTTAAGTTCTTGAGGAATTCTCATTTTAGCTATGAAATGGTAATTTCCTTATGGTAGACTGATGACGTAAATGCTGGGAGAACAGCATTAGGTGAATACGTGTTTTTCTCATTATAGCTATTTTCACAGCATTCTAGATGAATTATTCTATTTTTAAAGGCAAATAATACTCTTCACGTGTAGAATTCTACATACATAGGTGAGGTGTGCTTTTACAGAGATCCATTTGCAAGTAGAGGCAGGGATATGTATCCTAATTTTTAACGTGAATCCTCATCCAAATTTAACAGTAATGTGATTTTAAAAAAAAAATTAAACTCATCTTATGTTTCATGCTAATTTCCTTTTGTGATTCTGATTTGCTTTTATTGTAGGAACATAGTAACTGACAGCTTATTCATGAATTAGGTCCTGCATACTGTTTACGACAGCTGTAGACTTGAATCATCCCCTGTCTGAGCAAAACACAAATTTCCTAGGCGTGTATCAAACTGCATTCAACCTAAATGGGAGATGACTTAAAACTACAGCCCCCAAGCCTTCAGCAAATGTAAAGCCTGTCATGTGAAATTCAATGTGGATCTTAATACGTGGTGTTCTATTGAGCTACTGTACTTGATTCAAAACTAAATTTAGGTATCGGAGAATAAAATTATAATCACAAAGCCTTTGTGAAAAGAGAGAACACAAGAATAAAACATTTTTTTTTCTTACTGTAGTGGTAATGGAGAGACTTTCCACATAAAGACAATGTCGGGGTTTTTTCATAAAAGTATATGGCCAAATTTATTCCTGATATTATTCAACTGATATCATTCTTCCTGTTCCTATAGTCTTAACTGACATTGCTAGCTTTTACTGCCTTTGGAAAAAATTATGTCTTGGTTCATACATGAAATGAATAGGCTTAGACAGGGAAATAAAAAAAAATAACCTCCCTGATTTTAGTCATAGTGAGCAAAAATCTCAGGGATCAAAAAGTCTACTGTAATGCAGATTGGAAAAGTGTTCATGCACAAGAAATCCAAGTCAACTTTCTGAAGAAAGCTTGAGGGTTACCAGAATATCACTTGAACCTGAGATACAGTATACGAACTTAAGATATGGTATAAACTTCTGTTGTTTTATGGCTATATTAAAGTGCACAAAAGCTTTGTAAAAGTTTACCGAGGTTGAAAAAGTATCAGCGCTTTTATATCGAAGTTTTCTGATTCCTTCTGACAAAGTGAGCGAAGTTATGTGCTTTAATACAATCTCCAGCAAGTAAATAGACATTTTTTGAGCCAGCAATGTGCCCTTGTGGACAAGAAGGCCAATGGCACCCTAGGGTGCATTAAGAAGAGCATGGCCAGCAGGTATCTCCTCTGCCCTGGGGAGGCCACTTCTGGAGCACTGTGTCCAGTGCTGGGCTCCCCAGTTCAAGAGAGAGAGGGAGTGACTGCAGAGAGTCCAGCAGAGGGCAACAAAGATGATGAGGGGACTGCAGCATCTCTCTTATGAGGAAAGGCTGACACACCTGGGTCTGTTTAGCCTGGAGAAGAGAAGGCTGAGAGCGGATCTGATCAATGCTCACAAATATCTAAAGGGCGGGTGTCGAGAGGATGGGGCCATGCTCTTTTCAGTGGTGCCCAGCGACATGACAAGGGACAATAGGCACAAACTGGAACACAGGCAGTTCCACCTGAACATGAGGAGGAACTTCTTTACTGTGAGAGTAACAGAGCACTGGAACAGGCTGCCCAGGGAGGTTGTGGAGTCTCCTTCTCTGGAGATATTCAAAACCCACCTGGATGAGTTTCTGTGCACCCTGCTCTAGGGCCACCTGCTTTAGCAGGGGGGTTGGACTGGATGATCTCTGGAGGTCCCTTCCAACCTCTACCATTCTGTGATTCTTTAAATCAGCCATTGCTATTAGGTGCTGGACAGAATTATATGCTTAGTTTTCAAATATTCTCAGCTTTCAGAACTCTGATTCATTTACTCAGAGCCACTATAATTTAAGATCTGGATGCACTACAATCCCCTCAAAGGTGAGGAAAAAGCAATTAAAAACACTACAAAAATTTTAAGCATATTTCAGATTTATTTGGTATATATACACTTTAAAAATTTTTAACATCTAACCTATACTATCGTTTACATGACACTCATAGTTACCAAATGTATTAATAATTCTGAAGAATGATTTTCAGCCCAGCAAGTTTAAGAGACATGGGGATACCTGGCAGCATAGCAAAGGGACCAGAGATAACAGTATAAGAAGAAGGGAGAGTAAAAAGAAACAGGAGATAAGGGCAGGAGGAGTTTAGTGATGCGGGATGTAAATCAATTGAATTTACAGGACCCATAAAACTGGACTTTGCTGTTCATAGAAGATCTTGTCAGGGTAAACCACATTCTGGATGGCATAGCTTCAAATAAGGCAATACATATACACCCTATGATGCACTGAACCACACTAGACCTATGCTAGCTATAACTGTGCTCCAAAGGTATTTCCATCAAGCTCAAGAATCACTATCTTCAGAAGTGGAAAGCAGCCACAGCTTATTGTACAACTAGAGTTGGGTGATGTTCGATTCCGGTCTCTTTCAAATCTTAGCATTTGGCATTTGTTTCTAGAGTGGGTGAGCTGAAATCCAAGATGGAGAGACGTTCTCACACAGGGAAAGTCTAGATTCAGAGCTGACCTTTTGGGGTCTTTGGTTTATGTAGTTTGTGAGCTGGTGTGGAGAGGACATACATAATATTATTTAAGACAAGGATCATAGAATGGTACTACTGTTCTTTTCCAGCACCATTGAAAGATTAATTGTTTAAGATAGTGATAAAAAAAAATTTGTCTAAATGTAAAACCATTGAGTTAGTTACATAGCAATTCATACTGGGGCCAAGGCGATTAAAGTCTGAGAGTTGCCACACTGAAATACGGGGCTGAATGAATTCGAGGTAAAGAGCAACTCCTTAATCTAGCAACTCCATCACCCTCTGTCAGACAGTACACTAGGAGTGTTTCCCCGCCACACTTCTGCAGAATGCTGTAACCCCTTCAGGCCAGAGGAACATTACTAGCAAGTTAGTCTGTTTCAAAGTTTTCAGGCTGCCAAATCATGTTCACTCTCTGAGTATACACACAGAAATTCCTGTCTCAGTCTTCTGTTTAAAAAGACACCAATGTTATGGTTTATATAAGGCTAGGATTAGGAGAGCAACACGTCCATCAGAAACCGAAATTAAGCCTCTTCGAACATCTTAAGCAGAAAGGAAGTGGGTCACTCAATTATCTATGCTTAAAATTAGGCATTTAACTTATTTCAGCTTATATTGAATTCTTTAAATCATTCATGGGAATTCACCGATCATTCAAGTTAAATATCTGAAGTAGTGAGAACTAGGCATCTAGAGGCAGACATGTGTTAAACACACATCAGTTAATAAACAGGTTTTGATTTAACAATCAAAGATGCATTAAACTTTTGAAAGGTACGTTCAAATTACTTGTATTTTGAGAAGAAGAGAGGAAAACATAATATGCTTCTGTTTTGCTCAGGCCTATGCAGGTAACAGTGAGAGGAGAAGAATGGGCTCTGAGGAGAGCTGGGCTGCGCGGCCCCATCGCGTTCTCATTACAGAGAAATAGGAATGAAAAGTATCAGGTATAAAAAGGTGCTCAACTTCAGTGTTAATGCTACAAAGGTGTTGTTAATAAAGGCCTAATATATGACCTTACCATATGTTTCCTTGAAGTTCAAAGTAGCTTGGAAAGACCAAAGCCAGGCTAACAGATACTGGTTTCAATGAAGTAAAGTATCCACTAAAACAAGCCAATATTACTAACACACATATTATTAAGAATCACCTCAACAATTGATTTGGTCAAGCATTATTCAGAATCAGGTTGCTCTCAAAAATATTAACAAAGGACAATACTTAATACTTAAATATCGCAAATTTGCAGTTAACATTTATTTTTAGTTTTTCATTACAGGAGTATTGTTGGAAATGTTTAACAAGGAGACTGTCCTAACAATACAAGTGTTCCTGAATTCTGTTTTTTGTTTTATTCAACCATAACAGAAGCCAGCTGCTGATGTTAGATGTGAATTGGCTTTGATCTTCACCAAAACACAGAAGTATCCTTTCTACATTTCTTTCTAGTCCCACACCTCATGGTCACAGTGATCAAAATCCAGAGACCCTCACGTGTCTGACCTAACTGCTCGGTGGGAAAGGGTACAGAGCACATAAGATGCAGCTGTTTGCAGACACAGAGCATTTCTCTACGACCACAGTTTTTTAGTATACCCTCTGAGGGTGATGACAAGATGGTTGAAAAGGACATTTGTATTAAGCTTGTATTACCCCTTGCTTCAGCAATCTTACTGATTGCTACAGGATCTAGCAGCTTTTGTTTCCATCACCTACTCTCCCCACTGCTTTCCCCAAGGTGACATATATAACTAACTTCTGCGGTATTTTTCTGAGTAAACATAGCTGTAGCTAGAAATAGGAACAGAAAGCTTTGGCTGATATAAGAATCTCTGAAGCTTGTGTGATGCTTGGCTCAAGCCCTTACAGACTGCGGCCAGGAAGGCATTTCCCCACAGGGCTGCATGGCAGAAGTGCCTGGGCTGTGGGTCTCCTCTGCTAGCATAGACTCTGCCTTGCATCTAGGCTCACCTGGCAATTTCACTTAGCAAGTTCGTCACTACTGCGGTGTCCTGTGATACAAATAAAGCTTCTGAGATCTCCTGCCTTCTTCCTGTGGCACATTGTAATTGTGACCATAGATCTTTTATCATGGGTTTAAGGTTGTTACAGGGTATTAGAAGTGCTGTGCAGCCTCTGGGAGGAGGAGCAGCAGATGTCCCCCGGGCCTGCCGGGATTAACTGCTTGTTACACGATTGTCAGTCTGACAGCCCCATTGGTCCTTCTCATGCTTGGGTTTCTAACCTGTAAATCATGAACCTGCCCTAGTTACAAAAGAAAAAAATGTTCTCAATTTTTTATTGATTTTTTTTGTTGCTGGTTTGGGGTTTTTTTTGTTGTTGTTGTCGTTTTGTCTTGGCAGTACCTTCTATAGACTCATTTTCATTTATTTTCCCTCTGCACAGCACTTCTTTTCAGAGACAAGTCACAAGCAAAATCAAGCTTATAAAAGATCCAACCCTAAAAAAACTCATTCTATTTAAGCAGATGGCTTAGAAACAATGGCTTAGAAACAATGGCTTAAAATGCCTTATTAACCAATGTAAAACAACCTTTTTAAAAGGTAGAGCTGCATTTCATAACATTATACATATATCTTGCAGAAGCACAGAAACTGAAGATGGAATCCCATCACATAAATTATTCGTTTACTGCCAAGACAGTCCTCTGTAATGTAAGTTTTGAATAGTTGAAAAGTTAAAAAGGTTTTAAAGTTAGAAAAGTTTAGAAGTTAGAAAGGTTTTAAATACTTGTAAGCGGATGACAGAAATCAAGCTTTCCCTAGCTTCTCAGCAAGATAAACCATACAGATATTAAAGCACTATTCTAGTCTCCCTGTTTATGTTTCTGTCCTGGACTGTTTTATTTTGCTAAAATATAGCCTTCACTCGGAATAACTAAGAATAATTTTTGTTGCTTTTCTCATTACAGTATAAATGAAGTATTTGTATGGCATAGATTTGTGCTCCCTTCTAAAAGGAGGGATAGTTTGGGCATAGAAACTGAATACAGGAGGTGGAAAAAATACAAACTTGATTGCAGACTTTCCTATTTGTGATAAAAAGACACACATCATCAGCAGACCAGACATGCAGTTTCCTGTTTGTTTCATTTCAGAGAACAAAGAGGTTGACAAACATATTTGTATATATAATGACACCATGTTAGTCATCTTCCATCATCGAATGTTTCCAAGTCACATGAGATTATAATGGAAAAAAAAAAAAGCTTGTACATTTCAATGGTCAGAAGAAATGAAACTGATCTGACACTTCCTTGTACCTGCACCCTTTGTCATAACTTTTGCTCCGTCTTCGTAACATGCATTTCTGCATTGCAAAGACCATTTGCTTAATAAAATTCAAATATCTGTCAAGTAAATAATAAAACTATTTCTTCACACATCATGCAATACAAAGGCCAAAGAAATTCTAGTAGCACCATGAAAGAAGATTAAATCACAGCTTTGCTAGTGGTCTGTGAAATTTTAGATATTAATAATGTTTCTGAAACGTTTCTGAGTGCAGATTTTGAAACTGTGCTGTGCTTAAGCATTCCTCTGGTTAAGAACTAACAGTCTAAGAACAAAGCACTAATCACTTTTATTTGGCAAACATCACTTCGGGTTGTATTCTTAGGTAGACCAAATTAATCCCTATATATATACACTACTGATAAGCAATGTATACTTTACATACTATTCTTTCAGCAGAGGCCGTGTCTGCTGCACAGCAGTGCAGACTGCATAAGGATTTTCATTTTAGATGCAGAAAAATTTCAGAAAATAATGTCCTTGAGGCCAATATTAGTTTCAATTACAGAAAAAATCCCAGAATTTTCAGGGCAAGAGGAAAAAAAAAAGATTATTCCATTTGTTAAAACTTTGAAGCTGCACAGCTTTTTACCAACTCACTATCTAGTGGGTGAGAAATCCCGAGCAATGTGTAAGTCAGTTTCTACCTGATCTGCACCTCGGTGTGTAACTAAGGAGATTGGTTTTGGAAGAGTCTATGCAAAGGACTGAGCAAAAACTGTCGGACCGCTTCACGACTGCTATAGCCAAATATGCTCCCTCATTTTCCATGCAGGGAAAACAAACTTGATCTATCTGTCTAGCTTGATCTATACAAGCTAGAATCAAAACCCTGCCTTGATACCCTGTAAAACATGGAAAAGAAAGCATGAGAGAAGAGCTGCCAGTGTTGCACATTTCTCCCACTAAATATTCCACATTCTGGTGAAGGTGAGGCTGCACGGATGGCCCTCACTGCATGTTTGTTCAACAACGAGCAAAGTACAAGGTGCACCCTCTCGAGCAGTACAGCAGCTGACCACCTACTGTGTCCTCATACCCTCCATTCTTCTGCTCTAACCAGGAAGTGAAACTTTTCCTTCATTCAATTTATGCAGGATGATACCAGGGTTTATTTTTTTTCCCAACTCTTTACTGTTTTATTTAGAATAGCAGCACAGAGACTGTATGTCTGATATTAATTATACAGTAGAATTTAATGCCCTTCCCAGACTTGTTACGCGACTGTTATCATGAAAGAGAATTTTATGTTTGCAGTCTTGTGAAGACTGAAGAAAACTGCAGATTAGGTCAAATAGAAGGTTTATTTTAGATAACTTCTGTCATTACTTCCCAGGATCAGTGAGCATGCTCAAATACATCCAATAAATTCCCTTGAATTCTTGCTAGGGTAAGAGGATTCTGCATGCAAATGCAATGGTTAAAACACATAAAATATGTTTGATGTCTGTTAGAAAAGACAGCAAGACTCTTTTCTGGATTTTCCTTTTCAGGCTGTTTATAATGCAAGTGTGCTTTCTGTATTCACTTATTTAAGAACAAAGGCTCTAGCAAAAAGGAAACAATGCATTAGGAAGAGGCACTGTGCTACATAATCAGTTTTCAGCTGAGACTTCATTTACCATACTGAACTAGTTTCACACAGTAAGACAACCTTATGACCAAACAAAACAGAAGAAAATCCCTTGTGGGGATGTAGCACTGATCAAGGGAACTTCTTTTGCCAGAAAAGACAGTTTCATCATGGCAGTTAGGGGTTTTCTGACTAGAAAGAAAATTGTGTTGGACAAACAATTCTGCTACAATTGCAGATACCACATTGTTATGACAAGGACTTTAATTTATTTTGGACTGTGCTGTAGTGTAGCTCTATATAACAAAAGAAAATATTACGGGATATACTTATAATCTAGTACTAAAAGGAAATCACATATTTACATGAAATGCATTTCAAGTTAAATATATATTTTGATTCCACTTTGATACACTAATGCTATAAATTATCCTTTTATTTGAAAAAGTCTTTCAGGCCTTTGCCTTAAAATGGTAGATTTAAATAGATCCAGACACAAAGACCCACAAAAATCTAAGTGATCTAAAGCTTTGTGACAGAATCCTCCTTCACAGCATTCCCATGGTAGAAGACAGACACATGTTGAGGGTTTATCATTTCATCCTTTGCTGCAAATTTTACTAAATATTCAGCTAAGTTACTAAAGCTTTTTGGTGGGGGGCAGACACCTACCATGCCCAACAGAGGAAACCTTCACTTTCTAATCTTAACAGAAACACTAGCCTGTACCACAAAATAAAATCCATAAAAAAAGAACATATGTATTTTATTGTAGGTCCCATATTGTTTCTGTAGTTGTATCACAACAACGAACTCTGTATTTCTCTCATCGCAGCGTATTACCATGCTGGTACTAGCTCTTGGAAAAAGGGAAATGCAGAACACACATGTGAAAAACAAGAAAACACACATGGTTTACATTAAGCTGATCTTAAGATGTTAAAACCCAGACCTGCTCCATAGAAGAGCAAAATCAGTATTAGCACCATATGATAATTATTCCGTTTAGGACTAGACCGTAAATTGTAACATGGTGTCTTTCCTAGATAATGCATCCTAATTTGGTTCCATCTTACTTCTGAGAGAGACTGTCTCATCAACATTTATTCAGAGTTACATTCACTGCACCAGTAAGAAGTGCAGCTATTTTTCTGGCAGCCTGCTGCTTCCTCGTTTAATCCAATGCCGAGTGAGATCATTGTTCTCCTTTGTTGAGAGTCAAGCAGTGAGCTACTTATGTCTCTTGACCTTAAATATTTATTGGGCTACAGAAGTTTATTCTATAGACATCTTTGGTTTGGGCATTTGGTTATGATGTGGAAGGTTTAAATATTTGACTTTTCCCTAGAAAAAAATTTGTTTTAAATTTTGCCCTATCTGTTCTTCTTCTACTTTACTGTAGCTAAAGACTAAAACATATGAGATTTTCATACCTTTTCTTACCGTATGGATATTCACCCACAGAAAAGAAAAATATTTACAATTATTATTGAAATGCTTCTGATAGCTTTCTATATTTCTGGTTCAAACTGTAAACTGGCTAGATCACTACAATATCTCTTACATGTTCTTTGGACCACCTGCCCCTCAGCCCAGCTTTGAGTGAATTATAAGAACTAATCTTCCTAAAATAGTTGTGAAACAATACATACATATGTATCTCTTAAGAACGTATGTTAAAGTAACTAATAGATATTCCTAATTACAATGACATAATTTGCAAGAAATTTCATTAAGCAATTCACTAATATAGTCAAGAGAGAAAAGGAAACAATAGGACTACATAAGGTCTAATGTTTTCCCCTAGCTATGTACAGTTGAGTATGGCTGGCAAGAAACCAGGAATTGCCAGGTTTACAGCATTTCCTGATGTTCCATCATTTGTTTTTATTACACATCAAAATAAACTTTTCACTTTTCACAATCCACTAAAAATACAGGAAGATTAAGGAAAGTGGTTCACCTATTTTCTGGATCAAAGCTTAGAACTTTAACTTGTGTCATGACGTGTCAGGTAATTCACCCAAATACCTGGGTCTTCCGGGCTCCTCTGTTCCCCTTCCCCTTCTTATTCCAAGCATAACTTCCACCAAAGTCAACAGTTTCCCCTGAGGAGTTCTTTCTTCAAGTAACCAAGACTTTTGGACATGGTAACATTTAGTTAAAATATTTCTGACATAGAATGGTTTAGCTTGGAAAGCAGCTCTGAATATCATCTGGTCCAACTCTGCTCAAAGCAAGGCTAACTTACAGCAGCTTGCTATATCATTGGTTTAAATATAGATGCTGATAGCCTTCTTACAGGCTTTTCTCTTTCTTAGCTATGTCCAATAATTGTGTATACCTCCTTGCAACTGTAATGATCGGAAATACTCTGGTGACTAACAGTGGATAATTTCAAGCCAGCACCTGTAATTCTGTAATATGTAATTCTGATTTTTATATCAGACACTTGTTTCATTATATTGCCTAAAACGTATCAGCTTAAAGGAGACCATCCATAGGTATTACACACACAGAAATGCACACTTTACTAAGACTGTGTACAGGTTGTGTGATTTCCAGAAAAATCAAACTCTATTTGTACCAATGAAAAATCAGTAGAAGATATGAAGGGATTATTTTTCAGGTAACACTATATCACAAGTTTCCCCACTGAGTTTATTAGAATTATTGGTATATGCCAGCACTTTTCAGTTGCTCAGCAACTCTCCAACTGCTCCATCAGGATACCGTAAGGAACAGTTTGTACTGTGTTCAAAGGAGTCTGTGTAAGAGGACACACTGGTGAAATTGGCCACAGCCCAATGTTACAGACTTATCTTCTAGCACAGAGCTGGCCTAACTTTTCATAGAATCATAGAATCATAGAATGGTAGGGGTTGGAAGGGACCTCTAGAGATCATCTAGTCCAACCCCCCTGCTAAAGCAGGTTAGCCTAGAGCAGGTTGCACAGGAATGCATCCAGGCGGGTTTTGAATATCTCCAGAGAAGGAGACTCCACAACCTC
>VZSC01015399.1:171428-182843 GCA_013398225.1 Steatornis caripensis
ACTCTTCTTAATGCACCCCAGGATGCCATTGGCCTTCCTGGCGGCAAGGGCACACTGATGGCTCATGGTGAGCCTGTTGTCCACCAGCACTCCCAGGTCCTTCTCCGCAGAGCTGCTCTCCAGCAAGTCAGCCCCCAGCCTGTACCGGCACATGGGGTTGTTCCTCCCCAGGTGCAAGACCCTACACTTGCCCTTGTTGAACTTCATCAGGTTCCTCTCCGCCCAACTCTCCAGCCTGTCCAGGTCATGCTGAATGGCAGCACAGCCTTGGCCAGTGCTTTACAATATGATTACTCCACAACATTTATATAGCATTAAAATAAATTCAGTCCTTCAAAATTTCACCATTTGTACTAGAATCATTCAGAATTTTAGTGAGATGTATGTATTTTCCAATAGATCCAAGCATGAACAGGGAACAACCACAAAACAAATTGCACTGCACAGAGAGTTTATGAACAGTTTGCAAACAACACAACAAGAAAACTCTTTATCCTATCCATTCAGTGAAATTAAGGAATAATAAATATATGTGCAGAAATAAAACTCCTTTCCAAAGCAGGCTTTTTTAGGTTTTTGTTGCTGTTGTTGTTTAAAGACTAATTAACCAGTTCTTTAATACTATCTGAAGTGACTTTAACAAATGAGCATTGACAGGTCAAACTGAATAGTCTGCCTGACAGTCTATCTACTCAGACTTTGAGATTTAACCATGACCTGCATAGAATTAAGAAAAAAAAATATCAAAAAAGCTTCAACTACTAAAGTATTGTCATTGTTCTTTTAAACGACAAATTAGCAGGATGGAATTCAAGACACTTAATTATCACATTAGTTAGCCAGATGGTTTATTTGAAATCCCAGCAGACAAGTATCTGATTTTTGCTTTAAGTTGGGCTCAATGAGTTAGCAAAGGCAAAGCACAGCAAGAGCATGCAACTCTTTCTTTTGCTTGGTTTAACAAATATTTTTTTTTCTGCGCATCCCCCTGAGCAACGTTTCACAAATAATTTATAGAAATAGTTGTAGCCAAATGAATATGAATGTTCCACCACTCTTCAGATCTCTTCCCTCACTTAACAGTCTTGTTACCTCTCTGACACAAAGTTTCCACTAACTTTTTCAAAGACAGGGATTTAGAAGCAAACTTACATTAAAATGGAGACTTTTTTCTAAACCTGAAAAATGGTTTAAATAGTATGCACCATCTTTTTTCTCTCCCCTAAATGTTTTGGCAACAAACAAGACTCGTTGTTGGATGACTTCATGGGTGGTGGGAAGGAGAGGAGTCATGCATCAATAATCACAGAATAAGAACTGGTGGTATGACTTGGCTTAACTATGCTGTTTCAGCAGTTAGCTCTCTAGTGGCTTGTTCAAACGGTCTCAGCACATTCACAAGATTTTCCATTAGTGTCTGCTCCAGACGTGAGAAGAATCCATCAATTTCATTTTCAAAATGTCATAGCATGTAATAACTGCCTTTGCTCAAACAGCTTCTCTTAATAGAGAACGTTGAATTCTGTCTGGTAACCGCATCCTGAATAAGTTTGTCTTGGGGAAGAAGTCATTATTCTTGGAATAGTTTCAGAAGTTTTTTGGCTTGCACTGACTGCCTCAACTATGGACAGATACCATCTGCGCTTATAAGAAAATACATCTCTAGTGTATCATTGTACTCATGTATGAAGCACATAGACACAGAAGGGCAACGTTAATCCCATCCCCACTGTGAAAGTAAGTGGCAAAAATCTTGGTACTTGTTTTCTTTTAGTGGTTGAATTAGAGGAGTAGAAACACTAACAGCACAGCAATTGATTGCCACTAAAATATTTCTCAGACCACCCTTCAAGAACAGAAGTAGCACCTGATGCACCCACTTAAGTGCAGTCCTTGAAGGAACTCTCTTCTCTAAAGTTATAATATTAGTACAATATGTGGGAACAGGGAGTCTGGCAAACAAGGCAACCAAAGATATATTACATACAACCATAAATACAGTAGACTGTGTACGGTGATATTTCCAAGTAGAGAAATACCACAATTTTCCTTTCCTTAGTGGAGATGTGAGGAACAGAAATATTAAATGACTCGTTCAAAATGACACAGGTATCCATGGCACAGAAGAGAGTCATGCTTTGTTTCTCACGCTTCAGACCACATACCTTTTGGATACCTGCCCAAACACGTTAAACCCTTTGTTTTACATATTGCTCTGATTGGTAGAACTTGAAAAAAACCAAAACTAACCTCAAAAATTCAAATCCCAATGATTTTCAATGAGACTAAATTTTTTTAGCAATGAAATAGAAGCAATTTGAGGTGTTGCCCAAGAGGATCAGCACATGTCAATAATAACATAAGCAAAATACTAACTAGGATTTCCAGTAAAGACAGAACAGTCAATTCAGTTCTTGGTATCAAATAGCAACATCTGTACTACAGTAGGTGTATAGTGCCCTCATCACTTTTTTACTTCACGTAGAATGCAGATTGTCAGTACGAGAGAGAATTCCTGGGTCAGGACATTAAAGTCAAGCTAATGCATATCAAATGCATCATCAATGTATTCTTAGAGTTCTGGGGTTGACTGCATAGTAGAAAAGTTGGTTTTCCTAAGATTATTCTTGTAGAGGGTAGATATCCTGCAGAACTGTAGACTGTACTGTGTCCTTCTCTCTCTCAATCTGGGGTCCTTCTCTTCAGTTGACACACAGATGATCAGTTTTGCCTAGTCATGACAAGTTTTTTGGATCACTATCACCCTTCAGGGTTTTTTTTTCTGAATGATTGAACCATGGTCTCCTCCCCAAAGAAGAACATCCCTGCAAAAGCAATATTGTCCAAAATCCACATGCACATCACTTACTATGACCAAAGTTTGGGAATCACCAAAATAATCTACAGTAAAACTACAGATTATTTGCAAACAAAATTCCTGGTAAGTCTCCTGTCTATTATTGCCTTGAGATCCTGCATTCCAAAGATGGTCAAAATTATCCTGTCTGGCATCATTAGCTTTCCCTTTCTCAGTTAGGTCCCCCAACTAAATGCTGCTTCAAAATATACAGACCAAAAAAAAAAAAAAAAAAATTGTGACCACCCTTGCCTTGGAAAGGACAAAAGCAGAGATGAAATATCTTGCATATGATGATGTAAGAGGTCAGGAACAGAAGTAGGACTATAAAATGCGCCATCAGTTAAGAGAATCACATACTACTCTTATAAACTATCATATTGCTTCCCTTAAATCTTACTTGAAAGAAAAATATTGGCTTAAAGTGCATGCTGGTCTGCTTTGTCTCCAAATACATACTTCAAAGAAAAGTTGCAAATATTTATTCCAGGGGTGCTAGCGGGCAATCTTTTAGAAGCAGAATAGCTACCAACAATGTGTCATGTGAAATAAGTGTTGAAATGACTCAATGGCAGAACACTGGACATTTATATGGGAAAAATAATCTCTCTAGTTTTTGAGACAGACTAGCGGGAGTGGGGGAAGGAAGAGGAACTCTGAGCTGTCAGCTCACAGCCCTTGCAGATAACTGAATGACTTGAAGTTACAGGGAAGTCTTGCCCAGCCCTTAACGCAAAATGTAATAGCTGAAAGAGCAAAGAAATCACATGACTGGCTGAAGGGGAGTTGCTTACAGTCATAAATGGTTTTAAATGTCATTATTGTAGAAGTTTAGCTGGCTGTTTCTTATTGGCAAACAGGTTGGTAATAAATTATGGAGCTGTAGTCTGTTTAAAAAATCAAAGATGCACTATTTTTCTTCCATACCATCCTGTATAAATTTGATTATGTATTTGCAATTTATTGTTTCCCGACTGTTAAACTCATCGCTTCTGTGAAAATGCTGAGCCCTTCTGAGAGCTGTTAGAAGAGAGCAGCTAATCAGTCCTTTTTCTGGAAGGACTCTCTCAGCTAGAAATGAGGTATAAGATCTGTGGCTTTCAAGTTCTACTGTCTAAATTGTTCTTCCGCAACAGCTGGAGAAAATGCTTTCAAGAGTTTTATGCTTCCTGTGTGGTGATGCAGCTTTCCTCTAACGACTATTTCCCATCAATACCCACAGACACCTACCTTCTTAACCACTGGTTTAACGGTTTCTTACCACTTCCACCTTTCCGAAAAAAAGAGGCTCGTTTGGGAGAAGGTTTACAAATATCAGCACACCAGGCTGTTTTGAGGAGATAGTATCTCAAAGAACTTAAAATTAGGTGTACAATTCTTGTCTAAAGAAAATAAACCAAGCAGTCCTGAATGTGTGCAGGCAATAGATGTGACCAAAATGATCAGTATATACTCTTTCCCATACTAAGACTACAATGATCTTTACCGACAAACTTCACAGAAAGAAAAAATAAGTGACATTTTTCCATGCAATATAACTGTTATAAGATTAATAATTAATACAGCAAAGTCCACTGTTCTCAACTATCCTGTATTCTTTCAAATTAAAAGAAACTTTTAAAAGTAGCTCTTAAAAACAACAAAACACATGAAAACTCTGTTTTTCCCAAGAGCCGCTATCTACTCACAGATGTATGCTGACCTTTCTGGGAAATTTAATGTTTGCTTCATTTTTCAGAGGACTTTAGAGATCCACCCAATTGACTTTTTAAACTCACACTGCATTAACACAAGTATATTTTAACCTCATTAGGGTAAAGCTTTCATGTACACATTTATTCAAAATTGCAGTTTCCTTATTAACTGAGAATACCAGCCCAGCAAATCAGTGTGTTTTAATATGGACATATACTCAAAATTATTACAAATATTGTACGCTCTCTCTCATACATCTAGTTTACTTATTCATTATAAAGAATAGAACAAGAACAGCTGCAGCAGAAGAGTCTGCATTACACAGTCTGGTAACTGTTCATATACACCACTATTTCATGGAGCATGCCCAAACTTCATTTAGGGTAAAAGATGATTACATGTTTCAAAAATTCTAAACTGCCATCTATTTTTAGACCTGCCTCTAACGAAAATACAAACCAGTTTCCGTATATAATGCTAAAGATTGCTCCCCCCTGCTCAAAAAAATAAAAAAGAGAAGTAGTTGTCTTTAAATCAAAATATGCAGACTGAGTGTGATGACAAAATGTTACAGAAATGCCTTTATGCCTTTATGAAATCAATCAATAGCTAATTAAAAAAAAGAATATAATATAAACTCATTGCTGATATCCTCTGATCTCATAAAACACAGATTGTTGACATCACTAAGAGAACATTAAGTTGATAGTCTGTAAGAACTGTAGTTGAAAAGTGCTGAAGAAGTACTTACTGATTAGTAGGGATACTGTCTGCAATCAAAGGGAAAAAAGCCATTAAAATACGTATTTTAAAACTTTTTTTCTAGCTGAAAATAGAAGGCTGTTCACAACCAGAGGATTTCACTCAGACAAATTAATCATACAGAAGAGTGGATTAAATTTAGATTAAAAAGAAATTCTTATTATCCAGAAAGGTCAGTTCTGAGGCATCCATGAACAAAAGAGCAAAACGAATAATCAGGGTTTATAGAGAATCATCTGATCCATGAGTCTACATCCAAAAAGCCCAGTGCTCTGGCACTAAAACACATGCCCAGTCCAGAACCTCAGCTACAGTTTGTGCGGCAGCTGGGAGCACTGTCAAGGTTGGTCTCTGTGGCTCTTACAGACTCAAAGGGGAAAAAGGGCACTCTAATCAATTCATATTTATTAGCATCACTTGATTATGGAATGTTTGTGCCACTGCTTAAACACAGCAGTTAGTCCTCTCCCTCCAACAAAAAACATTACAAATGCATTCATAATAAGATTGGTAACACTGTTGTTATGTTACTAATACTACTAAATATGTTAATTCACCAGGTTTTTTTAAAATATAAAATGTAGCAAAACTTATAAAGCAATATATCTTAACATTAGAATGAGATGCTGCAAATTCAATATGTCTTGCTGGAGTGTAGATTCAAATCTATTAATTCAATTTTTGTAAGAGGCTCCATAGTATAGGAATAATATAGAATAATATAGAAATATAGGAAAAATAAAGAATGGAATTTATAAAGAAAGAAGACAAGACCAAAAGTTAGGTGAACAGTTCAAATCCAAGTGGAAATTCACAATTAATTAAATTCTTAGAAAGCTTTTTATGGTGTAAGAACGAGAACAGTCTGGGCTTGCTTGGCTACTACAGCAGTTCAGAAAGGTGTTGGATACTGATTTGGGAAAGTTAGTAAGAGAGAAAGTACTAAAGAACTTGCTGTTGGAGGAAAAAAAGAACAATACCCAGAATCTCTCACAAAAAAAGATGCAGCAAAGACATAACATAAGTAGGTCACTGACTATTTTTATTTCCTCTACTTATTTAGGAGGGTATCACAAAGAAAAATTCTGAAATCCCAGGTTTGTATTTGTCACTAGAATTTTTATCATGCAAAAATCTCAAGATTATCTTCATCAATGCTTTTGTAGCATCTAATGAAAAAAGCTTTAATTCTATTTCCAATGCATACTTATAATTTTTTTTTCCACATGACGTCAAGATTATTCAGCTACTGTAATGCTCTGTTAAAATATCAGACAAGTTCATCCTATGGTTTATGTCTTCTTTTCATTTTTCTAATTCACAAAACATCTCAGTTATTGTTTTTATGCAAGAAAATCCACTGTGATGTTTAGTAGATCTGATACAGTATTTTTCTATTGCAAAAATCTGTCTGGTTTTCCGCATTTACTACTCTCAAAAAAGCTGTTATTTATTTAATATCTGCCAGTTTTATACTTTTACATTAAATAAAGCCATAGATATGACCTAAATTCAATTTAAAGTTTTAATTTAGACATTAAGAACTTATTTAAATCTTCTGTTTTAATTAGAAATTTTATTTTATAATCTTTTTCAGTTAACAAGAACGTTTACCAGTTTTAAAAGACTATGAAGACCATAAAGACTATTTTTCTTGCAAAAAATCTTAAAATTACCACATTTTAATTAAACTCTGCCTGCAACTAGACTTGTAAAGAAACAGCCATTTTATACATTTTAGTTTCATTTTTAAAACAATGAACCTGTAAACCACTAAAATTAGAAATAGCTTGCCGTTTCATTGTAGAAACCATAAGGTTGTAACAAAATGAAAATCAGGCTTCAACATGCAGATTCAACATTATAAGTAAACACATGTCCTTATCAGACCGTAAGTATTTAATTGTTTATTTTTATACACCACTAATAGCTTGTTTGGAAATTTCTCATACGAAGACATGCATTTATTTGTCAATTCGAACGCTAAACACCAGCTTGCTAGCTGTCACACTTCTCTCCCTGCACAAGAAAGTGTGCACAGAAAGAAATGCACCCTTTCCTCCCTCCAGCTCACCAATGATTTGCCACAATGCACTTTGTCAGAGCAGAAAATATAGCTTTCATTCTGCATTTCCAGGCTTTGTGTAAACTCATTTTGCAATACTAAGACAGAGTTTAGATTTTGTAAGCAATATTCATACAAAACCATTAAGATTATAATATAGTAAGTCAACATTTTCTCATTTCTGTGCCAGCAACTGCAATTAGATTGGGAACTTTCACTGACACTCCTTTCAGGCCTCACTCTCTGCTTCCATGCACCGCGTTACTCACAATTTGTCCCCGCTTTCATAGGTAACAATAGCATCAGCTGATAATATGTCAAACCAATGGAGTCTTATTTCATTCACTTAGAGTTACCTTAAAGTCTTAAGTAGTGTTTTTTTGGTTTTGGTTTGAGAAAGTGGGGTGCAGGGAAGGTTGCATTTTACTATTCACATGCTTACTTTTGTATAGCTGACGGAGCATTAGCAGAGACTGAGATAAATGCAAATTTTGAAAGTAAAAAAACTAACATACATAACCCAAGGAGACAACACAATAACTTGAATAGCATCAATTCGCACAGAAAACTGAGTAAAAATTATGTCTATACTGTAGATATTCTATACCTCCATCTATATCTGGTCTTTCTGGTACTCAGGCTCCTGTTGCACTTCTTCAAAATCTCATGGCAGAGAGAAAACTTTACCGTTTATCTTTCATCTGTCTCACCAAAACAGCCTGCAGACAGCTTCATACCTTCAGCACCACTAGAAGATGCCCAACAAGACCAATGCAGTTCTAAGGTGATTCGTTCAAACAGCACCAGAAGGAACATCCATAAACAACGTGTGCAGCTAGCTGCCCAAGGTACTACTGCTAATACATCTCATAAGCTTAGCCTTCACTAGCATATAAACATGACAAATTACAAAATAACTTGCCATTAAGCTTCCTTTGAATGCATAATTTACAGTCAAAGAATTCAACCTTTGGTCATTCACACTGGCACAGCTCTCACTGTATGAATCAAGCCAACACTGAAATGTCTCACGTTACTGCCTGCCACTAGAAGAAGGACTCAAATCCAGAGGCACAAAAATCCTAATAAGGAGGGTCACAAGATTTCTACCATTCTACTGTGTATTTCACATTAAATTGTCTATCTCAATCTTTAGTGAGACAAAATGTTGCTGTAACGTTTCACTAATTCTCAACCTGGTCACCAGGTTGGCGTACACAGCTGACAAAATACATAGGGTTTTTTTTCTTCCTTCTCTTTTTTCTTTTCTTCCCCCCCCTTTTAAACATAAACCAAAAAATATTACCTTTGTATTACAGAAAAAATCCCTTTCCTGCCCAGAGCTGCAGGCCTTCCATCAGTCTTTTTCACCACACTTTTAAAGCCACTCCAACATTAAGGAGCTCCATAACTGCATGGCAACTGGCTGGCTGCCAATCAGCTGCAAGACGAACGCCCTTTGTATTGACACTAGAGGTTTCTTGATCATATTCAATAAAGCACCTTTGATGTTAGCACTGTTGGCTAGTATCATCTTACAGGGTCTTGAGGGAGAGCTTGAGTCTGCAAGACAGATCATAAAGCCAGAAAGGACTCTTTAGTGCTAGAATAAAACAAAGTTTGGGTCTTGTGAGGTATTTATAGGTGAGAAAACATCAAAACACAGACGTATGATTCACTATTTTTTGTGTAACATTTGGTGAACCACAGATCCCACCTTGCCTAACAAATACCAAGTTGTTTTCACTTGTTATCCAGTCTTAACAGAGAAGTCCCCACAGGACACTAAACAACCAGTCATGCTTGGGTGCCTATCTGTCATTCCATATCCTCCTGACTGTCCCACATATCCTCCTGACCTTCCTCTGCCATAGCCAGGCAGCTGCCTTTCTCCCCCTTGCTTGCATGCTCTCAGAGCAAAGTCTGTCACTCTGCCCACAATGTGGGACTTCAACACTTGGCAGGCACAGAGCAAAACTTCTAGTGCTCTAGCACTGTGGGCTCTCTGGTTTAGTGACACCTCTTTGAGTACATGAAACTGTAAAAGCAGAGAGACTGACATGCCTCCCAAAGATTTCTGAAACAAAAGGGACACTGGCCCAGGGGGGAAAAAAAAAAAGGTGCAATACACAGTGTCTTGTTTTAGCATCCTCAGTGCTGGGGAATGACCTCTGGAAGGGTAGAAATCTTTCCATATCCTTTACTGAAATATGGAAGGTATTCTAGGTTTTGGTGGTTGTGGTTTTGGCTTTTTCTCCCTCCTGCTTCATCAGCTTACATGCCCAGCCCTGCCATGGAAATCATCTCCACTGACAACTCGGTAAAGTCATCATCTTTTCCTCTCATCTTCAGGTTTCTGTTCTGCTGTGGGAAATCCCCCAAAGGTACAGGCTTCCTGTCCTCTTTTCCAGCTCTTGCAAAATTTCACCTTTCCCAGCCCTCTAGACATGGAACAGCATCTGGCTAAATGTTATGATCTGGAAGATCCCTTCTAGTACTACATTGGAGAAAACAACTTCCCTAACATACTAGCCATGTCATTTTAGTCTGGGCCAGGTCTGTTTATAAGCAGGTAAAATGACCTTACTGGCAGAAGCCAAAGTGTTGCGGTATCAGGCTATCTCCAGCATTAGCTATGAAAAGATGCTAGTGAAGTTTGTAAGTACCAGGCAGTCACAGAATAGTTTTTCTATTATACTNGGGCCAGGTCTGTTTATAAGCAGGTAAAATGACCTTACTGGCAGAAGCCAAAGTGTTGCGGTATCAGGCTATCTCCAGCATTAGCTATGAAAAGATGCTAGTGAAGTTTGTAAGTACCAGGCAGTCACAGAATAGTTTTTCTATTATACTCTTCCAGCTTGCAATAACCAGAAGTTTATTAGCTCACAGACCTCTCAAAACTTCTCTTGCCTCCTTTTTTAATAATAGGTGGAAAAGGCAGAAAAATGCTATCACAGATCACTTACACGAGAAAATAAGATTCTGTTTCATTTCTGTGAAACTGCACAGAAATGAAAGGAGATCATCTTGATCATCTATTAAATGCTGGGTGATTATGTTCTCATATTGGCTTGACTTACTCAGCAAGGCATAGTCATTCCATGTCATTGTACCTAGCCCCGTATGAAATAGTTGACATTATTCTATTCCTTGGGCCCGCTCTTCCCTCTTTCTCCTCTACTGTGTCCCCAGCTCAAGGACTGCTGCCTCTTCACTCCCACCACCTCTCCACGTTCAGTGATATTTTCACCTTGGCTCAGTACTTTGTACACATGCAGGTCTGCCATGCCTCCTGCTCTGGGAACACTGATAGCACAACGCTCTCCACTTCTGAACATTGGTGAGAAAAAACATCTAAAAAAAGCTCTCACTTCTTCTCACATCTTATGTCACAGTCAAAGACACTAAAAATGGACTTTCAATAACAAAAAAATCTCTTTATAAATCTGCACACTGGGAGGAACATCTGTATGTTTATTTACCAGCTACCTACATGAGATGTTTAGCCTAATTCATTTGATGCCATAAGGCAGATATTGTAAACTAAATAACAGATGTATACACTTCCTTCAGATATGGACTGTTCAGGTTATCACGTTGTATTGAACCAACATCCAAGTGAGGAATTTCCCAGTGCTGCAGCCTCCAAAAGAAGTAATATCTCCCATTCCTGCATGTTTGTATTGTTGCACTCCTTTTCCAGCTACATTCTTCAGGCGAAGATCTTTTTGCAAGTTATTTTACATTCCCATCTATAAGATTTTCTCAAAATGCCATGTAGTCTTTGAAATAGCAAACTGCAGAGTAACATAATCAGAATAAACTATGATGATTAAAAAAATTTTTAGCAGTAAAAATTCCCATGAGTAGAATTTCTAATTTTTGAAAGAACTCAACTCCACAAAGTGTAAGATCACCCAAATGCTTTATACCATGAATATGACTCAGTAGCCTTTTAACTGTGTGCATTCATTAAATCATTAAAAGCTGTCAGTTCCTATTAGAATTCATAGAATCATAGAATGGTAGGGGTTGG
>VZSC01015400.1:0-13464 GCA_013398225.1 Steatornis caripensis
GGGAGCCGAGCGGAGACACGGGTCTGATGTGACGCCCCTGGCAGCCCCCTCGTCTTGAGGGGTCTCGGCTGCAACCTACAGAGGGCCTGGGGCCACCCGCCCCCCCGGCAGCAGCGCCCACGGTCACCTTCTGCTTTAACTGGGGACGGCACAAGGAAGGGGGCTGGGGACGCAGCCCTGGGACTCAAACGCAGGGGAGCCCCAGGGGAACAAACCGGTAATCTCAGCCAACCCCGGTCACACAGCCCACAGGCGCCTTGCAGCTCTTGCCCTCCTGGGGCTGTTCCCCCCCACAACGGGTCTGTTGGGGGGCTCCTGCCACGGCCGGGGGGCGCAGGAGCCGTGCTTCCCCCACATCCCCTTGGCAGCCAAGAGCTCCCCGATCAATGCATCCTCGCACGGCAGCCAGCACCATTATTTTTGACACAACAGAACGCAAAAAAAAAAAAAGAGGACAAATCATTACTTAGGAGAGCGTGAGCAAGAACCGCTCGGAGAAGCAGGCGAGTCCATCTCTCCTGCCCCGCTCCCCCACCGCTGGTGGGGAGCAGCTGGGAAGGCAGCGGGAGCCCGCGGAGGGAGGGATGCTCTGCTCTTGCTCCTGGTGACCGGCGAGGTCCAGCACACACGGTCAGGTCCTGCCCCAGCAAGAAGGATGCAGACAGGATAGGTGCGCACGGCAGCACGTGCCCCCTCCACACCCCAGCGCCCACCCGGGCACGCAGCCTGGCACAGAGCTGCAGCTCAGAAGAAAAAAGCTTTGCAAAACCCATATCCAACATGAAAAGCGATTTCCCAAACTGGTTTTTGCACCTGCGGAGCAGCTCCCCACCAGGAGCCGCGGGCAGCCAAGGACGGGGCAGGGGTGGCTCGCCACCATGCGGGTTGCTTTCAGCTCCTGGTCCAAGACCCAGCGAGAAAGGCCAAGCCTCTCGCTCCCCAGGGGCTGGTGAGCACCGAGTCAGCACCATCCCCGGGACCACCGAGGAGAGCCGCCCACAGCCCTGCTTGGCAGAAAACCGGGATCTGAAAGCACAAGCCCTGCGGCTCACGGCAACGGTGCCCACAGCACGGGGAGGCTGGCGCGCTCCTCCTGCGGACAGGAGACCGTGTGCGTGCGTCACCACAGCGGGGACAGAGACGGGGACAGAGACGGGTCCCGACTCCCGACACCAAGAGAGGAAACCCCCCGTGCCCTGCAGCCGGCTCCAGCTGCAACCCACGTTCCCATGCGCTGCCGAGAATCCCACAGCCCCGTGAGGAGCTCGCCACAAGCTCCCGCAGGTGCCTCTGTACCGGCTGCGCGCCCGTAAGCGCCGAGGTTCCCGGGCACCCGCGCAGCTTCGCTCCAGCAGCCCCAACCCTCACCCACCCGGGGGCCCGCGCCAGCGGCAGGGGACAGCCCTGCAGCCCCCTCATGTTTTCCCTTACTGGCACCCACCGCTTCCACCGAGGTCTCCACCAGCAAGAGCAAGCGCACAGCAGCCGCACGCTCAGCGCTGGCCAGCGCGCGTCCCGGGAGCAAGTGGGGTGGAAGGAGGCAGCAGATGGGATCTCGAGCGGCGGAGGCGAGGAGGCGAGAGATACGTGTTGAATAACAATGGTGAATTCCCCTGAGCTTTGGTGTTTTTAATGGTGGATTAGACTGTCAGGCAGCAATTAAATGGTGTAATAAAAAGCTAAGTGCTCGTATTTCAAGGTTCCTGCCTCCCGCTCGGCAGGGAGGTGCGGGGCAGGGGGCTGCTCCCACTCCCCACGGGGCCCAGCCTCAGAAACCCAGGGAAGGGTGGAGGAACTTCTCAGAGGAGGCTTGCGCACAGTTTACACAGAACCTGCCAAATACGGGATAACGCACGTAAATCTGCGCAAGCTTCCCCTTCTGCAGCCTTCAGGCGCGTGGCTCTGGAACGAACCGCCGCTCGCATGGTCTGCGGCCTCAGAGGGCCCTCTGCACAGCGCAGCCCCGCAGCCGCTCTCCCAGGAGCCCTGCCTTCGTGCGCCTTAAACCGGGCGCGGAGAAGGCACGGCGCGCGCTCCCCAAAGTTAGAAGCAGACGAAGCCGGGGGGAGCCCAGCACTGCGAGCTCTGCACGAGCCTCGCCACCACCGCGCGCCCTCTGGCAAAGCCGTCAGGGTGGCCAGTGCCTTGGCTGCCCACTGCTGCGGAGGGGGCCTGATCCTGCCCCCGTCACCTGGAGGAGGCAGGAGACCCACGGCAGCCCTCAGGAGGAGCTGAGCACATCACGCCCCAGCACACAGCTCCCAGCCGAGGGCAGCCAGCACCAGCCCTGACCTGCCAGCGCTCACAGCTCCACGGATGCCGTTTCCTTTCCCCGTCCCTCTCCACGGGATGCTACTGCACCCACAGAGCCCTCCTCCTCCTCCTCCTCCACCCCTAGGCTTGCACCCACAGCAGAATCCATGCTTTCCCCAGGGGAACACACGCTTTCACCACCGGCTCCTCACCGAGGTCGGGCGGGAGCAGCCGCCTGCTGCAGAGCCCCCCCGCACCCAGCGCTGCCGCTGAGCCCCCACGGACGGGGACCGCAGGCCGCGCGGCTGCACCAAGCCCCCGGCGTTCCCCAGAAGGGAAAGCTCAGCAGTGCTTCCCTTACTGGATTGCGGAGCGTTTCAGAGAGATCAGAGGAAACGGAATAACAGCTCTGCGACGGCGTTTCCAAATGGCATTAACACCCACCGCAACGCCTCTTCTGACACCCCTTCGCGATCCGGCGGCGAGCTCTGTTTATTAAACATTTACACTGTTTGCTCCGTGTTTCCGCAGCCTGGTGCAGCCCACACCGGTTTAAGGTGGGCACGTGGGGTGACCACCCAACCCCAGAGCTCCACAGACCCCCTGCTGGGGCAGCGACAGGGCTGGCACACAGCTCACCTCCCCCAGCAGCGGCCGGCACCGCCGGGGACACGCCAGGGCTCTGGCAACTCTTGGAGGAGCACGCCAGCACCAGGAGCCGGGGTCCCTGGCAGGGAAGGCATCAGGGTGCCAGCCGGGCTCTGCCTCGCCGTGCGTGACCCAGAGAAAGCATTTTCCCCCAAAGCGCTGCTGCCCCGACCCCCAGCCGCGCTGGGGCACGGAGGGAACCACCGCACGCAGAGACGAGCGCCGTCCTCCCGCGCCGCGGGACCGGGGCAGCCCAACCCGGGGCAGCCCAACCCGGGGCATCGCACCACGGCCCGGTGACATCCCTGAGCGCGAGCAGCAGCCACGCGTGTCTGCGGAGAGCGGGAAGAGGCTGCAGCGGCGGAGATGCCTTCGCATACACTCCAAACCACGGAAACTTCATCTCTGAAGACGCTCGTTACGATCACAGCCTTCATAATTCACTACTTGGTCTCAAAACCAATATATGAGAGGCGTTTCGTGCCAAGAAACACAACAGCGGGCGACGTCCCTCCAACGCCAGCAGCACCCCAAGCTGCTCTCTTCACGCCTGTCCCCACCCCAGCCGCTTCAGCAAGGCCAGGGGCGTGGGGCTGAGCCCACGTGCGCTGTCCGGACCCCGGGCAGGTTGGTGCTGCAGGGGCACGGCCACGGGGACAGCCCGGCAGCTCTGCTGCTGGCACCGGTGGTGAAGCCCTGGCAAACCCACGGCCAGAGAAATGACGGTGAGGAAATACAGTGCACAAGAGGGACTTGCCCACAGCTCAGCCCCAAACCCTGGCATCCCGACATGGCACCGCTGGAACTGCGAAAAACCAGGGCTCTAGGAAACCCCACGGGGGAGATCCCAACAAACCACGGACATTTCACAGCCAGAAGCGCCCCAGGCACAGACCACAGATGCCGGGATCCTACGTCAAAGGCGCCCCAGGCAGGGCTGGGAGCGTCGCTGCAGCCCCCGGACCCTTTCCCGCTGCAGCGATGCCCCCGGCCCTGCCTCTCCCCGTGGACGTGCACGGCCCCGAGCGTGGCCGGCTCAGCCTGGCCCACCTCCCCTCTGGCCCCGAAGCATCCCCGGGGGCAGCTTCCCCTTCCCACCCCGCCGCTCACCGCCCCAGCCCGCCGCGCAGGATTAGGCGTAATGAAAACCATGTGCTTTTCTAACCTCATTGTGCATCGTGTGTTTAGGGCCCTTGCTTTATCAGTTTTTATCCCGTGTAATATTCATCACGCTGGTTTATTTATGGGCCCCCTCTTCGGGAAGGTATTTTTCAGGCCTGGTGAATAAAACATAAGCCTTTGCTGCCTGTCAGAGCGAATGCGGCTCCTCTGATGTCAGCCTGACGAACGGCCTTTAGTTTTCTCCAACGACTGCACTTTGAGAGAAATTTATTTGTATTTGGGTTCGCGTTGGTTGGGGAGATGTGAATTCTTTTCCCTTCGGAATCAACGAAGCTTCAGCTCCACAGCATGCGGCGGGAGCAGGATGGGCAGGCGCGGGCCGTCGGCCCTGAGGGGCAGCGGGACCCCAGCGCACGCGGCCCCTCCCAGACCCCATCCCGCAGCCACCGGCATGTGGGAGCAGCGCAGCACAGGCTGCGCCGGGCCAGGGCAGCGAGCCCAGCTCTCAGCCGTGCCCCGCCGCTGGAAAAGCTCCCATCCGGACCACGCAGGTTGGCTTCCCCGGCGCCGCTGCAGAGCCCAGACCCCTGCCCACACAGAACTCCCCTCCTTTGGGAGCCCCCACAAAAATCAGGAGGTGCAGCGAGCTCCTTCCCCGTGACAGCACCTCTGCCCTGGAGGCAAGGAACACGCGGTCCCTCGGCCACGCTCTCAGAAACTCGCGTTGGGTGGTAGGAAAGATGATTTCCTGGACTGCCGCTGCCCCGGCTGCAGGCAGGGACGACAGGCACCCGCTCGCCCGTGGAGCGATCAAACCCATCCAAGCCAGCCGCAATTTCCCTGCGCTTGGGCAATGCCTCGAGTGGACAACCGACGCCATTTCCCGGCAGATAGGCAGCAGGGCTCGGTCCTTCCCCTGCCACGTACCTGGGGACGGTGAATCCCACCGCGTGCGCGCTCCACGCCGGCAGCATTTTACACCCGCTCTGCGGATAACGACAGCCATCACGCCCAAGAAGCCGCCAGCTCAGACCGGCAGCGCGAGCTGCTGCGGGTAGTTCAGCAGCAGCGAGCGAAGGGAGGCAGAATCCTCCTCTGCAGCAGAGATCATCGCAAACAGTCGCAGCAAACGCCAGCAACAGGCTGCAGCCTCCGTGACCTGCCGAGCATCCCTGCTAACGGCAGGGCCTCCTGCCCACGTCACGGCCCAGCCGCTCCCGTAGGGAAAGGACGTTCGGAGCGCCCGGCCAAGGCCGCCTCGCTGCGCGGAGAAGCGATCACCGGCGTTCCCTCACAGCCGAGGTGCCTTTACACCGTCCTGCCCGCCTCAGTGCCACGGATCCACAGGCACCTCTCCCCTTGCAGGGACGCACGGGTGGGCAGAGCCGCACGCACACCTGCACACCGCCGGCACCGGCACACGTTCCCAGCCCCGCACGCGGCTGAAGGTCGGCGCAAGCCCGTGCACACGCATGGCTGGCCCAGGTGGTCACTGCCACACCGTGGGGCAGACCCTTCCCTTCGCCGGTGAAGGAACTCCTGGCTGTGACCCAAAACTCCTATTAACAGATCAAACCATAAAAACCAACAGAAGCAGCCAGGAGATTTCCCTCCATCATCTGCTAATTTATAGGGTTACTGGTGTCAGCGGTTTAAAAGAAGCAAAACTCTATCAAAGAGTCACTGAAACCCGGCGCTGTGCGCTTTAAAACAATCACAAACGTTCATCTGAAGAGACTGCTTGGGACATAATTCCTTGATGTTTAATTATTAATATTCCAGGCAAACTAGTTAAATCCTACTGAAGAGAAGGAGAAGCAATCAGAGTTAAAAATTAGCTGAAGGAGCACCATAAATCATTCTGGGAGTATTTTGCAGAAGTCCCACTGGAGCCGCTTGTGCCGAAAAGGAAGAGAGGGGCTGCCGTGCTCCGGGAACCTCGGAAGGGAGGAGAGGGAGCCGGCTGCACACGATGCCCCCGAGACATAGAAAGCCTGCGGAGCGTTTTCCAGAGTGGCGTGGATCCCTGCTCCGGGCACAGGGACGAGCGCAGCAGCTCTGTCTACCCCAGGAGGCAGCTGTGGCTCTGACCTCCCGGCTGGTCCGGTCTCGGCAGCAGCTCTCCCGCACTGCCGCGCTCTGCCATCAGCAGCCCGGTGTGCGCCGCGGCTTTGCTCAGTCTATACGCTGACTCGTTTGTCAATACCTCTTCTGACGCTGATGCATGCACCCCATTGCCCTCAGTACCACGTAAGCTCCTCGACACAGGCGTTTCGGTAGCCCGTAGTGTTTGGAGATGTCCCCTTGGCTCTCCAGACGCCGCCTGCCCCCTTCTCCTCCCACTCAGCACCCTCAAACCCAGCACGGGGGGTCCTGGGGCTCGTCGTGACACAAAGCCAAAGCCAATGCTTGGTGTCCAAATGCAGGTTTGGGGTGATGCCCAAACCTCTCACCCATGCTCTGAACGAAGCCCCCCACCTTCCCTCCGCAGGGTCAGCCCCGGCACACCACACATCACCTCCCTACTGTGTGCCCCGGTGTGGTTGCCTGCCCATTCCTCCCCGCTGCCAGCACCATCCCTGCCGATGGCTCCTCAAAGGGGGCTCTGCAGCACCTGCGTTACCGGGGGGATCCAATGGCCCCATCACCCACGGTCCAGCCGCCTGCTGCCTCCTAACCAGCCGCCCCAGCTCAGCCGGGCACCCCCCTCCCCTCACCGGAGGGAACCGAGCCCCCAGCCCCGCAGGCAGCGCAGCACCTGCTGCCTGGACAGATTCTGGGTTCAAATCCATGCTTTTCTACTTCCTTTCAGTTCCAATTTCTCCGATATGCTCTCAGCTATCCCTCCAAACCCCCCGGCACAGCTCACAGGCGAGCACGACAGCCTGCTCCGCTGCACCCACCTCCGGCATCTCCCCGCGGTCACAGGTACCGCGCACTGGGGCCGCCCGGTTCCCGGATCACGCACTGCAGTTTTGTTCCCCCTCTCCTCTCCCTTCTTTGCAGTTTTGTTTTACTTATCCAGCAGAAAACAAGAGAAGCCAAGGCTTCTTGCTGCTTCGTCTTGATTCAGTCAGTTTTATATCTCACAAACGCATATGCAGATTTCTCTGCTTCTTTATTTGCTCATTAAGACTTCAGTAATAATGTTATAAAAATGCCCTTTTTTGTTGTTAATTGCAGTTTCTGTTTTAATATGCAAGTTGCGCCAGCTCTCCTCGGAGACTCCCCGGGCCTCTCTGTAAATAATGCAGCCGCCCCAGCCTAACGCGCGCTGCCTACTGCGTGTTTACACGGCTATCAGAGCCCAGCCGGGGTGACGGCAGCAGCGTCTCCTCCAGGCCAGGGCGTTCAGCAAAGAGCCCCTGCCACAGCGCTCACCCGAGGCATCGCCGCCCGCAGGGGACCCCAACTCCTGAAGAGGGGGCACCGCAGGCTGCTCAGAGGCCCCCCCACCGTCCCCGTCCAGCCCCGCAGACAGCAGCGCTGCCTCGGCCAGGAGAGCAAGGAACGCGCTGCCAGAAGATGCCGCGGGCACCGGACCACGCTGGGAGCGAGCTCCGCTGAGGCTGCGAGCGCTCTGCTGCACACAGGGTCGCCCAGCGAGGCGCAAGGAAGACTTCCAGCCTGCACAGATGTGATCCGGGAGGTCGGTGCCGCGTTTCCAAGGGCCAAACGTGCCTGCAGGGACTTGGCTGAAGGCTGGGAAGGCGGCAGGGATGCGTGCAGCCCGTTCACCCCTGGGTGGCTACGAGGGTTTCTAGACTGCGGTGCCACCGTTCAGCGATTCCCCAACGCTTTAAGAGGCCCTCTTATCACTTGCTTGCGTCTTCGTGCAACACGAGCCATTTCGCTCTGAGGTTTCCAGTATTGAGCGTCTGCCTCAGGCTGAAATTTTGAGGGAAGTTTTAGCGAGAACGGTTCGAAATTTCTGAGAACACCACTGGGCAAAAATGCTGTTTTGACACATTAACAAAAAAGTTCTACCACCCTAAAGCTCAGAAACCTCCACACCTTCCCGCGGCCCGGCAAGCAGCCGGGAGCAGGGCAGGAGGCGGCGGGTGCCCCGGCCCCTCTCCTCCCAACCGAAGCTCCGGCGCTCCCGTGCCACTCACACACAGCAGCCGTTGCTTCTCCTGCACTTCTCCCCAGCCCCATAGTTAGGGATAAGCCAGGAAAACGCCAAAGGCGCAAAGCACCGATGAGAGCCCCGGGACAAGGCACTGGTGCCCAGCCCAGCCCCTCCGCACAAGAGGGCCCGATCCTGCAGCAGGGCAGGCGATCACCCATTGCATCCCTTCCGGTACATTTAAAGCACACGGTCCAACAGCGCTTCCCCCCTGGTTTTACCAAGAGCTGGGCTGCACAGCCCGCGGCCGGCTTACCCCGAGCCAGCCCTGCCCCAGAGCGGGCAGAGCCGGGGCTGGGCAGCCTCCACGGCCGGGACACTCCGTGGGTGCAGAGATCGGCTCCCTAACTCCAGAGTTATTTACACCCGACTCAAGGCAGCAGAGCCTGGCCCAGGGGCTGGGAACACCCCGCCGGCGCTTATGCAACACAGGTGCCCCTCAATAGCAACCTATGAGAATCTAACGAAGTAAGAATGGGCACGGCCGTCAAACACAGGAAAATTAAGCTGTGAGAGACTCAAACTCGTTAAATGGCTGTGATAACACTTTATTGTAATGGTACATTTAATTCATACGTAATTCCAGGGGAGATTCATACGTAATTCCAGGGGAGCTTCAACGGAAGCCCCCATGGCATCCGCACGAAGAGCGGACAAATGGGTTGTACTCAGCGCTGAGACAACGAGCACCCGACAACTCCGGCACGGTCGCACATGAGAGAAGTGTTAACAGAAAATACATCCTGTGACGTGTACCACTGGCACATTTGATAACACATGCTCAAGAAACAGGCTCAAAGGGACAGCCAGCTCTTCGGCGCCCCGACAACGGGGATCAGCAGGTCCGCGCAGGGCTGTGCCTGCAATTTCTGCCTGCGCTCACGTCTGCAAAATCCACAAGAGCGAGGAGGAGCAGGAAAGCAGAGGGGGGCACGAAGGGACCGTGGGCTGGAACGGCAGCAGCGACACCGCAGCCGAGCAGGTGCTCGCTTGCAAAAGAAGAATTCNGCAGGTCCGTGCCGGGCTGTGCCTGCAATTTCTGCCTGCGCTCACGTCTGCAAAATCCACAAGAGCGAGGAGGAGCAGGAAAGCAGAGGGGGGCACGAAGGGACCGTGGGCTGGAACGGCAGCAGCGACACCGCAGCCGAGCAGGTGCTCGCTTGCAAAAGAAGAATTCAGTAACTGGCAGCCAGGAACTCCAACTTCTGGAGTGAAAACAGCCCCTGCCAGCGCTGCTGCAGCAGCAAGACGCAGCAAAATGAACCCAGGAATTAGCTCGGCGTAACTACCTCTAACAGCCTACCAGTCAGCAGTAAAATCAACTTTCTGGTTGCTAATTCCAGATGACTGAACTGCGCATAGCTTAAGATTTCTTTATGCCATCGTTTTTCACTCTAAAAAAAATTCAAGAAAACGTCGGGCTCTCGTGGCAAATGCCTGTTTTGGAAGCAAGCTGCTCTTGTGCATCATATTGTTCTGGTACCGCATCACAATCTATCAAAGTCGGAGTCCCCAGAGCAAGAGAAATCAAAACATCATGAATAAAGTGCAACTTTAAAAATCCAGAAGTCTGACAGTGTTAGACTAAGCCTCCTAACGTGCAGCGTCGTATTGATGCTTCCCCCTAATAAAGTCAATGCTGGCCTAGCTTCACTGCCTACAGTGCATTTGCTCAATTAGACGAGAACAAATAAGGCAACAAGCCAAGATGGAAGTGGTAAACACCGCACCGAGCTCGCAGGGGCTGCTGCACCCAAACCATGGGCAGCTGCAGGTGCCCGCTTTGAACCTGCCCCCGCCTACGCGCTGCCGGCCCCGGGTGCAGCACCCGCCACGGGACCCCACAGCTCAGGGCACGGCGCCGTGGTACGTTACACGCAGACGTGGCAGCGGCGCTACAGCCACTCCAGGACCTCCCCCTCCCCCAGACCACTGCTCATCAGGACGGGGACGCAAACCCACGCAAACGCAGCTCAGGTTTTCACTGCTGTCACTCCCAGCCTTGCAGAAACACCAGCGTCCTGTTTTGCGCCCAAGTCACTAGCACTGCTTTTAAGCACAGCACGTATGGCGCTAAGCTCCCTTGTGCTGCCGGAGCCTGCTGCGCGCCCGCCGGCGCTCCCAGCCCCCTGCGCAGCCGCCCGCTCCGGTTCTCCTCGGGGCTGTCCCGCTGTGCGGGCTCAGCACGGCCCTTGGAGCGGGCAGATTGCTCTGATCCTCCCCAACGCCTCCAGCGGGCAGCGGTGTTTTCTTGCCCTCGCGCAGTGCCTCTGGCCCTCGGTTAGCCTTTTAGAGGCAAGGGGAACAGCCCGAGCCTTGAGATTTGTCAGGTCAGGCAGCGCAGGAGGGGCACGCTGTCACACCTCTGCGGCCGCTCAAGTCGCCCACCTCGGTAGAGGGGCTGGAGGAGGGACCCACGGAACAGAGCAAGGGGGAAGAGGCAGATCAATACTCGATTCACCTGCGCAGCCCTGGGGAGACAGGCAGGGCACCCATTTCACAGGTGGAAATGTACACTGCAGCATCGCAAGCGGCCAAGGATGCCCACGCTGCAGCAACACAAGCCGGCCGAGTGCCCGGCCCCACTGGGAAGGCACCGAGGGGCCCCCTGGGACCCCCCACTTCCCGCTCTGCCCAGCGCACACTGGAGCCGCCGGAGCGGGGCTCAGCCCTGCCACCTCCCACAGCCGACACCAAGCATCCCCCAGCGGGTGCCCGTCCTCCCACTGCCATCTGTGCCGGCACCGAGCACTGCCACTCGGAGCACAGGACGGAGGGACCCAAAAGGAAACTCCCCCTGCCAAGAAGAGCGAGGGTGAGAGCCAGGCAGCCGCACGGCAGGAGAGTGCGGGACGCAGTTAACTGAACAGAGCCGGGGAGGTCAGTGCAGAAACCAGCAGGAAACGGGGGCACGTGTAGCAGAAGCTGCAGCAGCTCTGGGGGCAGCCAGGCAGACGGTGATGCAGGAGCGGGGAACGGAGACAAAGACCAAAGCAAAAGGGACGGCAAAGTGCAGAGAGGAGAGAGGCCGCGGGCAAGACTGGCCACGTCGTGCGCCAGCCCAGGAAACCCGATTTACACCGGCCCCATTGCTCGCTCCCCGGCCCGTGTCCACGAGGGAAGGGCGAGGGCTGCAAGGCTCTGCCAGCCCTCCTGGGAAGGAGCAACTGGCAAAGACCCTGCGGCTGCTCCACCAGCCCCGGGCACCAGCGCAGAGCCCGGGCCCCGTCAGCACAGAGAGCACAGGAATTAAAGAGTNGCCTTTGCTGCTCAGGAGCAACTGGCAAAGACCCTGCGGCTGCTCCGCCAGCCCCGGGCACCAGAGCAGAGCCCGGGCCCCGTCAGCACAGAGAGCACAGGAATTAAAGAGTCTCCTGCACGGCCAAGCCCATCGCCTCTCAGAGCGGCTCTTCTGGGCTGGCAAACGGAAGAGCGAGGCTGTAACAGAAAATCTCCCTGCGGCTCCATCCAGTCTAAGAGGAATTAGATCAGAGCAGCTGAAATCCCCAGGTNCAACTGGCAAAGACCCTGCGGCTGCTCCACCAGCCCCGGGCACCAGCGCAGAGCCCGGGCCCCGTCAGCACAGAGAGCACAGGAATTAAAGAGTCTCCTGCACGGCCAAGCCCATCGCCTCTCAGAGCGGCTCTTCTGGGCTGGCAAACGGAAGAGCGAGGCTGTAACAGAAAATCTCCCTGCGGCTCCATCCAGTCTAAGAGGAATTAGATCAGAGCAGCTGAAATCCCCAGGTGCCAAGAGCTCCCAGTCTCGCCGTCGGCGCTGAGCCCAGGGAGAGGTGCAGGCAGGGCGCGCGGGCAGCTCATGGCACCGCGGGCTTTGCCAACACCAAGATCTCAGAGACCGCCCTGCACCGAGGGCGGCACGGAGCACCGCAGAAGCTGGTGTGCTCCCAGCAAGGTTGATGTGAACCCCGAGAGCAGAAGGATGGGGCTCAGCTCAGTGGGTGTCCCGCACCAAACTGGTCTGTGGCTCTGAGCAGAGCCGGGACCCAGCCCTGCAAACACGGAACAGCCCCGGGCCAGAGCCCAGCGCCGGCGAGCTGCGGCATCGACCGAGTCCCAGACTCCTCGCCCGCGTTGCCTCCCTCCGCCGGGCTGCCGCGGCCACAGCGCACAGACCTCCGGTGACTCCTCCTAAAGCTCTTTCTCGCTGCGAGGGCCTTTCTCCGCTCCCGCCCGAGGCGGCACGCAGGCATTTTTCAGCACGTTTTAAAGCTCCATCACATCCCACTGAGCTCCTTCTCTCAGCGCCAGCTCTAAATCCACAACCCCGACGGTGGGATTTCCACCCGGCCACCACCCCCGCAGCGGGGAGGGATTACGGCACCTCAGCTCAGCAGCAGCGATAATCCTCCGCCTTATCAGCGCGGGGAGCAGGCGGCGAGGACGGCTGGGGCTTGCGGGGACCCTGATGCCAACGCCGCTTGCCCCGGCTCCCCGCAGCAGGTGGGGGCTCCTGCCTGGCCGGAGGGAGCCGATCCTGCGGTAAACCTGCTCCGGTCGCTGCACCAAACCCAGCCAACCAGCAGAGATCCTTATCACACAACGGCAGCCCTGGAGGCTGGGGCTTCACATCCAGGAGATCCAGGCTGGCGGGGCAAGGGGACAGCCTGGGACAAGGGGGCCGAGCAGGTGCAGAGCTGCCTTCTGCATTGACGCAATCAGTTAAAGCGGTTAAACCACAACTCAAAGTCAGCGCTAAACGAGTAGTGTTTGCTCCGACAGACCTTCCCGCCCCCGTGCTCCAGTCACGCCTGCCAGGCTCTCGCACTCCCCCCCCCACGCCTCGTCTCTCCGCCGTCCTGTGAAGCCCCCCGCCCAGCCTGCCCTATTGCTGGGAACACGCAGGGCACCAGAACAGCAGAAGGATTTAATTGCATGTCAAAATTAAATCTCTTTTGATGAAGAACAATTCAACTACGGCTCTGCCTAATCAAATTAACAAAGTCTTTTTTGATTTTCAATTATCTTCTTCACTGGAACACTTTATCCCGTGCTCCTGCGATACAGCTGACAAGCCCCGACTAACAATCGAGGTGCTCTGCTGCGCCTCAGCGAGGCAGGGGGACCGCAGGGCCCCCCCGCACCAAGCCAGGAAACGACTGGAGCAAACGTGCAAGATTAAGCAACGCCCGCAGCCCCTCGCTGCGGTGCCGCCGGACTCTCGCCTCCACAGCCGGGCACTGACCAGCCCCTCTCCTCGCCAAGATGCCACCACAACAGGCACGGTGGAACGGCTGCACCGGGACCATCCCACGCCCAGCACCCACGCTAGCGCTGCTGTAACACCCTCGC
>VZSC01015401.1:0-17826 GCA_013398225.1 Steatornis caripensis
GCTACTAGGCAAGGAACAACTTGTCAGAAGCTAGATGAGTACTCAAGGAATGAATCCTGTAAACTTTCTTCTGTTCTCTTATTCATCTCTAATCTTCACCTTGTGGCTACTGTCACAGAGAGGATATGAGGCCAGATGGACCGACAGTGTGATCCAATACAGTTGCTCTTCTATATAATCAACAGGAATAGAAAATGAATGTATGAGAAGGGCAGGGTTGCTGCCTGGCTCGTTTTTGTACTTAGTAGCTTGATGAAGAGTCTTATTCTGGGGTTTTTTTGAGTTTTGTGTCTGTTTGTGGTGGTGATAAGTCTGGTAAATGCATGGAGAAACTGCTTGCATCTTGTNCCTCCCGCGGTTGCTCTGGCAATGCGAATATCAACAGGAATAGAAAACGAATGTATGAGAAGGGCAGGGTTGCTGCCTGGCTCGTTTTTGTACTTAGTAGCTTGATGAAGAGTCTTATTCTGGGGTTTTTTTGAGTTTTGTGTCTGTTTGTGGTGGTGATAAGTCTGGTAAATGCATGGAGAAACTGCTTGCATCTTGTATATTGTAGTGGATCTGCACAATCTGTGGCACCACTGGTATATCTCAGATGTGCTAGATTAATTCAGCATGGACTTCATCTGCACGTACTCAGCAACTGTTCTGGCAAAGTGCTAACCACCATGCATGAAGTCATAGGAGTGAGACAAACAAGTAAACCTAAAATGCAGAAACCTTTCACTCGATCCTATGTACAATGCACAAAGTAATTCTTCAGCTAATTTGGAGGCTGAGGCAGTGTACGCTACCCCGTCCTGCCCCCGTCAGGTAGTTAGCATACCACTGCACATCCGCTCTTCGGACAGCCAGCTAGTTGACCAGAAGGTAATCTGCTAGGCAGACAGGCCAGGAAAATGTTGGAATTTCTTGATAATGGGTGCATGCATTTCTCTGACTCCCTGTGGGAAGTTTGTTTTTCTTCAGCGGCCCGGAACAGGTTCACCGGTGCACAAACTGCTCTGGGATGGTCAGGAACAGAAGTAGTCTTCTCTACACCATTTGTTACCCATATTCTGGGACTGAGGACCAGTGAAGGCTGCGGGATGTGCATTGAGTGAGGGGAAATGCAGGAATGAAGAGATTTCAAGACGTTACGACTATTGCAGCAGCAAAGAAGGAAAAGATCCTACAGAGGGAAGCACTGCAGTGAAACTTTGGGAATGTCTGCAGGGAGTTAGTTGTACCAAAAAAAGGGTTAAGCTGAAACATTAGCCCACCTGTGTGAGCAGGTTATCCAAGAGACAGCTGCATTGCCTGGGGATTTTTTATGATCACAAAAAGTAGGTGCTGACATTAATACACCACTGGATTGATCTTTTTCCTAAGTCTCAGAGTGGCTGATACATTACTTTCTTTAAAGTATGAGATCTACTTCTTAACATGACTTTCTTGGTTAAAGAACTCAGCACTGTCTTAAGTATCAGCACTATCAAAACAGCAACCATTTAACTCAGTAGAGATGGGACCAGGTTGAAAAACTCACAAGAAAAGATTTACTACTTAATAAAGTTTGCACAGCACATTTAGTCTGGATGTAAATCATAAAACCTTGAATGTTCGCTGGCTATATTCTGCAGTACATAAAATATCTAGTCCCCTTCCACAGGTCAAAAAATAATAAGCACATTTTGGCTACTAATCAAACCGAGAATATGCAGAGATCAAAGCTGCCTCATCTGTGTTCCGGTAGCAAAGTGGCTGAGGCATGTTGCAACTGAATCAGAGACATGAGCTTGAGTCCTGCCCTGCCTGTGCACTGCGAGTCACCTACAATCACTTTAGCTGCAGGTGGGTAAGCATCTGCAGGCTGAGAGACAAGGGTGGCACGTCAGGCTGTCAGCCACATCACTGGCTGATGTGTCATTGCCTGTAGCCATTTATATGCTGTACCCACACTAGTCCAATGGATCACCTACGTAGGAACTGACTTTCTGTCTGAACTGTCCAGAAAGCAAGGCTCTATGGGGATTGTTTTTAAGTCTGCCTGGCATGTGAACTTAAGAATACATAAAAATCGGCAGCTCCTGGGTAGCTTTACAATGCACTACATTTTGTGTCATCATGTCTACATATACATTTATTACAAACAGGTTTTAGAATGGTCAGATAAGTCAGCATGTAAAAACCAAAACAAAATAACCCTCCTGTCCCTAAGTTTTCTGTTAATGATTATACTACTATCATGCAACAGAAAATGAAGATAGACAAAAAACATTTTGGAAGTTTAAACTTTTTCTTATCCAGTAGTAAGAAACAACAGTATGAAGACAGAGATATGCCAGATGGCTTCAGTCAAGTTTTACCAATTTACTGAGAAGTTGTCAGACAGAGAGCATGTAAGGTCTGATCTTGCAGTCCACTGCATACTTGTGAAAGTGTCTATGCATTACTTAAGAGGTGTGAAACAACCATGGTGATATAAGAAAAAAACACAAGACGAAAAACAGACTTCTGACAAAAAAGTATTAAGACTATACAGTTCTTAGAGAAAGCATTTTGTTCATTTTAAAACTGCATTTTCACTTCCACTTACAGTACTCTAGTACTTTTTTTTTCAAGTTTTGCTTTCATCTTCATAAGAGGTTTTTTATTACAAGCATATGTATTCCTAACATTTGTGGAAACTCCTATTAGTTACTCCTTGAAACATTTTTTGCTGTGAATGAGTAATGAAAAAGTATTTTTTAAATGGGTATTGATCAGAGTCTATTAATGTTATTAACAACTGTATTAGACATTGCCTACTTTAAAAAGAAGTGCCTGTAAAAATCAGTGCTTATTTATCTCAGTGTGCCCATCTACAATACAAAACTGTATGGCTTAATCTTGTGAACAAACATATGCTACTGGCAGGATCGACCAGGTGAGCAGCCAAAGGAAATATAACTGATCTAGCCACAAAACTCCAGTTATTTTTTATTATGTGGCTTATTTTGACCCTTTCAAGGGTACCCTGGGTAAAGATGGCATGTTGTCAAAGTGGCCAGTAACAGTGCACAGACTTCTGTCCTCAGGTTTCCTACCCAGAAGCCATCCCAGTCCTTTACTCTTTCATACCATCGCTGAAGACAAGGGTGTTTTCCCACCCAGAGAAAGCCTCTGCAGAAAAGAAAGTTTGTTTTTATTATAATTACCCATTGAAGTTTCTGTGTAAAAAGAAGAAAAAGGTCATAGACTCCGCTGGTAACCCTAAATGTTTTAATTTGGGAATGCCTCTAGTGTTTCATACGAGTTGCTATACAAGTGTATCATGTCATGACTTTGCTCCTTTTTTAGATTTCCTACAATCACCATAGCTTCCTCCTCTAGTTGTAAAGGAGGTAACTCATCCTTGGGATGTTAGGCAATTGTGATTGATGTGATACACTGTCTGAAGGAGACAGAAGATGATGGTGACACGGGAAAATTACAACTCTGATGACAGCCGATTTCAGTTTTCAAACTTTTGTTTCTTAAACAGAAAGCAAAAACTTTCCAATAAAAATGGACTTTGTACAGACAAAAATGAAGAGTAATGATAATTTTAATGGAAAAGTCTTTAACTAGCCTGGCTATGTTTACATCTATAAGTTTTCTGCCTTGTCCCTGTACAATATACTTACACATTTAAATGTCAGAATGACAGCAGATTTGTATGCTAGTGAACACATATGTTCATCCAGGAGCACACAGGCTTTTTTGGAATGTATCTGAGACACAGGCAGAGTACAGTTTCTAAAGAATTAGAAAATCCTCCAATTAAAATGATGTACTAAAATCCTACAGAATTTATACACCACAATGATCAGGGACGGCTGATTACAGCTAGTCTGCTGAATTCAAATTAATCCCAGAACTCCACATGTTGGTTTCACCACAAGCATTGCAAATGAGACATTTGATGAGTGAGGGGAATTTTCAAAATCAGACTAAACTAAGAATCTTATTCCTGAGAGAACAAATCTAGTCTTGCGCAATTTTACAACACGGTAAAAGGAAGCTCTTATGACAGGAGGAAAAACTGAGGTTCTACATCTGAATTCTTTGTCAATGAGATCATAAAGATTCAGCTATTACCAGGCCTGAGTATCAGATTTACTGCATTTGGGAACACTGAAGTAAAGTGTAGACAAGATAAATACTGGAGCCACTGAATGTACTTCAAAGTGCTCAGTTATGATCCATTATTTATGATCTAGCAAGAAAAGTGTGGTTAGGATGAAAAGTTCCCTTTCTCAAAGGCTTGAATATAAGAGATGAGGAATTAAAGGAAGAACAGAAGGGAACAGAATACAGGATTTCCCTAGTGAGGACAAAAATTGTGTTTTCCTCTCACTCCTAGCAGGCTATCCCAACGTTTGGAATATGTAACACGATTAATAAAATTACTGGAAATGATCTGAGACCATTTGTATCCTAAATAATGCATAAACAGTGCTGGTTACTGTTGGGATTATTTTGGACTAACTCAGTGTCAGAAACATTGCTCTAACCAGAATCAGCTGGATATTGGCCTCCCTGCACATTACCATGAAACTGCCTTTCAAATAGAATGGCTTGGGTCCAGGTTCCCTTCATTACAGTCAAAGCTCTTTATACAGCAGCAGTAGAGCCTTACAACCGAAGGTATAACCTGTTTCAATTAAAGATTAAATGCAAATTACTACCAATTTTTAAATATATGTATTTGGTAATATGTCCTGCATTTCCAAATGTACTAATCTCTCAGATCATCCAGATGGAGTTACAGCTGTCCAGCTTCTTTGCAGATCAGGTCACAGGCAACTAATTACAATTTGGAACAGCGACAGCAGATGCTGCATGCTTGGAATGTCTACATAGAGTCAGTTTTCCTTAAAATTACCTACAGAAAGAAATACATATGATCTTTAAATAAATCGTTCCAGAGCAGCTCACCCAATTACACTGAGATTCTAAGGCTGCTATTACAAAACTGGACAATTTATCCTAACAGCCATTCTTCCGAAAGATGGTTCGACGTAGATCCTTCTTCAGTACATGAAATCTTCACATACTCCTAACTTAATGAAGAGAATTATGTAGACATATAAATTTTGGTTTTATGCTTTGACCAAATACCAAAACAAACAAAAAAAATCATCCTGTAAATTAACAGTTTCAAATATATCAAACTACATTAAAACACAGAAAAAGGCAAGACAATTTAAAGGAATTTTAATACAGTTCTTCACTGTACATTGCAACCGCAAAAATATTTCACTCAGTTACCTTTGTTTACCCATGGATCCAGAATAGCTTGTCTCAATGTGTAAAGGCAAATGAAATAAAATGACTCCATTGTCACACAGCAGAATTTGGCCTTAATACAATCACAATCAGCTACTTCACATTCGAATAATTTTGAAAACAGATTCTGAGAAATGAACTGCAGCCAAAATGTATGGACATAGAGGTATTTTGATATAGGCTGCAGTGGAGAAAATTCATACTGTTCCTTTATTTGTCTCTACAACCTGCCGAAACCATTCCTAAATTTAACACTTTAAAAATATTAAGAACAAGTTGGGAATCACCAACATTCCTGCCTTTGATCTCTGTTTAGTTTTGTTCCAAACAAAGCAGCCTACTGTCTAAATACCGTAGGGCTGTGTGCAAAATTGGAATGAGTTTTTCTCCCCTATAGCTAAAGGTTTCAAACTCCTAAATTTCTCATTAATTGCTGGATTGGCACCAATGTTGATCTATTTTCCTTCTTATTTTTTCCCCCATTTTTGAATACGAACACAACTTTTTAAACACTGTTCATTGACTTGTTGTTCAAATGTAGTACTTATTCTGCATTGCTATCACAACTTCTTCCCTGGGTCTTGCAAGACTCCAGGTAGGTGAATCTTCCTGTTTCNCATAGTACTTATTCTACATTGCTATCACAACTTCTTGCCTGGGTCTTGCAAGACTCCAGGTAGGTGAATCTTCCTGTTTCCAAGGCACGGTTGTAGCAAGTACAGGGAGTGTGAGAGGGGACCAGGAGGAGATGGGTATGTGTTCCTCTGCTGTGGGAAAACTGCTGGTGGTTAACGTGGTGACAGGTGACAGGCAGCTGGTAAGTGCCTCCAGGAATAATAGCCAGCAATATGCTTCTCTGCATTTCCGTCCAGCAGCCCCAGGGAAATCCCTCCAAACAGTCCTGTGGCATGATGCTCCACCCTCATAGATCCTCTTGCAGGGTGGTGGTGTGTTCACTTTTGCTTTGAGAGGATTTAAATTCTTTATAATACGTACCAAATGATAAATATGCATAAAAAAAAAAAAGACTCTGGCTCTACAAGAACCCATGTGAGAACAAAAACTGTTCAAAATATTCGTACTTTGATATCATTATTCTGACAAAACAGGCATGCATCTCTGTTGTCAACATGGCAGCATATTTTTATTTATGCTGTGCTGTAAAGGATTTAAAATTGCCTAGGATGGCAGGGGGTGGGGGTAGGGACGGAAAAGGCAGTTTGTTCTTCATGCTACCATCCAGGTGGCCTCTTAGCAGCAAGTTGGCTCAAGCATGCATTCCAATCTCAAATCATTTTGTGTGTGCTGCTGTGGCATGCTAAGCAAATCCTGCCATCCTCTTCCAGCTCTATCAGCTAGCATCTTTCAATCAACAAATTGCACTTTGGCATGAACAGAAGGTTTAAGATGGACTTCTGCCACCCTCCCAGTCCCAGGCTAAATAGCTATGAACATATGCAGAGATTGTGTTGTTCATTTTTAGGGCTTTATGATGGCACATTTAATTGTACTAAAAGTGCAATTGATGGAAAGTGAGTTACAGATTGAACAGGCAGCACAGCAGATGTACAAGGTCATTCAACAAGGACTACTCATTACTTCAAATTACCACCCTTGAGGAGAAACGATAGAATATGCCAGGACGGAGCTCTTTCTCTGACACCTCATCTTTCAGTTTCATCCCAAAGGCCATCTTTGTTTTCTTACAGATAACATTTGCCAATTAGAACCTGCTAACTTAAGTTACAATGACTCAATTGCCATTTCTAATGTAATTCACATACGTGACGTATGCTACTCTACTCCCATTCATTTTAAGAAAGGTGAATGCCAGAAATTGCATGCAATGTGTTTGTGCGTTCACAGACCTGTGTTTCTGCCCCATTTGACAGTGATGAAAGACAGATGCCTTGTTTAGTTTTAAATCATGTTAGCATTCTATTTTCATTTATCTTTTACTTCCCTAACTCCTCATTGAATTACAGTTTGACAAAATTTGACGAAAAAGAACATAACTTGGTCAACCGTTTATAGGGTTTGGCAGCATTGGAATCTTTCCTGCTTCTTATTTGGCTGTCCTGGCATTCACAAAGACAAGTATTAGATGGACACAGTAAACTAGGCCACGACTTTGTTAATTCTTCTGGGAATCAGCAATATTTTATTCAAGATAGTTCATGACCCTTTTTAATCAACTGCTGCTTGCCAAAGAGCCGCCATCACAGCCTTCATACTTTGCAAGTGGTTTCCCAGTGAGCTAGAAGGGAAGCATTGCCCTCCCCACGTACGAGAGATGGACGTTTAGGTGAGATGGAGTCAACAAGGTGTTCGTAAAGGATTGCTCATTCCAAGACTTCTTCCAATTTCATTTTGCAGAAAGTCAGACTTCCTATCAAAGGAATATCTGCCCTGAGCAGAAGAAAGTGCCTGCAATTAGCTCAACCCTCTGCGGTGCTGCTTTGCACCCATGGCACACAGTCTCACTGACTTCTTACAGGGACGAAGGGGTTACATATCCTGTCCATCCCTTCAGAGGCTTTTCTGACCCCTTCACGTCCCCCTTCCAAACCCCAGGTCTCTTTCTGGGAAGGACTTTTAAAAGGAAGTCTCTATTAAACCTGCCCTCATTGGCATTCCAGACAATTCTCTTCTGCGCAGCAAGACTTTTCATTTAACAAATATATGTTGTGATCGTGTATGTCGGGACATCAAGAAACTTTTTATTGTTCATATTTGAAGCCATAGCAGGGATGTCATCAAACAAGAATATAAAAAAGTCTTTCACCTTTGTTTGAAGATGAGTGAACATCATGTTACATAGCAAATGTGGAAAAAAAAAGACAAATGTGAAAGCCCAGGACTTAAGATAAGACATATATTTAACTACTTGTACTGGTCAAGAAAAGATCTCTGAAAGCAGGTAAGTTAGGACCCTTCGCCTTGTATTTTTGTACTGGAATTTGATGAAAAGATGCTGATAAAGGAACAGAATAAATACTGTATTTACATATAGGAAAATGGTGACTGATGTTCATATCGCCTTCGATCTACAGTCTCAAAACTGGTAATCTAATAAATACCACGGAATGAAAAAGATAAAGTTGAACTGGAGATCAGTAGCAAGGTTGTTATTTGCAAACATTTTATCTGCAGAAAAATGTCAACCTTTTTGACAGGAATAATTCAAGATAACTGATTTGAGTAGCTCTACTTTGAAACACTGTCTAACAGCTTCCAAAATGTGCTCATTAATTGTCCTGAAAAATATGAAAAAATACAGGTTTTTGTCTTCAAAATGCAAAAGAGAAAGTGTAAGAAAATTATTTACTGGGTACATTTAATAATGTAACTGATAACTCTTATCCTTCATGGTTGCAGAACACCCAGTAATTATGAAGAGCAGAGTAAATTTTTCTTGCTCATTTTCTTGTCAAACTGTTTCTTCAAGATCTGGCATCAAACATTTTTGTTTATGAGTGGTCACCTATATTTCTCATGATAAGAACTGTTTCTTACAATCTGAAGTACTGAGATAACATGTTCATTTAACAAACTATTTTTATCAATGCGCTACATCACTGTGCTGACCCACTTTTACTAGATTCAAGTACTATGGGGCATTCAGGGGTATCAATCAGTCAGCAGATACACTCACCGGAGGCTTTATTGTTTTTTAAAATGGCACGCAGCGCATGGACTGCACGGCTGTCACAACTGATAAGAGCTCGAGTCAGGGCTGGACATATCCGGCCTTATTTTGTTTTTCTTCTCTCATTCTTTGTCATTGTTTATCTCTGTCTTGCAACACCTAGTTTTTGTAGTGGACAAATACAGTGTCTAATACTAATGTGTTTTTCTGCAAAATGTAAATACCAGAGTGCTAAAGTATTTCCTTTTTTTTCCCCCTCTACGTCCAACTCACACACCATTCCAAAGGCATCCATCCCTGTGTATCTCACAGCAGCACTATGTCTTTTGGTTTGTAAGATGCACTCTGCTCAAGAAATGGCTAGAAACAGTAGTGGCAACAGTAAAATACTGCAAGAAGAAACCACTTGAATGAGAAATATTTGAAACCTATCAGCATCGATAGGGATCCTTTAAAATTAAGCTTTAAAATCATTTAATAAGGCACAAAAACTTCCACTTTGTTTTGCTTTTTCAGAGGATGCACCCCATGCACTTCATAAAAAGGCATTAAACATTTCTCAGATTAAAAGAAAGTAATGAAACTACTGCAAATATAAAACTAACAATAAAAATTATAGAGGTTGATAGTGTCATTTCATTTCCTAATAAACAGATACACATCCTTACTAGATGCTACCAGTAAAGTAGCCTTTCTGACATAAATCACAGAAACACAGAATGGTTGAGGTTGGAAGGAACCTTTAAAGATCATCTAGTTCCAACCTCCATGCTGTGGGCAGTGACATCTTCCACTAGACTAGGTGGAATGCTATGGATGAAGACAAAACTCTTTCTGAAACAGTCCACCTACACTGGAGTTAAATTATGCTGACTGGTCGCAGCCAGAACTCAAAGTACTGGCTCTTGCACTGGCCTTGTTTTCCACATTAATATGAGTTCAGCCTCAAATTCTGCGATCTGTAATCTTACAAAAGCAATACAGTCACTAAAACTATTTTTATCAATGGAAAACTTCTGTATATTAGCAAGTGAGTAAATGAGATATTTCTACTGGTTATTGATTAGCTTTCATAATGTTTTTGAATTTCTACTTTGCTGTGCCAATTCCAACTTATGAAGACATCAATAGTTCAGGAAAAAATAAATCATATTCAAAGTCTCATTTCAAATGGACCTACTATCTATCTAGTCTCCCATTAAGTAACAGGAAAGGGAGAAGGATTTTCTGGGTTATTACAAAGAAACCTTTACTACTGCAATAGTGCTACTACTATTAAATTGTTCTTCAATAAATATATTTTTTGCTTTGAAAGCATATTCAGCTAGCTATAACTTTGTTTCCACTTTAATCCACAAAGTACTTGGAAATGAGGATACAGCCAATACTAATGGAACAGTGCCACAGACAACTAGGTAGCTCAATTTGTATACAGATAACCATTAAATACACTTATAAATGGTCTGACAAAAATTGTTGCAACTCTGAGTACAATGAAAGGTTTTTTACAAAGAGTAGAGAAATACATCACTCGCCTATGAAACTACAAGGTAAGAAATTGAATAATCTCATCAAAGGGCTGAGTGGTAGGTGTACTGGAGCCAACAGTTCATAAAATCTTGTATTTCAAATTTAGATTAACTTCTTTTACAGAATATTAAATTCTTATTTGCTAAGGGGCATCTCTTTAATGTCAGGAGAATGTTCGTAGGAGTTAACAGAAGAAATTTTGAATCACCAGCACTGAAGAAAATTGGATCCCAGCAAGTATATTGAATAGTAAGATGATGGGGAGATAGGAACTGGACAAAGCTTTATGCAGCTTCTACCATGTCCAGGTAATACTAGATACATAATAGACAAAGAACAGAGAAGCCTTTCAAAAATTAATTAATCAACCCTCATCCCACTGAGATAATATCTTCTTTGAAATGTCTTTTATCATGGTTCTTTTGACAGCTTCTACTTGCCTAAATCGCCACTTTAATTTCATCTCCCCCACAGCATCAGTAAACCACACGGACCTTACTGTTTCAAAAGACATGCCCGTGCCCTGTTTATCATATTACCTATATATAGGTATATAGGTAACATATACCTATATACCTTCCACCTAGACATTTAAAATACAGGATTGTTCCGCATGAGACGTATCTCTCCTCCCTCACTAACCCTGAAGGGGAAGTTTCGAAGTAATGTCAAGATAATGCTGCCCATCAGGGAGTAACACACTGGGAAGGACAATAAGAGACAAGCATTTCAGCAAATGCTGAAGGTAACAAGCAGTAGCTAGTCTCAGCTTGAGGCAAGATGCTGTGCTGGGGGGTAGGACAAAGACGTGGTGTATACTACAGGGAACTGCAATGCAACGAGAGAGCAGACTAAATGAAAGAATTCTGTCAGATACAGAAAAGTCAGTAAAAACAGATGAGAAAGTAAGTGGTATGGTCAGGAAATGAAAACCTCTTTTCAAATCAGGTCTGTACAGAGAGAAAACTTCCAGGGCCCAGAGACCAACCGCAGGCTGCTGTGACGAGAGCAGCACTAAGGCACAGGTGGGTTTCCACAGGAGTGACCAACACTGGCCTCTTAGGCTGTTTCAGGAGCCAAGTGAGCAGCTTCCAAATGGTTATGGTTCAAGGGCAGCTCTGTATCTCCTGCCTGGCAGTGGAGCAGGGCTGCCACAAGGGCTGCTAGATAACACAAACCCACAGCAACGGGAGAAAGTGAGACAGCAACGGGCACTCTCCCTGGGTTCTCCTGGGAGCCAGATGCCTTCTGATTCCAGTCCTGCGTCACAATGAAATCCTAAGCATGGAGAGAGCCTCTGCAATTTCCCGGTGGCCAGCTCCTCTCTGCTTTCTGAGGTGCAGCACACACCTTATGTCTCTTGATAGGTCACACAATTTATAGTGTGGCTCTGAGGGTTTGATGGGACACTGATGCAGTGAACAAACACCGTCAAGTTTTATTTTCAGCAGCCATCCAGCACTTTAAGTGTGTGTTGGAGCACCCACTAGAAGGACATTGAAGGCTGCACTGTGTCTTGAAAACTCTTCAGCATTCAGTCAGATGTTATATCTAGAGAGCAAATAGGAATGAAGTTGAACCAAGCGGTTGCACCAGCTCCATATCATTAAGTTCAAGTCCAATGTGCTGCTTACATTTTTCTGTTGAGCTCAGATGGCCAGTTTCCATTCAGGTTTCTACGCTTCTTGTGCCCCATGTATCTGTTTATTATAATTCTAATTATTAGGTGCTGAATAAATGTCAAGGAATGCTATCTCTTATTTCTGTAATATATACTGCATTAGTATGTTCCCTGCTTGCTTTCTATTGCTTTCCCATCACATAGTGTGATATTGCATAAAGGCTTTTATCCCTAGAGAGCTTTTTTTTGATGAAATGTGCTGAGATGCTGGAAATCTATTCAAAACACTGCTGCTATCTTTGACTTTGATACAATTAGCTGCTCAGTAAAAAGGCACATTGGAATACACTATGAAAGAAATAAAAAATGCACTCAGTCAATTCCAAGCTGATTCAGTGCCGATGTGTTTAGCCGACTGCCTCAAAAAAGATAAGTAGCAAAAAATTTCAAAGATTACTCTTCCCAAACAATAAAAAAACTACCTCAAACCTGACATTTCCAAAATGATGAATCTTGGATTAAATCATGTGAAATGTCAAAATGAAGAGAAGAAGAAAAATCAATAGCTGTGCAGATGAAGCAATGTGAGGTCAATTGTACTGTACTGCCAGTGCCAGGCCACCTACGTCTTTTAAATAGCAATGTTTTTAAAGTCTACACCACCTGAAAGACACTAGAGATTAATTTTCAAGACTGAATCCTCTCTCTTAATGATAAAATTATTGAACATTTTGTTTTTACAGACTGGAGCAGAGGGAAAATAAAATGGCACATTTCCTAAAAAGTTTTTACTGCATCCTTGAGATTAGTTCACCAATATTATCATCGGCATTTCACATTACATGACTTTTTCCTTGAATTTGATATATTTTTCCTGCCAAGTAACTGAAGGCTTTAATCAGAGGAGGAAAAAAAAAGACCAGTGCTTTTGAAATGCGTCCTGTGCCTGCTGCTAACTCTTTTATGACAAAACCCAGTATTTTCCTGTGAAAGCCATAGGTGTGGCATAAATATACTGGAGAGTACTACAGGGGCTCTCCCACCACCTTACTTGAGTAGTATGTTCTGAAGGAGCACACGCCTCTCAGCCCCGCACTATGTGGGTAGCTGAAGGTGGATGCTCAAGCCTGGCTGTCTTGAGCCCGTAATGGAGACGCCCAAATGTAAACACTATGAATATTCCCCATGTTGTATTTCAGTGTGTATGGTTAAGAAGTAGATCTAGGGCATTCAATTTTCTTTCATGTACTAAGACCTGAAATTTTTCTAAATATATTTTTAAAATTGAACACATTGATTATTTTTAACTAGTCTGGGTCTCAGCCACATTTACAGTGAGGTGACAAGGACTGAGCTCACATTCGCGTCTTTAACATTTGGTAGTCTGCATGTACATACGCAGCTTTCATTCCATTGTGGTGTGGTTTTATAGGCCCAAATACAACCAATTTGATGATATGATTGCTAAAACACTGGGAAAGATGGCTGAGAAGCTGGTATTGCCCTTGGAACGGCCAGAGGAACTTGCTGAATGCTGACAGGTACCCATAAGTAATGAAGGACAATCACCAAGTGGGAAAACCCCTTATTGTGCTAGAGAAGTATACCATAATGATTTTCCTGTTACCTGTAATCACTGTTTTTATTTAGGTTTAAAAGGCTTCTCAATTAAAACATATCCTAGACATGGACTATTAGCAGAACTGTTTCTAATGCAGCACGATTTACATTTCAGGGAAAAACAAAAGTGTGGTGGAACTTGATTACTCCTGGATAATTCTTTAAGAGGGCTCTAAGAAGAGAGCAGCTTTTCCTTCTTTTTTTATCTGATCAGTGGGACAGAATGTTTATTTCAAAAGCAAGGAAAAAAGACATTTCAGAGTGAAGAGGATGTTTGAACTGATAGCAGAGACTAGACTTGTAACATTGTAAACTACATATAAACTTCTAAAGCTAACTTCTCACTCTAAAGATAAATGGCATTAATTCACAATACAACTCCTAAACCTCTCTAGTCCTTCTAGGACTGTAAAAAATGGTATATTTTTAGAGCCTGAGCAGCTTTACAGCTTTAAGATGGAGACAAAAATGGAGACTAAAACATTTTATAAAATACAGTTAGCGCTAGTAAAAGAAAGCTGGCTGTGAAGCTTTTCTTTTAAGTTTTCCTATGATAGTTATTATCATCTATTGCTGTTTAAAGAGAAAGCAGGGGAAAAGCCTCACTTCAAAGATGACTACGTTATATAAAAAATGGTTTTTCACTTTAAGACTTTTTTACAGCTAGGAAAAAATCAGCTAGCTTTTGAAATGAGATTTTTCACTCAACCATCCACTGTAGAGCTAACATAATTGTGGTGTCGAACCATACCAGCCTGTGTCAGTTCTCTCTGTAATTACTGAGCGGACAAGGGCATTTCAGAGCATGACTGATGGTTTACTGTTTCCCCAAATCTGGTAGGAATCCTATTCAACTGAATGTGGTCAAGAAAGGTAAAATAGAATAATATTTATTGTCTTTGATGAGCTGATGGTTAAATAGCTTCTTCAAAAATCTCGACTTTTGCCAAGGCAATACATTCAGAAACATGCTTTTAAATAAAAGGGAAAAAAGCTCCAGTTTCTCTTTCTGTCATTAGTAAATATACAGAAAAGCAAATACGAACTGCTTTATTCAAAACAGTTTAAATTTAGTAATGTGACTGTGATGTATGACATCGATATGATAAAAATCTATTAAGACAGTGCAATGCAGAAGAAAATACATAATTTAGCTCTGCACTCATATAAACATTGATACTTAGAAATCACAAAGTGACTGAGGAAAGGGAATGCTGCTTTCTGAGAGCTCAGAGGAATCCCTTAAAATCATTTTATGTTTGCATGATTCTTTTTTATTTCCTGTCAAAGACAGGAAATCCTCTTCATATATCCAATTCTGGCAAGAATGCTATGGAGAACACAGTATATGTTCTCCAAGCAAGTGCTAAAGGAAATCAAGGAACGGGCTCTCAGCCTTGTCCATAACATTACTGGTCCATGTAACAGAGCTCCTGCTTTGAAAAAATAACCAATGTATTGCACAACAGAAACATATAAAACAATGTGGGTAAATTTCTACTAGTGTTTATTTTTCTGATGTTTATAGGTAAAAAAAACCCAAACCATTAAAAATGAGACAGCATCCCTCAGGTGGTAACTATTTATTTTCTTACCAAATAAGAACTAGTTAGTTAATGATATCTGGGGAGAAACCATGAGACAGAGATGTGCAAAGACTCAAAATGTCAAAACAACTGCATGATCCTACGGGTAAACTCACAAGCCATCGTAGAGAAGTGATGTTTTCAACAACCTCAGCTATAAATTAGTCTCCTATACTGTCTCTTCCTTTTATACATAAAAGAGAGGCAACACATAGAGGTTTTGTAATTAATGCAGTGAGCATTGTTCAGGTATGGACCTCGCCGTAACCTGTAAAATTGTTCGTAAGTTTACATTTGACTTATTCAGAAATCACAAAATGATAGAGGTTGCAAGGACCCTCTGGATATCATCCAGTCCAGCCCCCCTGCAAAAGCAGGTGCCCCTAGAGCAGGTTGCACAGGAACGCGTCCAGGTGGGTTTTGAATATCTCCAGAGAAGGAGACTCCACAGCCTCCCTGGGCAGCCTGTGCCAGCATCCTCTTGACACCCTTGCTTTAGTTATTTATAAGCATTGATCAGATCCCCTCTCAGTCTTCTCCAGGCTAAACAGACCCAGGTGTCTCAGCCTTCCCTTGTGAGAGAGATAATGGTTAAGATAATCTTAACTTCCCTATTTAAACTCATTTACAGCAAAGTCCAAAAGCAAAAAAAAAAATTAGAATTTCTGTTGCAGAGGACTATTCATTCCTGTTTTTGCTTATACCCTAGTATCTTTTGGGATCCTCCTATTCCTGTAGCGTAAATATGTAACAGATGTTTGCAAAAAAAATCCTGTTAATCAGTCTAATTAAACCAATACATTTTATTGCTTATTTTTACATTTCATCAGTGTTCTGTAAAATCAGATTGCAAATGCTAATTACATGAGCTAAANCTCGCCGTAACCTGTAAAATTGTTCGTAAGTTTACATTTGACTTATTCAGAAATCACAAAATGATAGAGGTTGCAAGGACCCTCTGGATATCATCCAGTCCAGCCCCCCTGCAAAAGCAGGTGCCCCTAGAGCAGGTTGCACAGGAACGCGTCCAGGTGGGTTTTGAATATCTCCAGAGAAGGAGACTCCACAGCCTCCCTGGGCAGCCTGTGCCAGCATCCTCTTGACACCCTTGCTTTAGTTATTTATAAGCATTGATCAGATCCCCTCTCAGTCTTCTCCAGGCTAAACAGACCCAGGTGTCTCAGCCTTCCCTTGTGAGAGAGATAATGGTTAAGATAATCTTAACTTCCCTATTTAAACTCATTTACAGCAAAGTCCAAAAGCAAAAAAAAAAATTAGAATTTCTGTTGCAGAGGACTATTCATTCCTGTTTTTGCTTATACCCTAGTATCTTTTGGGATCCTCCTATTCCTGTAGCGTAAATATGTAACAGATGTTTGCAAAAAAAATCCTGTTAATCAGTCTAATTAAACCAATACATTTTATTGCTTATTTTTACATTTCATCAGTGTTCTGTAAAATCAGATTGCAAATGCTAATTACATGAGCTAAAACTGAAATGCAAGCAAAAAAGCTCATATAAATATCTTTTTTGTTTTATTATAAAAATGCATTTTGCAGAGGCTTGACAGTTCTACCTAACGTTAGAGTACTTATATAACCCTGTTTATTGTTAGCCACCGTGTCCTGCCACATATTTTCTTTTCAGCATCTCCTCAGAGGCTTCTGAGCTGCTGGTCAATCCCAGTCAAGCTGGACATGGAAACGGGGAATAATGTGGGATGGAAGTGACTTCGTAGGGCACCTGGTCTGACCCTTTGCTCAAAACAGGGCCCAATTAGATCAGTTTTTCACAGCTTTGTTTAGTCAAGTTTTGAATATTTCCAAAGACAGGGTAGACGTCTTCAAGGTATCAAGTTTCCACAAGCATGAAGTAAGTATTTCAGCAGAATGGAAAGCTCTATTAACATCCTTCACTGAATAAAAGGCCACTCCCAACCCTTCCGAAACGCCAGGCAATCAACACAGGAGTGCCTGAGACTCAAAACCAGAGTGCATGAGGCTTCACTGGGCTTATTGCTTTCAGCGCTAGATGTTCTGCCTGCAGGACAAAACCTCACAAAAAACTGACACAGCTTTCTAAAATTGACACCATAACCAATGATAATAATATAGTAGCACTAAAGCATCACTTTAACTGTGTATGCTAAATCATGTTAATCTAATAAATATATAGGTAAATGTGAGTTAAGGTTGATTGCTAATTAAATTAAAGTACAGATTTAACCTGGAAAATATGTATAATGAACCTAAATTTTCCACTACTGTATATAGGGAAAACAAATTTCAGAATAGCTGAGTAGTTCAAATGATGACGTTTAGTTCTTCCATATGATCTGGAGCTAGGCTCTGTGGCCATGATTCTTTTATTTATTCATAGAATCATAAAATCATAGATTCTATGTAGGGGTTGGAAGGGACCTCTAGAGATCATCCAGTCCAACCCCCCTGCTAAAGCAGGTGCCCCTAGAGCAGGGTGCACAGGAACGCGTCCAGGCGGGTTTTGAATATCTCCAGAGAAGGAGACT
>VZSC01015401.1:18898-108564 GCA_013398225.1 Steatornis caripensis
CATGCCATCATAGAAGGCTATCAGATTGGTCAAGCAGGATTTCCCCTTGGTGAATCCACGTTGACTACTCTGAATAGTCTTCTCCTCCTCCATGTGCTTAGAGATGACTTCCAGTATGAGCTGTTCCATCACCTTTCCGGGGATGGAGGTGAGACTGACTGGCCTGTAGTTTCCCGGGTCCTCCTTCTTGCCCTTTTTGAAGATTGGAGTGACATTGGCTTTCCTCCAATCCTCAGGCACCTCTCCTGTTCACGACTTTTCAAAGATGATGGAGAGTGGCTTAGCAATTACATTCGCCAGCTACCTCAGCGCTCGTGGGTGCATCCCATCGGGACCCATGGATCCTTAGTGGAAGGAAAAGTATTTAAACAATTTGGATTATCAGAGATCTTAGTAAAAAAATCAACAGATCTACAAGGTCCATTTCTCTTCAGATCTGCCATGCAACCATCTTTAGTTCAGTCTTAAAGTTTGCCAAGTGGTTGACAGCCCAATTGAATCAGTGAATTAAGCATTGCTAAACATATCGTTCAACAAATCACAAATCAACTCTCTGGAAAAAAAGACTGGTTAAGAGTCACACAGTTTTGTAAAAAACAAGCCCAAACCCTTTAGGCAGTACTGCTAGGATTTTATTAAATCTCTGTTTACTGCAAAGGTGATTTTTTTTGTATTGCCTTCCATGTTCAGATCTGCTGGCTATTTTAGCCACTCTGCATAGCGTTCCTCACGTGAGCAACATTGCCCTTCTTCAATCTGAGAGTGAGGCACTGAGACATCTAGGCACAGCCTGGAGAGAGCTTGAGTTTCTGGTTATGTGTTATCCTGGACATCACGAAGTTGCCTCAAACCTTTTCTCTATGGTGTATACAATGCATTTCTCACCAGATACAGGTCTTCCAGAAGAAAGATTTCATCCTTATGTGGTAGGAGACCTCTGGCTGATTAACTAGGTGTGATTAAAAACCTCCATTGATTAGAATACCTATCAGGCATACTTTGGAGAAAAGATAAATATAGCGTCCGGATTTAGGTTTAAGCACATCTTGCAAGTCTACTAGTGTGTGTAATATGATGTCGCCATTGCTTTTCACAGGCTAGACTTCGGGCTAAGCTAACAATGCAGGCTTCTGGACTTATCTTGGCCTGCCTGAAGCTCTGCTTCAGCTTAGTTAGCTGTAACTAACGCAGCTAATCACAGGAACTATCTCAACGCCAGGTGACTGGTATTCATCTAATTTATTTTAGCATTTGCTTAGCTCTGTATGATTATGTGGTATAGTGTTCTGTCATACATATACATTCTGTTACTAATAGGCAGCAATGACAAAGAGTTATTGTATGTTGAATGAACTATCTATGACCACAGAATTAACTGCAGCATAAAGGAATACAGGCACAGGATGACAGCAGATCCCTTCAACACATAGTCATGGGATGACACCAGAAACCCTAGGGCCATAAGCACCTCAGCAGTCATCAGTTACTGTCCTTAAAGGAAGGCAATTTTTGGAGCTGGGTAAAACCAGTTTTAGAGGCCTTAGGGAACAAAAGAAAAAGTATCTAACACATTTCAAATGCCCACCTGAGTAGGGCCGATTTCACTTAATGTCTTCATTAACAATTTAGATGATGGGATAGAACAAACTCTCAGCAAATTTGTGGTCAAAACCAAATCTGCGGGATTGACTGATACACTGGAGGAAAAGGGCTGCTAAACCTTGGGATGACTTAGGGGAGATACTATTGCTATCTGCAAGTACCAAACAGGATGGTTTTGAGAAGATGAAGCCAGACTCCTCTCAGAGGTGCACAGTGAAAGGATGAGAAGTGATGGTTGCAACACATTACATTTTGGTTAGATACAAAGAAATATTTTTTCACCTTTTGAGTGGTCAAGTATTGGAATAGGTTGACTAGAGAGACTGTAGTATCTTTATCCTCAGAGATATTCAAAACTCAAATGGACAAGACCCTGAGCAACCTGATCTCATTAGACCTGTTTTGATTGGGGCTTGGATCAGATAATCCACAGATTTCTCTTAGAGCTAAATTATTCCATGATTTTATTACTTTAAGAATTATGACAAAACGGCGTTAAGTTGGTGATGTTGTATCTGCTTTTTATCACCAGTATCAACATATTAAATTATGTTTAGAAGGTAAGATTGCAGAGTAAATAATTAAAAATTTAGAAGAGTTCAGAATTATTGCTGGCCATCAACCAAATTAAATGCTATGCATTTAAACTATGATACAATTCTTAATTACATGCATGAATCCATTATTCTACCACTTCAGTTACTGAATAGGATGAATACCATTCACTGAATGGGAAGCCATTCAAGACTTCTTATCTTAAGCCAACACGGTCCCAGATCATATTTGCTGTGGCTCTAAAAAGCCATATTCTCATTCTAGGATTTTGTAAATGTGGTACCAAAATATAGTGTCAAAATTCTCTTTGTGAGGTGAATTGGTATTACTTTCTACATTTTACAGAAAAAAAGAAGCAAAAATTTAAAACTGACATTTCTTGAAATGTGTGCATGCTGCCTTTGACACAGCAAAATCTGCATTGTGATAGGATATACTATAAGTTTCCGTTATGCAACACAGCAGGAAAAAATCATAACTCACAAGGTTTGTGGCATGCTGGGAACTAAACCTGTAGTGCGTATCACGCATTCTTCCTAGGTTCTGAAAATATCAATACAACACCAGAGCCTTAATTCATGCCTGATGTATCTTAATCAAATTGGTGGAATTGACCTAGGAACATCTGATATCGGGAATTACACCAGAATACCCAGTTTTCATGTACTGGCTTGTAGGTCTTGCTAACACACTTCCTTTGTTAAGACAGAAATAGATTCAGAAGCATAGATCTAATAAGAGAAGCCCAAACAGAAATTCAGCCATGGCACATATAATCTCAGGTGATTTAGCTACTATGTGTGAAGGGGTGGAGCTTTTGGGCTGAAAAGCATGAAATGCTAACACACAACATGCTGAGATGAAAGAAAAAGAGCAGGGTGAGAAACTCCAGACAGAGAAAATTAGTAGAAGACAATAAGCAGAGGGAGCACACAGCAGCAGATTTAGCTGAGTGGGAGGATGTGGGAGTAGGTCTGCTGGCTGATTTGGAAAAAGAAGAGGCTCAAAGGCATCTGAAGATGGTAGTTCTTTTATCAGTTGGAAACTACAAGATGAACAGGACAAAAAACACTCCTTTGATGACATCAGAATAGGACCTAGATTAAGAAAACACTTCAACATTTCTTTTGCTTCAAGGATTAAACAAAGATTAAGACTGTATAATTCAACACAGCAAACCATATTCTTCAGATAGCACAAGTCCCAAAGATAAAAGAAAATGGTTTGCAAGCCAAGGAGGATATGGACCTACGTGAATCTCACCTTTGCATGGCATTTGGTGTGCATTTAATTAAGAGCACATTTTGAACAAGAAGCCTGCTTCAAGAAAACAGTCTACAGAAATCAGAGATATCCTGGGTCATACATTATGGAAGTAAAAACTGGGAATTTGCCTTTCTTTTTTTCATTTAAAATTTCCTTCAGTTAGTGACATTCACACACTAACAGCTCAATGAAAAACTTACACAAAACGTTAGCAAATGCCACTGCACTGCCTGTAGAGAATAAGGGGCTTATTGACATGCCAGCTTCCAGCATAAAATGTCATGATTGCAATATTGACTAACAACATATCAAAATAAACATCTGAAAGTCAAGGTAATGCTTGGGTTGCTGAAGACAGTCTTCCTGAACCACCAGCTCTGCACTTAAAAAACAACAACAAAAACCAACCCCATATCTACCTCCTGAAGCATTTTAAGATATAAACTAGAAATTCCATTTAAGCAGTTGATGTATAACATAAAACTTCTATCTCTTTAGACTTCTCTCTTAGGCAATTTAGCTCTTTCCATTTTTCTCATTATTTTTTCTCTGTATCTTCAATAAGTATCATTCTATGGGCATGGTGGCAAAGAGTATTTCGATTTTTACTTAACCAGAATTACTTGAGAAATTGTCTTGTGAATGGCATTAACAGTGAAGCAATATATAAAACAATAAATCGCCCCTGCTACTGATTACTAAACCAGCACTGAAATGTTTATAAAATAAAGGACATTCATCCTCAGCAAAATCCAGCCAATTTACCTTATTTGTATTGTACGTGACATAGGAAAAAAATCAACAAGCCACATCATAATGATTGTCATACATCTTCTCACAGAAGGGTTTGAAAGTACACCAGTGCTGCTGCCTTGTCAGGCTTCCCACCACTGATGTTAGTATTTGTGGGTTTGGCCAGAGCCTCCCACAGTAATATTTGGACTCATCTTTAGCAGATGATGGATGTCTGAAATTCCTTCCTGCAGTTAATCTGGTCTCTTCATTCATTCTTTAGTATTGAAGTAAAAGGAAACATGGATGGTATTGCAGTGTTATTTATCAGGTTTTATTTCTTTAAGGCAATACCAAAGAATCAGTTCAATCTATGTTGCATACATACATGCAGCTATTTTCTATTCTCTGTTCCTAGGTCAACGTGTAGTGGGGTTTTTCTATTACTGAAGTCCTAAAATGCATCTGTTTAATAGAAATTAGTCAGACTCATCGGTTGTTAACTGTTGAAATACTTCTGTATACCTCTTAAAATGTAGTTCACTAGACTCTTAGAAGGAAAGAGGACTTTTGAGGTGTTGACTGCTATATTAAAATGTTTCAGTTAAGCTCTAAAGTACAGCCCCAGTTGCTAGAGAAGGGAAAGGGAGCATAATGCAGGGTCAGATTTTAAATGGGTTTCTTAAGGTTTGTGGTGTTGCTGTACGTCTGAAATCTCATTTGCCTCATGCCTCTGTGCCTTAGTTTTTCTATCTAACTGTAAACCTGAGACAAGGGCAGTTTGCAATACAAAAATTCAGAAGTGAATGAAGACTAATCAGTGGATAACATAGAGACATATCAACCATATGGCATTTGCTGTATGTGCATTCTCTCAGGGGCTGGGCAGAAAAAAAAGAGTACAAAATCTCCTTTTTTGAAATTGGATGCACAGTTTTGGAAATCTTCTCTGCCTGTTGTCAAGTGTGGCATACAGACTTTTTTCTTAAGAGCTCATTGTCCTATAAATAAATAGCTTCTCATAAGTGCTGGGCACTCACAGTTACCTGGATATTTACACAGGTTAAATATAGCCAGATTTTTGTGCAGTTTGCAAAAACAGGAGCTCACACCAGCCCCAGTTCTGTCTCCAGCCTATAAAAAAATACTATTCGAGGTCAAGTAACATAAAATTGCTCAGCTGCTTGTGACAGACTTAAGCGCAGCCCAGTAGTCTTCATCTTTTTCAAAGCAGACAATTTCTATGTTCACATAGACTGATCCGTAACCCACAGCACCTTTTAAAATAGCATGAGTAACTTCACACAAAGTAATGACTTTAAATCGTATTAGACACATTCTGGTATTGGTGCCATTCAAATCTTGCTTTGTGGACTGGCCTGGCCTTTGGTTGTTGTGCCATTCTGTATTCCTGAGGTTAACAGTAGATACACTTCTCTGTTTATTTGGTGAAGCACTGTGAAAGTGTCCTAATTTCCCAAGATCACTGGCTTTCTATTATGGCAGATATCTTTTAGGGCAGATACATGCATACTGACTTGGGTCAAACAGTCAAGTATGAATCAAATTACTTTTTTTTTTTTTTTCTGACATAACTAGCTAACCTAGTTGTAATCTGAACAGAGATATCAGCAGTTATTCAGTTACTATGCTGAAGAAACACGAAATGTTAATCTTTTTTTGGTTTTGAATGAGAAATATATCACTGTTTTGTTGCCTCAAAGAAGATTCTCCATCAAAGTTGCTGTCTCTTACTGTAAAAGGCCAAGACTGTTTTAGTTGGAATTTCATCTTAATTCAACTTGGATACTTTCTTGTAAAGGAATACGGGAAACAATCCTGATTATGCATGAAGTAATCATGACATAGGAAAGGTAGAATCTCAAACCAGACTAAATCCTAGTAAAAATTATGTTCCTTTACACCCTTGAAGCAGATAAGATACCATAAACTGATACTGCAAGGAAGTAAATAAAAAAAAAGAATATTTTTTTTACTATTGCAAATATGTTCTTGCAGCTACATGGTACAGTTTTGCCTGTTCAAAAACCGTGAACTTATGAAAACAGAAGACACATTCTGGAGGAGTTTCCAAGCACTTACAAACTGCGGACATAACATTTTTTCACTTGGCTCCTGGGAAAGAGCCTCTGTTGAACAATTTCCTGACTTTGCCTGGGTCTGATGACAGGACTGACTTTGAACGCTCAAAGGGAAACTGCAAACCAGCTCTGGCTACAAAGGGAAAAAATTAAGCAGAAATAGCGAGAAAAGCAAATTCTGGATATATAGCAATCTGTTGTCTTATAAAAACTAATAAATAAACCTCACATCTGCCACATATTAGGAACTATTCCTGCAAGCTAAAGATTTTGTCAGCAGGGAACTTAGGTGCTCAGAGAAACCCTCTGCATCCTTAGATGACTTGACCGCCTGACTATACCTCCAAGGATGGAGACTCCACGTCTCCGGGCAACCTGCGCCAGTACTTGTTCACCCTCACACTAAAAAAGTGTTTCCTGATGTTCGAATGGCAACTCTTGTGTTTCAGTGTGTGCCCATTGCCTCTTGTCCTGTCATTGGGCACGACTGAAAAGAGCCCGGCTCCATCTTCTTTGCACCCTCCCTTCAGGTATTTTAAATCTGTGTTTATTTTTCATCCTGCATAACAGTCTATATTAACTTAGCAAATGCAGATAATAATTTAAGCAAAATTATACTGCATCCTGAGGAGAACAGACTGCTAAACGAGAGCAAGAATGAGTTCTGCTGACTCATTTGGCCCCCACTCATTTCCCAAATGTGTGTTTTTAAGGCCTCACATTTTAACTCACAGAAGAGAAGTAAGTCCAAACGCCAGTAATATTAAACTTAAAAGAATTTTGCTTGGAAGAAATCTGTGTAATTAATATGAAAAGAAGCTGGGACACGGATTTTGAACTAAATCACTAATAAATGAGAAATGGAAAGTAAATAGAAGGTGAGCAAAATTCTTTATCTCCATTACATGTTGCAGCCCTATTAACTCCATCAGTATTGCCCTTGTATGACGGAACAAAACTGACTGGCATGCATTTTTACAGCAACATACCACTTTCTTTTCTCCCACCCAGAAACTTGTGCTAGAAGGGAAAAGACTGAATTAACTGAGTAACTGATGATCTATTGAATCTATTCATTGAACATCTACAAACTGTTCACAAGTGGGCTTCGTTTAGATTTTATTCTGAGTAACTCAGCAATGTTGATTACAAAACATATTTATTTCCTTGAATTGTTATGGAAATTAAATCTTAAGCAGTGTTGGATCACAAAATGAATATGTGCATTGATACTGCATTTTGCTGGGTGAGTATAACTGAGTGTGTCCTTTGCACAACTGGTGGTAAAAGTGAAACATTCTTCACTTGGAACAGTGATAAGAAACTGTCTGTATAGGTCACTTCACAAGAATGATTATAAAAAAGAGTTAGCTCTTTTAGTCCCTGTGTGGCCATTATGTCTTAGAAAAATTATTTTTTCTTTGAATAATCACTCAGAAAATGAAATAAATATTTCACAATAATGTATGTATAAAGACAGCTGCTGTGGAATAATTTATTGTGCAATAGCTATTCAGATAATTTCCAAAGGTAGACAAGCCATTACACGTTCTTCCCTTTAAGGGGACAAGGACATAGCTCACTTCCCTCCCAAACCTCCCTGAGTCACTCACAAGAGGGAATCTGAAGAATCTCCTAACTGAGGGACGCTCATGGCAAGAGATGGAATAATTGCCATGTATCTCCCTGGACTCTTTGGTTTCAGGGGCTTTGTAATCTGCTACTTTCACAGTGATTAAAAGCAAAGCGAAGAGAAAAGTATACTTTGAGAAAGCAAAAGTTTGCTCAGTTTTAAGAAAAAGGTGCCAGCAGTGTTGTGTTGTCCCTTTAACCCCTACCAGATCTGTTCTTTTTTAAAATTATTTTTAATTTACAGTCAAGGTTGGGTCCAACCTCCAAGGCAGATGTTTATTTTGAATATTTATGTAACTTGCATCTTGTAAGCCTTGTAGGGAGTTGCTTTTTGTCCTGTCACTTTCTTTCCTTCCTGCTAATTTGTTGCTTTACCTGAGAAGGATTTGTCATCCTGAAGAGTTTCTTGTAATGCCAACTCTCTCAACTCTCTGAAGTATGTTACTATCTGTGGCAGTGCTTCACAGGGAAAGAGCTTGCTCACCTCACTTTAACTGGCAGATTTTTTCGCATATTCTGCACTACTCATTGCTTTGCCAGCTCAGAAGGCAGCATGCATTCCCTTAACTCTGATCATGTCCTGATACTTCACCAGATTTGAGAACAACAATGAGTTGTTGCCCAGCACTCATTATTTAGTTGGCCAGGTGATACGTCAAAAGGATTTCAGCACAGCAGAGACACCAGCTGGGGTCTTGGCACACAAAGGTAGATTTTCCTAGCCTTAGCTCCTCTGCAAAGATTATAAGCACTCAGACCTGAAATGTAGGCTAATTTGAGCCTAAATAGCAGAAGAGAACATGCAGCTTTCAATACGTACAAAGGTACAGGTCGTTACTGTTGTTTTCCTATTACGCAAGCAGATCCTCTTCACTTACTTGGTAAAGTGAACTGCGGGAATTTGTAACACGTAGATATAGGACTATAGCAAGCATTGAAACAAGTAACATTTGGTTTGAATCACAGACTTCCTTGAGCTGAGTCTAAACAAAATGTGTACAAAATTCAATGGAAATATAATTTTTAATATTTAAAGAGTTATGATTTCTGGACTAGTGATTATATCCTATTATTAGCATCCCGTTGTGTGAGGCACTTAATTCATATAATGAAAAGATTACTTTAGTAGAAATGCATTCATATAAAGGCAACTAAATTAAATTTAGAAATATGGATGTTTATACAGCTTTCCTCAGCAGTTTTGCAAAATTTACAGGTTTCAGAGACATCTTCATCATACAGGAAAATAAAACTCGAGAAGTTTTCTCAGTAATGACACAGCTAAGCCTACTGGCTAGTGCAAAGTGCATGTGAAACCTCTCACCAACGAAACGCTTCCCTCTTCTTTCTCATTACTCTCATCCTACAGTAAGTCCCTTACCATCTCCCCTTATCTTCCTCACTGTTCTCCAGCATTTAATACCTTCACATCATTTTCATTTTGCCCAACAACCCTCAATCTGTTGTGCTGCACTCACGGCACACATGCATTAATTCCTGCATAATTATAACATTACATTCATTTAAGAGGTAGCGAAGAAAACCTACTAGCTAAAGATTGCTCTGAGAGGAACAATGTCAGCATACAATACATACTCGCTTTCTTCTAGGCTGCTGCCCGCAGATCTGCCAGCACATCATCTGGGAAGCACAGGAGCTTTCTGCTCCCCTGGGCAATGGAGTGTGTCCTGTGATGTACTGAACAGCAAGACAAGGTCTCCGGAGGTCTACTTCTACATCCTGTGCTGATCGCTAATATTTCTGTGGACCTCAAAGTCTTTTAAAATTCATGTTTCCTATCTTTTTGAAGGAATGTAATGATCATCAGCTACAGAGAGAGAGAGGAAAAGGGGAACAAGATGAGATCTGTCCAAGCACTCTAAGACTACAGTCTTCCTGATTTCGCTCTACAGAGAAATGTCAGTCTGGTACTGATTGCACATTGCCCTTCAGCTGCTGAGGCAGAGGAGCTCTGAAAAACCATGTGGTCCCAGAGTCAAGCCAGACCTATTGTAACACCCTCTATTTCTAGCCACTAGAGTATACTTTGCTAATGCTATTATACTGCTGTCGTATTTTCACTAATGCAAGACCCATTTTATGTCATGTCCATAAAGACACTTAACAAACTAGTGTTTCTAGAACTCAGGCTTCACTCTTGGTGGTAAACATTAGCACTTCCTATTCTGTCAGCAGGATTTTTATCCACTGAGGGAATTCAGAGTGTTTCACTTCGCTTCATACTTCCTCTCACCTCTTTGGACACACAGCTGATGCGCTAACATATTCATGAGGCTGGACTAACATGGGCTGTCCTCAGAGGAAATGACCTATTGACCAGGAATGGCAGGACAGTGGGTGAAGGAAGCCTGTCCTCACTTCACTAAAGCCTTCAGAATATTCTTCCATAGATAGAGTTAATTTCTGTGCAAATTAAGTGGAATATGCAAAATTGTTCATATTAAATCTGAATAAGGCACTAGGAACTCATAAACAGCTCTACAGTTCTGTGAAGGTCCTTATTTTTCTTGTCAAACTATAACTGGTCCAGTGCATTGGAAGCTTTTGGCAAAATGTCCTGTTGATGTAGTTCATCCTCCCTCCAAATAGCCTCCTGGCAATGACTTGGGGATTTCTTTGCTATTCAATCCTTTCTTCATTTTTATGTTTCTTCTAGATGCATTTTCCATGTCAGACTTCTCCTAGGTTCTCACTACTAGAAAGTCAGTTTCTCAGTAACTATATTTTCATTAGTCACTCTCTAGCCTCACTCTAGGTTTTGAATAATTGCTCATAGCAGACGTATCTGTTGTGGAGACGTCCACATTATATTTTGCTCTTTTCACATGGAGAAAGCTACTGTTCCTAGCAGCTATGGTAGCAATCTGACAGCTTAGAGTCCATCCAGCTTAGAGGATAGGACTTGCTTAGAAAGTCGTCCACTCGTAACTGCATTTTTAAAACCATGAAATACACCTTTCTCATAAGCCAATACCAAATCGTTCCATTTCTAACCAATCATTCTCTTTTTAGCCACAGATGTAAAGGCTCAGATATAATTTCTTCAAAAAGCCCTCAATTTATCCAGACTTTATATGGCCTATGCATTGTTTAATGGATGACTACTGTAGCACATTTTACAATGAACGGTGAAATAGAACTTAGTTCTTTTCAGAATCTGAAATAAAAAGTTTCTGATCTGACAGAAACGTGATTTTTCAGAAGTAGGCTTTCCACTGCTGATCTTGGCGACAGTTCAACAGAGAGAACAGCATAGCATTACTGTTTGAATCATAATTTGGTTTGATTTTGAACCCAGTAGGAATTAGGAGATGTTTTCACAAAAATAACTCGGTAGTGATCTTTTTGAATCTTTTGTTCTCCATTCAGTACTTATGACTATGTTAAAATGAACAANACAGAGAGAACAGCATAGCATTACCGTTTGAATCATAATTTGGTTTGATTTTGAACCCAGTAGGAATTAGGAGATGTTTTCACAAAAATAACTCGGTAGTGATCTTTTTGAATCTTTTGTTCTCCATTCAGTACTTATGACTATGTTAAAATGAACAATCATTTGCAAGACACGTATCACTTTAATAATGGATTAAAATCGTGGAAAAGAATAACATAAACATTGCAAAGAACATGAAAATATATGCATTGACTCTTCAGCAAATTTTAAAATCACTTGGTCTTAATGAATTTATTCTCCTGCCCAAGTGAAGCATCAGACAGCAGGGGCAGTGGAAGGAAAAGAAGGGCTTCATGTCCCTGGGCAGTCTGGGTCAGGATGTTTGGCCCCCAGTACAGCTAAGAGCAATAGCAAGAGCTGTTCAGGCTTGGCACAGCCTCAAACACCCCGTGTCTGCTCAGTGTTTCTGTCTGGCCAAGGAACAGTGTGGTCACAGGTCTTCCAGGAGGAAGCTCCTCAATAATAAGGGGATTCCCAAAGGAGTTGTTCTGTTTCCACCATACTGCAATGTAAGGGAGAAAAAGAATGAGAGAAATCAGTCCTGCTATAATTACGTCTGACAGATAGATGACACCTGTGTTGGTCATTTAAGATTTACACCTTACAACTATGTCATCAAACATACTGCTTTTGAGGGCATTAACAAGACTTTGTTCCAAACATGCATTCTGCTTTGGTTATACGAGCAGAGAATGCTCTGAACTACAACACTATGATCCACTGAGTGTCAATCCTGCCCCACATCACCGCTCGAAAAAAACCCTCTATTTACTTTGCACTTCTCAGTATTAGTTTGCTTGAAGGAATGCCATACGCATGGATGGCTCGGAGAAATGTGCATGACTTCGCAGAGCTTCTATCAGGTGTCTGTAACATTTTTTTAAAGAATGGCATATCAGTGAGGCTGTTCCTTGAGGAGATATTGCATCTTATTCATTATTGCAATGTATCTTCTGCAGATACCCACATTCATGCAGTATGAGAGCTAAACAACATCAACTCAGAATAACAGTATTTTCCTTTCTCTTTGCAAAACTGTACATGTCTACACAAGATCAAAAGCAGTAAAGGATCTGGCCCTAATTTCCATGCGCTTTATTGCTACTTTTCCTTCTGGCTGAAACCAAGTGTAGCCGTAAGTACGGAATCCGAATAATTTTCTATCAATTGAGAACATCCTCCAGTAACATTAGAGATAAATTAAACTACTGCAAATGACTTTTTTAGCAGTGTGACTTTATCTTATACCCAGAAATAAGTGGTAGCAGTAAAGCAGTATCAAGAATACATATTCGTGTCTTAAAACTGGGTTCTTCCTTTAGCATTAAGTAACCTGCAGTTAAAAACGTCTTAATTGTGTCTACCACTTAGAGGGCTGTCATGAAAAAACTTTTGCTGTCTCGTCTAAGATTAAACAATTAATTCTGGTAATTGCGGTATACTGCCTTAATCACATATGTGGGTTTTTTTCTGACAATCTTTTTGATGAGATGCTGAGCTAGGATTCTCACCTTCAGCTTTTCTCTGCTCTCTTTACCTTCATGCCTACAGCAACACCCCCCTGGCTATCATCTTGTCAGATCAGGCCAGTAAGGATCTGAATAAGATACCTCTGTAAGAAATTCAGATGCTGAAGAAATGCATTTTGGATTTCTCAGTAGTTACGACTCTCAGATCAGTACTGCGTCAATGCTAAAGTCACCGAGTACCATTTCTTTCAACTGAGATACGTATCGAAGCTTCCGATCACTGAGGGCCACTCAGTTCACGGTAGTCTTTTCCACTGGTCCTATTAAAAATGCATTTAATTTGAGAATGCATGCTCTTACCACTTATGTTTTCACTCTCCTTCCTTTTCTAAAAACAATGGTGCGGTATTTCCTTCCCAGACCACGCTGCATTAACTTTGACTTTCTTTTGGGATCTTTTTCATGACATCCCCATGTTAAGTGTGACAGTACTACTTCTCAGTATTGAAAGCAAACCTGCCTTTGCTTATTGTCTCACTTGCATATGGACAATACACAGCAGTGCAGATTGAATGAGCACAGAGAAGGCATTGTCTCCCTTTCTTAAAATACCTTCCTCTGGCAATCAGTCCAGCATACTTCTCCATCTTACTACTTTCTTAGCTTCTAATTTTGTAATTCTACTTTGTAACTGTGTATGTGACACTGATACTTTCTGAGGAAATCGGTTATGAAAAATTAAGCTCTGAATTGCAGGAATATGCATATGGAAAAAGACACCTTCTCTCTCATGAAAGGCAGTAAACAAATTAGCCTACCATACCTCACAATTTCGTAACATTCCCACATGTCTGTAAAGGCCATCAGTTGCCCTAACATTTGCAATCTTCGTGTGCATTATTAAGTTTTTTTTATTAGCTTCCATTTTAATTAAGTAAGAAAATGTTTTCATAAAAACCCTATTATTTCTCAAAGAAGATGGAAGCAGAAATTGCAACCTATGGAATATTCTCCCCTTTCCTCTATGGAGAGGAGCATGGGGTACTGCTCATTTCAGTTTTCTATTAGCATCATTTTACATGAAAAACACCCTCAAAGGCCTGAAGCTCAAAATAATACTCCAACCTGATAGCATCTTAATGTGCTCATGTAATGGCTTCTGGAACAGGTGGCTAATAAATTAACCAGAGGTATGCAATCTGTTATTGACTGGCATCATTCCAGCCACATATCTCTCAAATGACAGCTTGTTTCATGTAAATTTTATTGTATTGAAGGTTCCATTTGTTACCAAGAGACTTCCTTATAAATGGAAAGAAAATGCAAATACTATTTTCTACTTTACATAGAATAATGCTTAAAAAAAAAAAAGGCAAGCAATATCGCCTTCCTCTAACAATATATTCCTCTAGGCATTTTAATCTGTAGGATGTTAACTAGCAAAGTAAATATGTTGAGAACTAGGAGTTTAGTAACTGAACAGACAAAAAATTGATATAAAAAGCTAGTAGTTACCTGGTTTGGTGCTTTTTCACACTACTAAATAAATCAACTCTGTCTGAAGCAGATTATGAAGCTGTGCTCTAGCAGAGCCCTCAGCACCACAAAATTATCTTCAGTTTGCGATGTAATACTATATAGATTACTGAATACATTTTAAATCCCCTCTTAGACTGAGCTAAATGGCCTCTTTCTTATGGATCTCTGATCTCTTACCACCCACTGATACCCCTGCCGAAACAAGGAAGGCAAAGGCATCTCTTGCAAGTCTATGCTGCCCTTCTTACTACCTGTCTCCTTATTTCCCTGTGGGTACGAAGTCATGAGCAGAATACTATTAGGGAAGTTATTCTGGAAAAAGAGGTTCTTATTCATGAAAGGACAGCCAAACTCTCTTGCTCCAATTCCTACATCAGCTTGCAGCATATTTTCTTGCAGAAATTTCTGCAGGACTGTAGGAAGGGCATGAAATAGGCCACATTAGCTGTGAATGTCCAAATCACGCACAAGGACTGAAGCCACAGAATTTGAGTCTGATATATAAAATTTAAAAGGAATATAGGACTTAGTAACACAGGCACTCAGAGAAGCTGCATATTTTCATGAGTAACAGGAAATTGAATCTTACCTTGAAAATGATAGTAAAAGTGATTTAATTTTGTCTGGAGAGAAAATGAATTAGAAGTTAGTATTTCAAGCATGTATCATATATATATATGTTGGTTATGATTGACATATACATAAGTCAATATTCTAACTTTAATGTTGTAGGAGACAAGGGGATTGATACTTTCTTCCTGTAATACAGCTGAATAAATATATTCTTCTGATTTGATGATTTTCTTTGTTAATCCTTTCTACCTGACAATCCCTCCCTGATAAATCTGATGGACAGTGCACCAAAACCAATTCAAGTATTTCTGTAGATAGACCTATCTTGTCCTTTACTCATTATTTTGTTATTTACTATTCTATTATCTAATTCTAGATTTGGAAAAAAAAATACTTCTGCTATGAATTGCAGTTATTAATTCTGTATTTCTTTGCCTTTAGTTACTGATTTTTTTGTGCTGATCCCCTAAGTCTTTTAAGAGCTATTTTATTTTTCACCATAAGTATAGCAGTGGAAGCATAATATTTAGTAATTTCTAGAAAAGGCAATTGTTTATAAAGAAAATGCAACAGTCTGATTCTTTCTTCCTTGTAATCATTGAGAAGCATTCATGGAGGAGAAAATATTAATATTTATGATATTTAAAAACTTGTTCATGAGCTTTAAATTAATATTTGACAATAAATACAAAATAAAAATCAAGTACTGCATTTTTTTTTAATGTGCATTCTGCAAGTGAATATCAGCCATTGCTGTGACAGATCTCAGAGAGTCTTTTGCAGCCTACGCGTTACAGCTGTTTGTCTTGAAGTTTTCTATACATAAGAGTTTCTCAGTTTGATGTTCAATAGAAACTTTTCCTCTCAAATACTGCCGGGAATAAGAGAGCTAATACTGATATGCACGGGATAAGCCACATGCCAGCCACGCTAACATAAAGAATAACATCAAGAAAGGTCAACTGCTGCCCAACGCTATTCCGGCCTGCTGGCAGCTGATGAAGTTTCCCGTATTTCCAGTTTGCTCTGGTATTTACCGCGTATGTCCACAAAGCTGATGACAAAAGCTGGCCTGTTATCATTTGTCCTCTTTCTGCACAACCCTCCCGGGAAACTCACTGAGGAATTAAGGCGAGGTGATGACTGCAAGAACAGTTTGGTTATATGCACAAAGAAAACCACCCGGGGGTATTTTCACTGAAGTGTAATGCTGAAGGCAACACCACAGGGAAACCTAAACCTGTCAAACACATGTTTTGAAGTTTCACTAAGCAAATATGTTCACAGCATACATAAAAACAACAACAAAATTCAAAGTCAGTAATGAAATTTGCCGGTATAATGCCATTAAATAATAAAAAAAGGAATGCTGTAGCATATTGTTTCATAAGACAGCACATTTATTCTTACAAACGTTTTATAGTTCGTGAATCTTTGAGTTCTGTGGGAACAGGAAACACTATTTTCCGAGAACCAGTTTTTCTGTTTTGAGTTCTTTCTATCTGCCTCCCTACTGCCACTGCTTTTGTACTTCTGTTCAATGTGCATAAAAATCACATTATCACAATGATTCTTAACTATTTTTGCTTTAGAAACAAAGACAAAGGCCAGGAAAATGGCTGTCTTGACGTTCAAACAAAATGCAAAAATCGAAGCCAGCTAATGGTTTTATACGTATGGAACCTGTAAGGAAATACCGATAAAGCATAACTGAGTTTCTAGTGGCCTAGGGGAAGTCAGCTCTGTGTATTGAAGATAGATAACTTCCATGTCAGAATAGTAATACATGGAGTGAAATTTCTAATTAGTATTCACAAGTTTTGCATCATGTGTCAGTACATCCTTTCTGTCTGCATTTGGGATAATACGCCTGCAAAGGTGGCGACAGTTACTTAGAATACACTATAGGACAGAGCATTTAAAGTAAGAGCAACAAAACTGTCAGTAACCTGTCTGTTCTTGCTCATCAGATTAATTGCATTTAGGATCTACTACGGTGGTCCTCACACCAGTGCACCTTCTCTCCACAAGCAGAGTCTATCTCAGAGAAGCACAAGAAGCCCTGGGAGATTATACTCAGTCCAAGACATCTTGTAACTCTGAAAATTGGATTTACTTTCTGTCTAATTTCCAACATAAAGTTTATCCTTTCTCAGATTGATATTAATAATAGGATACTGCTGGAGCAGGATCAGGGCCCTGTCATGCAAAGGAGTTTTGCACAAGCAGACAGGGCTCCATTTAACCCTAATAAATAATGTAGAGAAATGTCCAGCCAATCTTTTTCACGTTCCCAACTCCCCTCATGTCTTCTGTTATTCTTTTGAGTTCCTTTATATTCGTAACACAGTTTATTTTTGCATTAAGTTGAGATGCAGTCCATTCCCTGTCATCTTTCTTGTCATTTGTTTACTGGGTGGCAATATCAAGCCAGGTATTAGTAGTGATCAACTTACTAAAGAGATGCTAACGCTGCCAGTTTAATTGACACTGTTTAGGAATGCTTTTGGTGTGTGAGTTTAGGCTTACTCTGCATAATTCCTGAAAATGTTACCTTACTTATAAGCACCTTTTTTTATACATAGATGAAATTAATCTTAAATTTCATAAAGGGATTTCATTTGAACTTTTGTGGTTTTAATTTCAACTTAGAAATTGCATCTTGCTTTGTGACTTCTAGCTCTTTCCATATTTATAAAGTCTACTATGACAAGTCTTTTTGGCAGGAAAGTACAAATATTGTCCAACAAATATGTTGATGTAATGACCTAATAACTGTACAGTTATACAAACAGTAAGATTTACTAACCAATGTGTAATTAACTTGAAAGTTCTTTATCCCAAAGAAGATGTTTCTATTTCATTATTGTTCTTACATTCAAAAGAAGCAAAGGAAAGACAAAATAGCTAGAAAATAATTAGATGGTCAGTTGTTACGGGTTTGATTATTCTGCTGTTCTGTTCCATTGTTCATCCCTTTGAGCTAAGAAATACAGACCCTACCTACCATCTTGCTACAATGAAACACCCCAAAAATGAAGTCAGGGCAAATGGTGGGTTGGTAACAATCTTATTATTATTGCTCATGAAATCATACCTGTCTGCTTTCCCTTTCCCGTTCCCCTTCCCCTTTTTGTAATTCCTTATTTACTTGCTCCTCATTTCTCAGACCCTAAATTGCGGCTTCATGAACTCTCTATTTACCAGGGACTCTCTTCATTTGCTGATTCTGCGCCTTCTGTATAGGAATTTTTATTCTTATTCTGGGTCATGGGGTGCTAACATGGTAAGAATAGATATTCACAAATGTATAAAACACTTGGTAAATCTATCAGATAGCATTATTGCTACATTTATCAGGCTGACATTCAAATTATCTTAGTCATTTTCAGTACAATGTCGTCAGAAAATTTCTAACTGCAAACAGTTCAGGTGAAAATGCAGAAAGCAGTACAGAATATATTTAAGAAATAGTTAAAATAATAGGATGAAGTAAAAATGTTTCAATTATTTTTATGCGAGTGAAGAATTCCTTATTCTGAAAATCATTTACACAAAAATCAAATAGTGATAGACCACTTGTCTCATATCTTGATAAATCACTTGGAAAATAAAGTAACATTGAGATTTCCCACTATCTTTCTTGTCACTGCAAAGTACTCTACAACTATGGCCTATTTCTAACCCACTGTGATGAATTGGCACCTCAGGCAGCTATGTTCCTTTTATTGTGTAATATCAGCAGTCAAACAAACAGAAGAGCCACTTAAGAAAAAAGCGCCTTTTCAGCAGATCATGCTGCAATAGCATACAATTAGAGTGCAAAGTTAAAAAAAATAAAGGAGGAATAGGATATGATAAGTAAACAGGTGGTGAAGGATTTAGAAAAGTAAAAGAAAAAATGCTTCAATAAACAAGAAACCAATTAAAAAGTGTTGCCCTGCTGCCTAAGCAAAAGGCTGGACAGAATGGTCTTGCAACCTTAGGGAGAATTTTCCTTTACTGTATCATCCTGCAGTAGTTTTAACTACATATGCAGGCATTCCTGTAGCCTCCTTGGTTTAAACTGTTCAAGACAGTGAGCGACACCTTCTCAGTGAACTGTCTCCAGCTCTGGAGGTCACACACACCTTAGGCCTAAGCTTTACTACGAATTTTTATGACAGTGGGCAGATTCCTGGCTAAGCCTCTGAGAATCATAAATGTTACGACTTTTTTCTTAAAGTCTACTGCAAATAATAGAGGGCAATGGGAAGATCTGCATCGAATAAAGGAATATTTATCTTTCTACAAAGAAAGTCTAAAGTTTTATTTCTGTGGTGGTGAGGATTTCACAGTGTTTCCTAACAAGAATCACATGCCCACATTATCTCAATTAGCTTCCAAAGAGATCTAAACCCCTCTGAAATCACTGCAGATGGTCAGAAGCAGGAATATGAGGATCCCATCCACCCTTGGCAACAATGGTGCCATGGGCAGCAGTGTCACACAGCCCTGTGTACAGAGCTGTCAAATGCCACCTGGAAACTGGTTGGTGTTTTCTTTCTAAATATTCCTGTAGCAAGTTACAGAACTTAATCCCTGGAACAGTGGAAATCCTCTGTGTAATCGTCAAGTTTCAGAAATGAGTCAGACTTTTTTTTTTTTTTTAACTTATAATAGATTGATGTGGCCATGTGAAATAATAGGAATTCAATTCAATCTGTCATACATTGTCACTAGCTAAGGGTAAATGCTTACCAAATACGTCTAAACCAGACTGGATGTTGACATATAAACAAGAAGAAGTTCTAAAGCAAATAAACATTTTGGAAGGGGTAAAATGTAACAAATACTGTGAAATACGTGACATTTCACTTCAAATGATGATCTTGTAAATGGCAAATGGTTCTTGAATTTTCCTCTGAATTTTCTGGCATTGATAACTGTCAGAAAAAAAACCCAACCCACTGGGTTAAGAAGATAATGGATTTGATCTGCTATATTTTACATTTACATTAGTAAAAATACATTAATCAATTCTTTTTATTGTCAGTCAGAAACGTGCTTGAAATCATGAATTTCAGGACTTTCAGAAGAGGAGTCGTTACTTTATAAATAAAATTATCTCTGACGAGCATATTTACTGTCATGAGAAATTTACTTTTGTTAATTATATATACACAGTACACTTACCAGGAGAGATGTCCATAAGGCAAGATAGGTTTCTTCATTTCTCTGAGTAGGCAGGACCTAATGCCACAGGAGGTTCTAAAAAAGAAACTCTGGGGCCCATCTCCAGGGGTAGCAAAAAGCAAAAAATCTCCCTGACTTCAGCAGTGGCTGGAACCATAGAGTCTCATTGTATGCCGTCAATTACATGTCACTTAAAATGTGTTTTCCTGTATTTCTAAATACACTTCCAAAGTCACTCTTTGAGAACCAATCCATAATATTAAAAAGAAAAAAAAGCGCTATTATAAATCAATCATCTTGTATCTTTTGCTTAGTTAATGACTGACACTAAAAGGTTTCATAATTGCTAAAAAGAAGAACCGTTTATTAGGGAATGATGTAAAATTTCTGTAAACAAAGAACAGAATCATGAGAGGGTATAGCTATGGCTAATGTCACGTTAGGTTTTCTAACAGCAAGTATGTTTAGCAATTAATTTATCAGACAGAAATCGGAGTCATTATTATTGGCATTTGACAGAAATCACTGGCTATAGTATACAGAGGTTCTCAGATTTGTCATTTAGAAAAACTGCAATTTTTAATGGACCCTCCATGTCTAACACCTAATTATCTTGTCTAAGTGGTTTTGCCAGGCAAGTAACAAAAACAGCATGAAGGGTGGTGAATTTAGAAAGTTCAAAACCTGATTGCATTTGAAGAAAGAATAAAGCTTATATTCCTACTTGCATGCTTAAGTTAAACCTACGGTTTAGATTTTTTTTTTTAATACTCAATTAGTATCATTTTTTCAATATTCATTATGATCAGTGAAATGAAAAATCAATTAGTCACACAGCTTTGCTCAGGAGACTTAAGTGGTGATGTGCTGGGAAATCCTGAAAAACCATGAAAATGATGTAGTTTACACAGGCAGAAACTTTGAAGCTTTTCCGTATTTACTTGAGCTGTGAGATATAATCTGAACTTGTATATTTTCTCAAAATTAAATAAGTTTTTTTTAGTTCAAGCTTGGATAGTTTCCTATTTCTATATCCTATTTCATGTAATTTCCCACTTCTAAAATCTTACACAGCTTCAACTGTTTAACAGTTTGATACCTTTCTCAGCCCACAACTCCCTGCTTTTTCCAAAGTGTGCATTTCGGCACATGGATTTGTTATAGCCCTGTTTTTAAACTTTAGAAAAGAATATGTAAGCATACGAAGCCTACAGAAAATCAACTGTACCCTTTGTTTCTTTGTGGAAAACCAGAACTGGTACATAGGAGCGCGAACACTTGTACTTAAAATTTCCTCACCAGCACATTTGTCTGAATCAATCATATTTCAGACCGCATTTCTGACTAGTTACGTTGCAAATCCCAATAGAAATACGTGTCTCCAGTCACTCCATTCCATCCCTCGAACTTCAGCACTTTTGCCTTTAGGCACACAGGACCTTAATTAAACGCACTCCAGTGAAAGTGGTGAAGCCTGCACAGGCACAGTGCTTTATTAGCCAGGCAGCCGACCACTTTACATTCACAATAAAAGTGTGTTATCTTCACATTATTTTATATACGCTCCAAATACAAGAAACATTCAACTCATCATAAAATTGTAGAGACTTCAATATTATATTTTACTGAAAACAGAAAAGTCATTTTTTAGAACAAGAACTGTTTCAAATGACTGAAATTGTTTCAAATATCTCTTGAATCATTTAAGTTTGGAAGTGAAGAGATCCTTGACATGTGTCATTGCAGATTTAAACACAAAGTCTAAAGGACTGTGGCTAAATTACAGCATGACCATTCCTAACACCCCAGCATCACTCAAACACTCTGCTGAGGTCCTGGTGGACAGCAGTTATATGGTGGCCCATCACTGGGAATTCTGTGCTGCACTAGCATGCAATATTTGTGCACATGCTGAGGTCACAGACAGAAGGACTTAAGACAATATGATTGCATTTGGGGTAGCCTAAACTGCTCATTTGATGGTCTAGAAAGTGTTCATTTAAAAAAACGACACCCAAATATCGGTTGCCCCACTTCCAAATGCACTGGCAAAGGTACAGGGACACTGTCTGCAGGAGACCTTGGGAGCTGCTGCTCTGTGTCCAGAAGGATGCACCTCTCACCACCCTTGCAAACTAGAAAGCACCAAGGCACCGGTGAGAGAGCGACTGCTGAGGAGGATCTCGCTAGTTTTTGGGGAGGAGAAGAGAGATCGAACCTTCATCTCCTTGCACGGGCACTGTCACCAGCAGCATCAGCAGATCATAGCACTCTTTCATCACTTCGTTTAATTTCAGAGCTTTGAAGGTGTACTTAGAAGGTATACACAACCACCTCCCAACAAATATGTGGCAGTTAATGAATAAAGTTAATATTATATATGAAAGTCATATCCAGGACTTCAGAAGAGAACTACTGCAAGTAAATTGACTTGCAAAAAAATACAGTAGAATTTCAGCAAATAATACATTTTCAGTTAGCACAGCAGAAATTAGTAAACTGCTGTGCAAGTTTATATCCAATATACAATAACCTGGACAGTAAAACCAATAGGAAATGCTGATTTTCATAAGATTCTTGCATTAGTGCAGAACATATGAGGATGGAAACCCCTAACAACCTGTTCTAGCAAGCAAAACTGTGTCTTACAGGCAAGCAAAGGTCTCTTTCTGAAGTGACCTAGCCTGCAATCCTTCTAAAGAATATATGCTGATAAAAGCAGCTCAGCCAAAGAACTAAATAAATGCCTGTACAACACATTCCCAAAGTAGGATCTAGCAACTGCAATAAAAATGTTCTTTTAAAACATAGATTTCAAATAGAAACTGGATTCCTGACCTGAAATGAAGAATTTGATGAACAATAAAGTTAGTATCTCGCAGCCTGGTGGGAAAAGGTATAACCCAACCTTTCTTTTCCATTAACACTCAAGCACTTGTCTGATCATAAGGATCATAGGAGGGATGGTGATACTTAAAATAATAGCAGTAGTAGTAGCAGTAGTACTAGTAGTAGCAGTAGTAGTAATAAAAATAATAAAATAACTGATGTGCTGCATTCTGATTCCGACGGTTTTGCTATCGAGTCACAAACTGGAGAGCTTACTCACAACTTATCTGAACTCCACAGGTCTAGAAATCAACATGAAAATGCCAAGATTCAGAACTTAACAAAGGCATGGATTTGATGGTGGGGAAAGGGACTGCCTTACCAGCTCTCCTTCATGAAGTTCTCCATTTATCTGCAGTACAGCAAAAAGATAAGACTTACGTATTTGCATTCGTGTATTCTCAAGTAATAGCTCTGCCCCGGGGACTAACTTTTTCCAGGACCCATGTAGTTGTGGGATTTCACCTTGGCTTTCCACTGGTGACAAGCATAAGAAAGCATTTGTGTATGAGAGCATACACAAATGAGAGAAAAACGCTGAGAGAAAAATGTACCCTGGTTTAACATCAATCACTTTTAAATAGGGTTTTCTGAAAGGATACCACATATAATGCAGAAGCTCTTTTTTTTTTTTTCAGATTACGAATGACTTACTTCAACTGAATTAAAACCAATTCCTAATTAACTTAAGTTACTCCAAACCAAGTTCATTTGCACAGTAAGTCATGAGTATCAGACAAAACTTAATTTTGGCAGAACGAAGGCTACACTGAAGGTGCCAGATCTTCCAGAAATGACCTTGTCCAATTTTTCAGGTGACTTCAGAGTAAAATAATAGTTGCTGCCAAGAGTATAGAAATGTGAGGCTTTGATAAAAGTTGGAGCCTATGCAGAAATCTTGGCTTCCAGATCAATGCACAACCCTCCCCAGTACAGCGGCTGTGCGAGGGAGGGTCTCTGCCTTCCCATTTTCCCTGAGGTCTGACACGACACGACAGATCTGTCACCTACATGACTGTGAGGCATGCCATCCGGTAGGTTTCCTGCAACGCTGATTTAACAGTGATTGAAAAGCAAAACTTGATTTGCAAAAGCTTTCAGGATTCCTCTGTACCCATCAAACATTAGACAAAAATCTATGCTGAAAGCTGTTCTATCCTAGGAAGAAGGGAGAGATGGCATCAGCCTTGCTTCTGAGGATGCAGAGAAAAGGCACTGCCATCAGCTGGCAGCGAGCACCCTCAGCCAAGGCCAGGCAAAGCTGCCCAGGTGCCCCACCTCAGAGCTGTGACAGAAGCTGGAGCTTGGTCCCTTCACTCAGTTGTAGGCTCAGACTCCTGCTCCTACTGTCATGCTACAGCTCTGTGGGAGGGCTTATGGAGAACAGGGGTTATTGCTTATTTTCTGATACTGTTGTTCTGAGCTTGCCATGACGAGGTGCAATGTAATAAACCAAAGAGCTTATTCTCCAAACGGGAGAAATGTCCCTGTTTCCTAAGTTGGTCTTTTAAAATAGCCAAGGTGCAGAGAGGAGACGGGGAACGGCACCACATCACAGCTCAGAGAACAAAGCTGGTACTGGCCAAGCATTGCCTGTAATTGCAGGCAGAATGAGTTGAAACGTGTCAAAATTATTTTTAACTTTTTTCTTTCTTTTTCTCCCTGCATAGATATGCATATATGCATATTTATATATATATATGTCCATATGTGTGTTTATGCATAGAAAATACAGGCCTGACAAGAGTGCAAAAATGTAATTAATTCATTCAGGCTTTGTCACTGCCTGTATCTTCAGCAAAGCCAAAAAACATTTCACGGTATTGCCTTTTAAAATGAAACACCATTTCTCTTCCACAAACGCAGTTTATGGGAGCATGCTGTCTGCTCATCATCTGCCCTCTTTTCGCTAGTTCTTCACAAATTACTTTGGAGCCAATCGGTGAATTTCAAACAAATTTAGAGAAGTCCAAAAGATGTATTTCTATAACTTTCATGAGAATCAGTATCTGCATAAAGACAGACCCAGCAATAAATGTGTAACACTGAGCTAGTTGCAGCAATTATTGCCAATATTTCAGCCAAATCAGTAGGAAATGCAGGAAACAGCCTTGAGCACAAATTTAAAGGAAATGAAGTTATAGCAGTCCTGCTCCTCATACTACAAATCATTTTATCTTAAAGAAAAAAATTAAGGGTATGTTTACAAAAACATAGGGATAGCATCTATTAAGAAGTGGAAGTCTGAAATTAGGCAAGTCTGGCTTTACTTAACAAATTTATAAATGAAGGTCTTTATTTTTTCCTTTCCTATATCCAGTCAGTGATACCACTGGGTATGCGAAAAAGTAATTTTTAAAAATTTTTGCAGAAGAAAACCACAACCTATTAAATTAACCAGGTTCAAATTAAAGGCCTGTACTTTTGAGACGATAGTACAAGACAATTCAAATTTCCAGAGATAAATTGAGAGTCAATTTTATGAAGCAGCAGCATGTTTTTTATAAGAGAGATGAGAGTTCAGTCACCAGCAAAAAAAGAAAATATTGTGATTTTGATATCAGTGTTAAGTCTTTAAAAAGATATGTCACCTAACTGACGCCTTACTTCTAAAGGAATGCAGAGTCCTTAAATCTCTTGGCTAAAAAGCATGCCAGTAAATGGTTACGCACAGACCTTCACTGAAAAAGCCACGGTAGAATCTATGACAGCTTCAGAGTATACAAGGAGAATCTATTCCTAAACACATTTCTTTCAAAAAATCATGGTTTATCTGGATCTAGTCGGGCGTATCAAGAGGGGCAATATAAGCAGCAAGCAAATGCCTGAAACCAACTAATTTAGACAACAGTTAAACACTTACCTTTGAACTGCAAGATGTATTGACTACAAACTGCCCTTTCCACATTCTCCAATGTTTGCAGGATTAAAATAAATTAATTGCCAACTGAGGTAAGTGCATGATAGGTTTTACATTGCCAAACTCCTGCATATGTTAACATAGTGCATCAGTAACTCTGCAGATCAAACTAGGGACCTCCAATCCAGTATATTTTCAAGGGTCTAAAAGGTTGTACTTACCTGGCTCACCTAAGCAAGCCTCCAGAAACTTTTCTAATGTTGAATGCAGTATTTTCTGCTCATCCAACAAGGACTAACTGGACTAGACTCTTTTTCAAGTAATCTCTGTGAATGTTGAACTACATTGGATTTGGTATGTTGAAAAAATTACCACTTCTTTGTTACAGAGAGTTTAGAAAATGTAAGAAACGTTCTTTAATGATCTTTCAGACATTGATCTTATCCCTTTCACAGCCACTGTAAAACTCCAAGCAGGAACCTGCCCATAGCCAACAGATACTACCCCCAAAGGGATGCACAGAGTCTCCACTGCTCCCAAAAGACTTAAGCAGTTATTCAGCATATTTTGACCATAATTACAGCAGAATTGTCTGAAAAATAAAAAAAATATTTAGGAGATTATATCTGAGCAAGTGCAGTTTAATAATTCTATTAAAAATTATATTTAAAAGTGGTGATTTTAAATGCTGCAAATGGTGGACTACTGAATTTCAGATCATGCTAACGATCCATCCAAATTTATTTGAAATAAAAAGGTTGTTGAAAGCATCAAACATTTTATGTGATTAGTGACAAAGCAACCAGTCTATCTTCAGTATCAACACTGAAAATCTTAAATAGTTGCCAGGTGGATAAGACTGCAAACATGCACTTATATTTGCATGTTTCTTTAGTAAGCTCATGCACAACTACATGAGCTTCAGTGAACTGCACGAAGATTGCAAAATCTGCTCTCCAAGGTCTCCCTTGCTCTCCCTTGTTCTAGCCCTAACATTAGGGTTCAGACAGTACCTACAATATGTACGCAGGTATTGGAAGACACCAGAATCTAGACAGAGCAGAAAGTTGTGCTTCCAAAATCTGTTCAGAAGTTATAGCTTTCTATGCAACCCATACACGAAGCTTTGGTGTTTTTTCTTTCAGTACTCAATTTATTTTATGCATTCATTAATTGCGAATCAGTTGTTCTGTCCTTCCTGTCTAGTATCTTGCAACATTTCTTCCGCTGCAAGGTCAGTTTCAGTTGTGCAAGAAAAGGTTTCCAAATTGATAAGACCTTCTCCTTGATCATAATACCAGACTAATACAATTATTTTAAGAGTTCACTAAAATTTAACTCCTGGTCCGAGCCTTTACAAGAAAAGCTGTTAAACAAACATTTATGGTTGAATCTTTTGAAAATGTTGAAAGTTTTGAAAATGTGCATGATGACAGTATTGGAAGACCATTAACTATATAAGCAGAATGATGTAGCACAGTAACAAATCTTGATTAAAACTGTACAGCTCTCTCCAGAACAAATAGGGCTGGCACAGTGACACATTAAGAGTATACAGCAACTATCTCGCCTCATGATTAGCAAATGGGTATAAGAAAAACTGCAGAGGATTATGAAATTATTCTGTGCATTCATGCCACTGATGGGCTAAAGCAATTTTTAAATTTAAGGCTATGGCCTCTAGGAATAAGTAACGTGTGGCAGTCTTCCTATGATGGCCAATGAATGGCTGACGATGCATGTTTGTATGCACGAATGTATGTATTGCCAGTAACTCCTAGGCAGAACAACACACAAAAACCATGCCATCAGCTTCGCGCTGGAAAAGAAATGAAGCATCAACCAGAAGGGAAACGCAAGGGTAGAAATAGGAGTGCCAAGCAAGCTACTACAAGTGTGCTTTGGGTATAAAGCTGAAAGGCCAAAGGCAGAGCTGTGGGAGCAGGAGACGTGAAACAGGATGTGTATGCACATAAGATTAGGGGAAAGAGTAGGTCAGGAAAGGGCAAGGCTGCTGGGTGCTCTGGCAGAAGGAATATTACAATGTGGCCTGAGCAGATGATGTGAAAGAAATGATTCGACTGAGGATTTTGGGGGAACAGTGGAAAGAGGCAGCAGGGAGCTACAGAAGAAAGACAAGAAGGTTGATAGAAAAAGATTAGGTAAGAAGTGAATCATTGGTTTAGGAGACATAAGAGATGTGGCAAACAGAAGAAAACCGAGCTGTTGAACATAACATTGGAGACCGAGGCAAGAAAACGTCAGCAAGTAAAATGTGTGCACAGCCTCATCTACTGACATGGATGGTAGGGTGGAGGCAGTTCATTGCAAATTAGAGGCAAAAGAACGTAATGAATGTGATAGTGAGAGACAAACGAAGCTTGGTAATATCAAGGAAAACAAAGAGCTCAGTTTAGTGCTCTTCTTTGTACTTTCACCCTTGCACTGAGAGCTCTACAGTAACTCATGAAATTGTATTAGATGTGCTGTAATGTAGAAGCTTGAGAATATTAAATGCTCAACTTCAAATACTCATGCCATTTGTTTAGGAGTTAAAGACTCATTTGCATTGACTTGAGCTTTTGTAGTTTCTTTTAAAATATTTTTTTTCACCTGTGACATATGGATAAATATTTCACCGATTTATATACTACCAAGAGTCTTTTCGTACTACTAATGAGCAACTAATGTGTTGCTAGGAAGAACAAATAACCGGTTAGTTGTGAAACACTCCCACTGTTACTGAAACGAGCACTAAATCTGAAACTTTAGAAAAGGGAAACTGCTGTCCAGTGAATTTCTGGATACTGTTGTGCCCACTTTTATATCTGTGCATAGAGGACATAAAATGAAATCAATGAGAGACTAGTTAAGAAGCTACAAGATTTACAGCTCTGCTTGGTCTTTAAGGTCACAGTCTCTTAAAGAGTAATTGTTCATCCTGGCACTTGCTGCCACTAAAAAAGTTAAAGGCAACTCTAATATCTAGTCAGTAGTGATAGAGATATATGTACCTAACCCCCAACAACCTGCAACCTACGTACAAGAATGTCTCATGCATCTTTCAATTTGCTCTTACATTTTTAAGCTGGCAAATGTGTTCTCAAAGGAAAGTCACCTTCACATACACAAAGGCACTGCCACAGATATGCACACCAATAGCGAATGCCCACTTTTTCAATCAGACTAATTTTTATTAGTGTTCCTTTATTTTTTTGATATGTCATATGGGATTGCTGCGAAGTAAAAAAATGGGTTTATGATGCCTTTTCCAATCAGCATCATCATTTTTATTCCAAGCTCTCAATTAGCTTCCTGCCTAATTTGCCACACAATTTAAAATGAAGCATGCAGCAATGGTTAGAGCTACAGTCATGACATTTGTGTTTGGCTGAGGTAGTGGTCACTAGCAGTCTCAATTTATCACTTTTAATTTAAACTCCCGTGCCAATGATTTTCGTTCTCAAAGCTATGACTGGCATTTATGGATTTCAAAATCAAAGGAAAAATAAACTACAGTTAAGAATCCAACCACTAAGATCAATGAAAACCTGTTTTATAACTGAGTGTTCTCCACTTAAATCCCAGCCGCCTGACAGAAAGAATTTAATGTTTCAAACAGTTCTTTTCCCACTTAAATACTCAGAACAACTTTTTATTGCAGCAGTAAGCCACTACTAGGTGGCCAGAAGTGGACTATTGATGTTATGTTCTCAGGAAATACTGCAAAGGAAGTAAAGGCGAATTCATCAACCTAAAGAAGCAGGCACTAATGTCCAAATGGCAGCCCCTGGATTGTTTCATTGTTGCTAGTGTATATTTTCTAAGACAATTGATACGATGTATTATTTCGCTGTTAGAAGTCGATAGCAAAAGCTTAATAAAAATTAGTAAATGGAAAAACATACTTCATTAAATATACTGTTGTGAAAATAAATGTCAGCTCTGTTTCTAGGCTTCTTTGAATGTGCATAATCTAGATTATTTGGTCCAGTATCTCACAATCAGCAGCTAATTTGAATTCAAATTCTTTTATAACCCTTTAAGAAGTTAAATAGATAGGTACATATTTTTACACTATCATTATTTGCCAACATATTTACTAAACTAAATCTTTTTTCTTTAAGAAATAAAGAATGCATAAAGCCATCTACATGTGTTTTTTTTTTAAGGCTGGCATAAACCCACCCACCTATGTCAGAAAAATAGCAAGTGAAGGAGAGAAACTGAAGTCCACATATTATTCCATACTACTCTAGATAACAGAATAAGAAACAACCTACCATTCCTGTTCTATGGAAACTAGGAAGCAGTGTTAAAATGTTAAAAACCCCTTCATTTAGATATTTTAAAGGAATGTTTTTGTTTGGCGCTTTTTTCCTTTTTTTTTTCCTAACCAGCCATTCATCGACCATAATTTCCATCCAGAAAGAGACTGTTACAATTTTTAATACCTTTAATAATCTTTTGCTCAATCAATATTTTTTGTTTTGAGATCATTAGTGTCATCCAAACACTGAATCTTTACCCACATTTCAGTTGTGAAATAACCAAAGATGATTTGAGGGCAATTCTCTCTTTCATTAGACTCACCATAGCTCCGTGCATTTACAGGATTATCAACCCCTACTCTGCTACTCTGAGTGGCTTACCTTCCCAATTTATCACTCAGTAAAGTAGCCAAAAGAAGCATGCTGCACTTTGTAAACAATTTCCTATACAGGAAACATGCTTCAAGAAAAAATGAAGCAAAATAGTACTAATTACAGGATTGACCACAAATGTGTTTCCTGGTAGCAAGAGATTATGAATTTTCAAAATAAATCAAGTAAATTACTGGGCTAGTTGTGAACATTTTTCTCCCTGTTTTTTTTTTTTTTGGTGTACAAATGATGAGTATGCTTAGCTGCCAGTGAAATCTACAGAAAGATCTGAATATTCTCCCAAGTCCAAAAAGCAGGATATCTTCATCCCAAGGGAGGGAGCCATGCTGACCTCATGGATAGTTATGCCGTACATGGTTTTACATACATAAACTTACTCCTTACCTTCTAAAATGTCAGTAATTCTACCTACTTGCTTTCAAGGATCACTGAGAAAGTCTTCAATGTGTGTAAAAGCACCCAAATACTATAGCATATGAGAGCCGCAGAAAACATATGATAGAGTATATGGCACATGAAGGTTAAGCTTTGAGAAACTGAGCTAAACAAGGGATAAAGGGACAACGTACACAGTGACAGAAGAGGATGATGCGGAATACCATTGGCTTGTTATCATGGCGACTTGACCAAGAAAGTGTAGGCTGTTTATATAATTAAAAACTGCATAGTAAAACATAAAACATTATTCTGAATTAAGCTTTCTTGAAAACTTTTCAGTGATTTAATGCAGAACATTAATTCTTTAAATGAAGATTTCGGGGCCAACGTGGGTATGTGACTTTAATATTTGATGTTTTATGGCTACATAAAAATAATTTCTCAAAGAAATGAATACATTATTTTGCATAAAACTGGCTATGAGAGTCACCAAAAGTAAAACAAATGCTTTTATTAAAATCTGGAGTGTTTGTATTACTGCCAACAAATCTGTGCTATTCTTGTTTCCTGTCACAAATACTGCAATTCTTACAAGAGCTATGTCATTGCTTTAACTCAGAATAATGGAATCTTTTCATGCTTTAAAGTCCAAAGAGTATACTGTAATAACATTTACTCTTATTAAATCTTTTTATCTTCAATTATTGTAAAGGTATGTAAACAAATTCAATAGATAAGCAGGAATTTCTAAGTAAAAAAAAGAATAAAAAAGCAAACAACCAAAATCTGTAAGTTAATTTTTCAATGCTTAAGGAAACATAAATATCTCGTCAAAACACTGGCCACCTAGTGATAAGGCTAAGAGCATAAAGCTCGCAATTTCGAGTATTTCACCTTGTATCAAGAGATCAGAAGTACTCTTATAGCACACTGTGCTTAAACCATTTACTTTCACAGTTACTCCACAATTCCATCAGTGTATGAGATAATATGTGACCCTGCATCTTTCTGAAATAAATGTTACACTTCAGTGTATTTTATTGATTAAGAAAGGACTAACAGCTCAGTTTGTAAAACAAGCCAGTTTCCATTAAGCATCTCGGTGACAGGGCAGTATTTTCAAAGGTGCTCAGTGAACTGCAGCTCTCAGTGCTTCCCTTTCACTGAGATGCCTAACGAGACGTGAGTTCCCTGGAAAAGCTGTCAGTCCTGCAGAAAACATGCACACACTTTCCTTACTCTCTGGGAGTACTCCCTCGCTCCGTGGAGCGCCCACAGTGTGTATCAGTAACTGCATAAGAGGTACCCTACTTCTTGTGGTGAAGTTCTTTGTTTTCTACAGCTTTTAAATGTTTGTCGTAGCACTATTTAATTCACAATACTCTGCTGAGGAAATAGATTGTACATATATCAGGTACTTAAAATGTTTACCCGTTACTGCAAAAACTTAAACAGAAAGGAGAGGAGACAGTTTAAATATAAAGTAATATATAGAGTAATATAGAGAAAATGGAGTGCATCTCATCTATGAACTTTTTTGAAAGTGTTACATAATTTCAATGCAAATGTAATTTTAGTGTTATATAGAAAAGTAGCTCATATATCAATCTGGTAAATAACAATATTACAAAAGTATTAAAATATTTCAACAAAGTAAAATGATATTTTCTTATAGCAAACAAACATGTTTTATTAATAGTAAACAGAAAGACAACATATTAACATACATTGAGTATTAAACTAATGAATAAATTATTTTCACACTGTTTATACAGATATTGAAAGACAGTTTTTTATAATATATAGATGCATACAGAAATAAAACTATATATAGTAAATATTATGCATTTTTTATCCTTTAAATTATATTTAATTATAGAACAAATTCCAGATTGAGATTTTAGTTGTAATCCTCCATCAGCTGAGAGACTGAATAATAGTGGCTTGCTCATAAAAACTGCCACATATTCCACCTACTCAAATAATTTTTGAAGATGTTACTCTTATTCTCCCTAAAACTGCAGGAGAAAGTCACATTTTTAATGTGTAACAATATATCTATCATTCACACTGCTGCTTAAAAGACCTTAGATTTTTTATGTTTATGAGAATGTAAATGTTATCTAGAAAGTTTATCCAGAATGCTATTGTATATATGAATATGGAAAAACAAGATCTGAACTGATTTTTCATGTAATAGCCCGATTTTGGAATTGTTCACCAAGCAGTATTGCAGCTAACATCTTCGGTGCTTACCTAGAAATGACAGGCCATCTTTATGAACCAGTCGTGTCACAGATTAATGATTATAACAGAAAAGCAAAAAAAAAAAAGGGGGGGGGGGGAAAGGGAATGAAGCAAATGTGCTGTTAGATAACTTGGAAAACAGATAAAGATACCCTGCAATATGTCCCTAAACCTGCACGGAACTGCACTGACACATGCTTTGGAATGTGGTGTTAAAAACATTACAGAATCACGTTAATGCCTCAGTGGTGTGTTTGGTGCTGATGGTTCAATGGGATACAGAAGCTGCATGGGCCAAGAGGGGAGGTGTTGGGACACAACTTAGCTTCCTTTTATATCAGCTCGCATTGCTTGCAACATCAGAAACTATTCAGAGTGAAATTTAGCACCCAAGATCTCACAAACATCCCTGTGATCATCTGAGACTAATCACTTTCTCAATACTACAGTATGTTGAGTGTCACAAAAGGTTCCACTGAAACTGGCACCACCAAACCTGATTGTTTCAGGCAATGGACAGGGTGTTAAACGCAGATAAAACTATGCTCTTCTAACAATAATCTCCCACCACCAAAATAATATACAGCAGGGAACTAAGTTAATACAGCTCTGCAGTCACACATATTCTCTGAAAAGGCAGAGACTTTAATCTTCCATGATGTCAACTTGCTGCTTTGACCATACAAAATTCACTTTCAAACACAAGCAAGCATTTTAAAGATAAATAGTATCTAACACCACATTAGAAAAATGTGATTTTCTCTATTTCCTCACTCTGAAGATTTCATATTCTAGTCAGAGTTGCATTATTTATAAACTGAAATTAATACTTCCTGTAAATTGGCATAGAAGGAAGCTAAATAACAGTTAAAATATTTTCCCTTTATTAGAACAAATCATATCTATGAATATATGGCAAGGAGATATCAAAAATTCACCTCATGTCTAATTAGTAAATGACAATTCTAGCTTGACAGAAAAATGAATGAGTTCAGGGAAGGAGGCAGACTCGTATCTTTATTGTTGATAGACTGTAGCCCATCATACTGCAACTACAGACTGAATTTTCGGAATCCCATTACTCCATTACCCTACCCTGTAAAAAAATTTTTTTTCTCCTCATTGATCTTCAGTTACAGGACAAAAAGAATTGTGAGGAGAATAATCTAATTTTGAAAAATGGAGCTAAGAGGTTAATATTATGTATATGTGCACCAGTCACTGCAATCAGACAATTTGTTTTCCAGACAGATTTGAGCTAATATAATAAAATGATCATTTATTTCTAAACTGTAAAATACAGTATTGAAAATTGTCTGAAGAACTTGTCAGTAACTTATGGGATCATACATCAGCTATTTGCAATGCATAACAAGTGAGAATTTATGAGTCACTTAGATAATACACATTAATCTTGAAACGCTTCAATACAACTATAGATCTAGTGCATGATTTAGAAGCTGCTGCGTGTATTACTTAAAATAATATGGAAAACACGAGTTTAAAAATATTGCTTTATATTCAGACAGAATAAGCATAAAGAAAATTCTTGCAAATGTAGATTAATTCAACGAAGAATGAGATTTAATTAACACTGCAGCAATTTATAGGGTTTGCCATTAACTTCAGCAGAAAAGTTGTGACTAGTTATTCAAGTACTGTGGATGAAGGCAAAAGAACTAAGCAAGAGTAGAGGAGACAATAGGAGTGTTTCAGAAACATTAGCTGAGCCAGGCTTCTCTTGCTTTTTAGCCGGTGGTACACCTGTAACTGACTTCCAGTGAAACAGGTTTGGGACATCAGATCCAATTTTGCAATTAGAGATTTCTTGTAAATATTTGCTTTAAAATTCCAGTTTTCAAATACTGAGTAGTTTAGTGTATAAGACGACATTGTTATTCCAAGAAAAAAATATGGTGATCAAATTGGTCTAATTTGATGAATACACAGATTTTAAAAAATTTATATTTAATATTTTATAAGTTTTTAATATTATATTATTTTATTCACATGCCATTTCCTTTCACTCATGTTTTCCTTGGGAATCGTTCTGTGTATCATCTTCCTTTTCCTTTTGGCTATAATGACTTTAAATGCAGGCAGCAAAATCAAGCACTTTTATCTCATGGAACGTTTGCTAACTTCCATGTCACTTTAGTAAGTGAAAACAACTGAGACAAAATACTCTGAAGAGTTAGTCCTTCACAGAATTAGTTGCACCCACTCCAGAGAGTCAACAAAGTATGAAACAGGTTTAAAATGGTTTTATTGAAAAAGTCCACTTTAGAACTTGTAGCTATGTCTTAAATATCTGATAATATTCCTGCTTGAGTGAAGTTCTTAAGGGAAGTCTTAAAAGAGGATAAATAAAGAAAAATACGCTTATTTAATATGCAAAAAATCACTTCTCAATGGAAACCAGAAGTTGCATGCTAGACGGAAATAAGATTCAGCAGATTAAGAGTGTCTTTTTTTTCCCTTTTTTTGCTCCTGGCCAACAAATACATTAGCCAGTCTTGACATGGGTTGTCACTCTGTGTCTCACCTCTGTCAGACTAGGATTCAGACCAGAACATGAAGGCTTACTTATGACAGGCGTTGTTAAAGGCAACATGCATTTGTAAACTAAATACTAAGTGTGCATATCCTGCCTCGTATAATCTTTTCAGAGGAGCAATCTTTACAATTTGTTTATTGGAGACCCAGTATAAATTTTACCATAGTGGGAAAACATATAAATATGTAACACAGGTATGAAGATAGTAAACAGATGTCTTTCGTTGCTAGTCTGGGCAGAAAAAGGTAAAAGCATGTTATTAGAAGTACTACCTTGAAGCTAACAGAACTATAAAAAAGAGAGTTCTGAAGCTTAGGAAACCACGTAATTTTGAGTCGGCTCTCAACCTTATTCCAATGTGCACAACTTAATGCCATTATTGTATATAAATGAAAACTATTTCCAAACCGTGAGCCTAAGGCAAATGCATATGGAAGAGTCACAGAAGTGGAAGGAGAAGGGCTGTTGAGTGTAATGAAGAAACTACATTTTAAGAAGCAAATGAATCGGAGTAACCTGCTACCAACATAATTGCTTTAAAGACCCCATAGCAACGATCAGCAGAATTGGTTTGTAATTTACCACGACCTTCATTTTGAACACGCTCCCTAAAGGTTTGCCTGAAAGTCATGACATCTACAAACACGATTTGTTTCTGATTGACTAGCCGTGATGAATGCCTTCCCTTACTACCCTTGACCAAAATCACTCCTCTTGCCAAGAATGCAACACAAGTCTTCATTTCACTTGTCATATACTGGCAACACCAGAGTTGTGGTTGGGTTTTTGTTGGGGGTTTTTTGTTTGTTTGGGGTTTTTTTTAGTTTTTTAATGAAATAGCTTTCAGAAATGTTTAGGTAAACTTTGAAAACAGATGGTTTCTAATGTAACTGAAGAATTTCATGTAGTTGGTCAATTAACATTTGCGGCAGAGGTTTCTAATTACTTAAGTCACCAGTTTATATCTGAAAGATCTTGTATCCTATCCTGACTAGAATACTCAACAATGATTCTTCTAACTATATATTGTTCATTGTGAGAGGTTACACCTCATTGAAATGTGCTTGATTACCCTAACACAGTTCTTAGCTGAGCAGTGTGCAGATAGTACCAATAAGCTTATTTGACATTTGTGTTTAAAATCACCAAAGTCAATGAATAAACATCTCGTTTTTAGGGGGCTTAATCATGTGCTGAATGCCCTTTGCTGCTACTGACTACAATTGTATACAAATACATATATAACAAATATTAAATTAAATATTAAATATAATAATGACAACACTTATATAAATGATATAATAAAATAATATGAAAATAATTAAATATAATAAATATACAATTATATAAATACATAAAATATATAATAAATAAACATAAGCAAAATAAAGGCATATTTCTTATCCCAGCGCTGTATGCCTACCAATGTATTTGTAATGATTATTTTACATTTTTCTCCACAAATGTTCCTTTTACAAATTGAAATAAACTATTGAAATAAACCATTATTATTAAATACACAATTGTTGCAACATTTGAACATGGTATTTTAGCGACTACAACTTAAATCAGAAACTTTGTGAAAATGCATGTCACAGACAAATTGCCAATGCTCATAAATAACAGTGTGCTATGCAGTGTAAGAAACTGTTAGAAAAGCTGAAAGGCCACACTGGTAAGTATAATATGGGAAAAATACTCTACAGTATTGATGAATTTCTTTCCACTCCTCCTTCAAACTAGAATTTTCTCCTCATATTCCGTGACTTTGAGAAAAAGGTCTTAAAAGCTATGCATAGTCTGACTAGCTTAATAGATAATACCGGTGAACAAGAAATGAAAGCAAATGGAATCAGGTTGACTTTTGCTGCGCTAAAGAAATGGCTGAATATCAATATCTGTCAGCAGAAAAAGAACACATTCATTAAAGAAAATTTATAAGTATTTTAAAAATCTTCAGGATATAAATCACAATTGTTTAAAAGCCATTTTTCACCTAGATTACTGTGTAGTAATCAGGCATATGTGTAAAGGAACATCAGAAAAAGAGTAGTCTAAATGTACATAGGTGACCAGCAGATGTGTAATAACTATGCTGCACAAAGACCTTGCCTCAAAACTTTGAATTTGGGAGACCTGAAGAGTGTTTAACAGAATATTCCGTGAACAAGTCTGATAACTGAGACCTAGCATTTTTGCCTTGTGGTTTTTTTAATGCTTATTTTACATACACACTGACATAAATATGCATATACGTTAATGCAGTTTAACAGACTGGCCTGAATATTCATTGCATAATGCTGAATACCTTTTTAAAACGTATTGTTTAAATGTATTGTTCAGAAGTTACTTAAAATAGGGATTACACATCTCAAACTTTTTTTTATTTTTGTTAGTAATCACTTTTACTGTCTTCATGTCACATTCAGTATGGACATCTAGAGACTGTCCCTAGCCAGTAACCAAAGAGTTGACATGTCTCTTAAAATTTTTCATATAAATAGCACCAGCAGCACTGTTCTGCGCTGTTTCCATGCCGGTACAGGGTTTGGTAGAACTATCAATACAGCTGTAGGTGTCAGGTAAACAAATGCCATAAATTTCTCATTTATTGCCATCTATGAAAATGTCATGATCTTTCTTTCACGTGGTTTGAGCTCTGGCAATGTCTGATGGAGGTTGTTTTGTGACTGTTTTGTAACAGGCTTTTATGAGACCTGCTATTGCACTTCCACACTAAGTGATCAGAAATAACTGTTCCTTTAGATTTATAAACCATTAACATAAACAGTTTGGATGGTTCATGTCATTATAAAGAGAAGCCTTCTTGACTTTAAAGTTACAAAGGACAATCACATCTGCAGAGATTTCAGGCTCAGGGGAAAAAAAAGGAAAGTTGAATTTTGATTAGGGTGAAAGTCAGATGGTAGTATGCGAAGCAATTTTGGATGAGTGAACAAGAAACTCCTCTGCCGCCTCAGTGAGCATCCTGAAACTACACTGTCATCAGCCAGAAAGATTAATCCTGACAAACTGTCCTGGTAGTGACAATGAGATGCTTTTCTGACAGTCATATGAGTTTCCTAACAACTTACACCATCTGCATTGTTATTATAATGATATATGCCATAACTTCATGGTGATACGGTCATGTTTATTCCCGGCAGAGACACTGAAATCCTTCCATGCATTCCTCAGTTCCCACAACTCTAAAAGAGTGATAAGACGCTGCTGTCGCTACAGACCATCCACGCTGGGCTACAAATATGTCTGAAGAGCCACCGGTACCAGGAACAATGAATTGGTAGTAACTTATTTGGAAAAAGGAATTGGATGAAAGGCAATCCCTTTCAGATATTGGCAAGATTTTGCCATCAGATTAGGAAACTTTTTATCACCTAAGATACATCTGCTAATGGCTCACATCCAAAAAAATGTATTACACAAAGGAATCCTGCTAGATTTGCAGATTCAGAATCTGCCTGAAAACCTCAGTTATTCACAGGCTGTCAACACTAGACAGACACAGCAGAACTAGACATGTCTTTAATATAGTGATAGGGTGTGTGTCCAGACAGAGTGAAGTCTCTCATGCCTCAAACTTTGTCCACTGATAGCAGTTCTTTGATGTCACAGAGACCAGAGTCATTCACAAACTGCAGAACTGCGGAGGGAGAAAATGACATTTCCAGGATGCAATGGTGGAAGGAGTATTTCTCTCGTGTAAACTTTCCACCAAGGCAGGAAAGAGATGCAGAAGCAGCCCACAAAGTGTCCCATGGCTGGACTGTTATTTTAGAGGACGTCACTGCTGTGGGACTTGCAGGCAAAAGGTGAGCTTGGGGGCTGCCAGCATGCAGTCCCACAGGAGGGACATGATGTGGTGCAGATGCAAACTGAACAATGAGGAAACTATTCAGTCAGAGAAACGCTATAGCTACAGAGTGCTGCTCCTCAGTGACGCAGTTGAAATCGTGGACTGAAACAGAGCAGGCCACTATCTGTCTGTATAATCGTGTACTTTGGATATGTCTCACGACTCTACTCCCACTCTGCGTACTGTAATGTTAAAAACCCCTCCGTTCTCAAGGAATAGAACATATGAACTCCCGCTGAGTGAATGTGTATGTGGACTATTATTTGGAAACAGGAACTATTGTTTTAAGTTCTGTTTTGCTTAATTATTCATTATTTACTGCTTTAATTATGCATGAAAAACCTCAAGTACTTCTGAATTTTCTTCAGGCAATGCAGACTCCGGCATGATAGAAAGTTATATAGTGAGGTGACTCTTCCTTCCATTAGTCATAAGAGAAACATAAATTACAATTCAGCATATAATTCTGATTTAAAGTCAGTTGAGTACAATTGCTTCATACTCAGCATATTTACTGCTGTATAAAACTTTCTCACTCCTATAACGAAAAGGCATCCAGGCACTTTTCTGAACAACAGTATTGTTGAACATTTCCTGATAGGACTTTTTTTGAAAACGTTTTACCTTTCACCTCTTTACAAATTAGCAGCCATTTGGCTCTTCTTCCTTGAACAGGGATGTTGCTTAAGTTCTTTTCTGAGCAGAATCCCATTCTGTTTATCTGTCCATTTATCTGAATTTAAAGTAGGGATTATTTTGATATCTCAAAACATTTTGAAACAAAGCTATGCAAGATGAGCATATAGCTCACTTCCCTCATCTCTCCATCTGCAACATCTACGTTTCCTAACACATCCCTACTCTGTCCTTGTTTGCCACACTTGCTGGACACGACACAGCACGTTCTGTGGTCATACAGGAACTATATATATTCTTTCTTTACTGACTAGTCAATAGACAGGTTAAATGATCGGTCAGCTGGTGTCTCTAGTCCAGTAAGCAAGACTTACGCAGCTGAACCTTGCTTTTCAACTTGCAGACCCAACCAACAGCTTGGTGACTCTAAGTGGTCGCTTTTCACATTTCTTTTGAGTTTCACATAATACCTGTGAAACCTTTTTCTCTGTTACCTAGCTCATGCTGGCTAGGGGGTTCACAGTTCTTTGTGGTGCTTGACAGACAATGCGACCACAGAAACTTTGTTTCCTTATGAAGCCCATACGGAAAAAACAAAAACGTGGCTATCAAATTGATGAATACTTGTACAAAATTAATAACTATTAAAACTAATGAATGCTACCAAGTTGATTTTATATGACTTGCTCACATTAACGTTAGTAACTTTTTTTCAGTATTTGATCAGGTCTGGTAATTCTTGAATCATTGGACAGCAGGGAGGTTTGTGAGATGCAGTTTGCAAAGCCCTTTCAAAGTGTTACTTTCATTTAGTCTGCTGAGTACTTAATCTTGTTGATGCTGGTGATTGCATGAGGAGGCAGTTAAGATTTTAATATTAGTTGTGGCAGAGCTCTGTGCATAAAGATGAGCCTTAATAACTTTTGAATTAGTTCACTTCGCCTGTCAGCAAATATTCTCCCTCTTTGATGCTCTCAGACTACTCTACTCACTGTGGTAGAACACAATTATTCTGTTTCTGTGGATGCCAAGGATACTCTGCATTGCATTACTTTACTCAGCAAAATGCCAATAGCAATATCTTTTTCAAAAAGAGACAAAAAACCCTGAAGAACAAGCTAATAATTCTGCATGGTTAAAGAAGAATCTGTTAATTTCACATAAACCACTAAAAGAAAGGGCTACTAGAGGGAAGCAAATCCAATATTCTCAAAGGAAATAAAATGCTGTCTCCTCAGCTACTGTAAATTACTGTAGCTAACAGAATGGTCTGGATTTACAACAGGTGAAGATATTCTTAACAAAGATATGACAATCAAAGAAAACAATTTATACATTTATAGAGGTCTAGCACTTCATGCAATGTGTATACCAAAAATAGTAAAACAGTATGTATGAAAAGGTTACATATAAAAAGGTAGTAGGAGCATGGGATAAATATGTTGTGTAGGTATATAATTTATTATAGATCTAGTTCTTTCATATTAGACAGGCATCACAAGAGTAAAATTACTTTAAACAAATACGTTAGGATTTCCGGTAATGCAGTCCTTGCACACATCAAGATATTTTTTATTTGTTCTCATGTCATGTGTATAATCTTGGATCTTTGTTTTATACAAACATCTGCACAAACCTGCAACACCATGCAATAAGTACTGCTCGTTTCAGTATAATTAAGATTATAAGAAAAGATTGTAACGTAGAGTTTACTGTTTGGTGGTATAGACAAAAAAAGAAAAGCAATATAAAGGCGATTATTTAGTATTTTTGGCAAATACGGTAAAAGCAAAACTATAAATTGTTTACTAATAGCTGGCTAACAATAACAATAAAAAGGTCACTAATCGTTTTATCTGAGAACTTCAATGTGATTTATGAACATCAATAAAATCTCCGCAATGTTCTGAATCTTTAGTTCTATTCCTTTTCTGAGGTTAGATATCCTAGCTTTCTCCATATCACTTATTATTTATGACTAAAAGTTACTCACAAAAAATGTTTATTGTTCTCTCAATAATTTCCATCAACAAAAACTCTATTAATTTTCTTCCATATTTCATACAACATTATCTTTCTTTTCCTCCTAAATATATAGTTACCATGCTTATGATTTTATACAACTACACGATTTGTAAGCCTATAAAACTGGTGTTATCTTTATAACTACGTGTTACAGATGCCTCCATTTCATATTTTACAATGCTTTCTCCTGCAAAGCTGTATTTTTATGTCCAAATGAACTGACAGATATTCTGGAAATCTGGTCTTAAATTATCTGAAGCCCTTCCAACAACATTTTTAGAAATGTAAGAATTATTATAGGGGATACAAGCAGTCTGTACTCTAGAGTTTACTGTCAGTGTGTCACAAATTATCAAAACATTGGTCTTTTCCCTGTTTTGAGTAAACTGCAGTGAAAATCTATATCCTTAAACCAGGAACAGACAACAGCAAAAGACATATTATTTTTTAAAAGCCCACGACTTAAATGCACATCAAAAGCTATGTTCACACAGCTGCTAGCCAGCTTAAAAAAACCCCTTATCTCTGGTGACCTCCACCTGTGCATGCTTGGTGACTTGCATTTAGTACCATGTAACAAAACATCTAAAAATAAGTATACACAGGGGCAGTTTCTGGCACCACATTTTTTTCCTTTAGTGAGAAAGGAAAAGAGAGATACAGGTTCGCAACTTGATACACAGCTTAAGAGCTTAAGGCAATTCTCAGTGGAAAGCATATATTAGTAGGCATCTTATGTAATTAGCTCTTCTGTTACCATCATCACATGAATGGTGAGTGAGTAGTTGTGCTTCTTCTAATCCATTTTCATGAATATTATTAGTATTACCATAATTTCATTATCATCGTCATCATCACAGCAAGTTAATTTTTGTATGCCCAAAGGCAAACAACTCATTACTTACTCATCAACAAAACTACTTGTCCCAGTTACACAGGTAATCAGATTTTTGCTAGGCTGATCAGTGGAAGAAACTGAGGCCATCCTACAAGTGGAACGTAACAGGATCCTCCTGAACATTAGCATTTTTGCTAAAAACTTTCATGTTATCAAATGTCTTCTACTCAAAAGGGTAGTTTTGTCAGTTCGGTTCCTGTTCTACATTAAATACTTCAGCTACAGTTGCAATGTCACTGCACAGTAGGTGAAAAACATTTCTGGAACAAATGTCAGCAAGGGATAATTTTGAAATAACCTCATCTACAGTAACATAAGCCAGAAGATAACACTGCTAGATAGATTGTTTTGTTGGAAACCTATGATGCTGTTTCCTGGCATAGTAAGTATTTCTATGATGGAAGAGGAAAAAGTTGCAGATATTAAAAAAATATAGAGCTCTCTTTGTTTCCTATGTTTGTCATAAAGGTTGACCTTGGACACAAATTTGAAATGAAAAGGAGGGAAGGAAAAGCTCAAAAAAAACCCCCAAACCCCAAAGAGGACAATTAAAGGAACAAAAAAAAAAAAATCTATTAGAATACCTCACCTAAGGAAATGGCTCATACCGATGTTGAAATATCTTACAGTGAAGCATGCTATATTAGTACTATGAAATATGGATCCTAAAGGAAGTGAGTCTACTTTCATTTCACCTTTGAATTGTGAAATTGTAATGGATAACCTGTGGTGTTACACTCTTTCAAAACTAAAACTGTAAGGAAAGACTTGGAAAAGCACCAGATGCAGACTCCAGTTCTGATGAACCACTGATATAGTTAGCCTCAGGTTGTTAAAGCTTGCACTAAATTTGAAACAGGAAGGTATGTTTTTGTGCCCTGTGTAATGGTGTCAAGGGCCAACTGCCACAAGCATTTAATGCTATCATCAGCAGAAGCTGGAAGTCCTCACCAAAAGCACTTAAAACCATTTAACAATCTGCAAAACACCCTAACTTGCTGACCCAGACATCCAAGAAACAAAACGATCCCCCTAATAAGTGCGTAGATGACAGGGGCACAGTTACAGACATGCAATGCTGGGACTTACCATCTTGGTCTGTGGTAACTGTGATAGCTGTGAACTGCTTGGGAGAGAAACTCAGCTCCGAGACTCCATTTGTGGCTTCTATTTCAAAGGTGTAGTTCACGTGAGACACAAAGTCAAGCACTGTCACAGAGGAGTTGGTGAGACCTGTGTGCCTGGGGATGAAACGGATACCTCCCCCACAGATCTCACACTGGCTGGCATCCGACCCACATTTCTTACAGATGACACTGTAAGTGAGATCTTTTCTTCCGCCGGTATCACTCGGGGGGCTCCATTCCAACATGAGAGCTGTTTCGTTAATGTTAAAGATCACATTCCTCGGAGCAGAAGGTGGCCCTGCAGAGGAGGGAAAACCTGTTAAGCAATAGTTGTCTATTTTGGAGGAAAAAAAATATGAAAAAATATATTAGTCTTAAGACAACTATTTGCAAACAGAAGCCAAAAGAGTTATGTTTCAGTAATAAATTCTATGTAAAAATTAAAATTATCTAAATACTTAAAATCCTTGATAATTAAGCAGGAATAATAAATGAGATCATAAAAAGTGGAAAATCTAAATAAATTAGAATTCATGAGTAATTTAAGGCGACACAAAAATGACTTGGGAATGTCAAACCTAGACTTGCACTAAATATCTCTTGATCTTGTGGCATACTGGGGCAGTGTTTGTATTGTTTGCATTAGTTCTGCAGTGCCAGGTATTTTTTCTACCCTTTACTGCTCCAGGGATTTCTTTCTGCTGTTCATTAACAGAGTCAGGTGGCAACAGGCCAAGACTATTAGCCACAAGAGGCAGTTTACAAGCTTTTTTCTTTCCCACCTGGCACCTCATCAGCATCAGTATAACAGTGAAGACATCAACCTTGCAAGTTAAAGGTCTAAAACGATGAGTGCAAAGCAGAAGAAAAAATAATTCTTGAAGACTGTGGGGAGAGATGCTCTCAGCATCAGTACAGGGAAGCTCTCAGCTAGCAAGGAGGTAGTAAAGCTCTCTGTGTACTGTCAGAAAACCCACGAGTGATCCATTTCCCATGGGTCCCACAATAGTCAAGGTATGTCCAACCAGTTTTAAGCTGTTGTGCTGACTTACTATGTAGGATCACATGTAAATTGTCTGAGGCTTTGTATATCAGCTTCCACAGTCTGATGGAAGAACTTTACCACCTAATGATTTTTTCAGCTAGGAATTAATGAAGGGGTGAAGGAAAGGCAGAAATTGTTAAAGGAAGTCTGAATAATCATATCTCCATTTCTTATGATATTCTTCTTCCATTTAACATATTTCAACCAAGCACTTACAGGCACGTGGTTTTCAAAAACAGTTTGTATAGAGTCGCAAAGTATGCCCATAAAACCTAAGTAAGAAACATGGATTTGGCAAAATGCAAAGCTTTATACTCCAAGTTTTGATATATGTAAGATGACTTGGGTAAACTCATATGGCAATCTCTGGGGTTTTTTGAGCTGCATGAGTTGAATAAGCATTATATTCCCAGCTCTCATCATCAAATCACAGTGCACATGGATTGCTTAGCCAATGGTTAGCAGAACTTTGAAAACTTTCAGCTTGCTTTGCAGCTTTTCATTATTTATACAACCTGCTAGCAAGACTTAAGTATAAAGTTTTGATTGAGATACTCTTCAAACTTTGAGTGAGCTTTTCATTACTTCAGAGCCTCTTAAGCAGACTGAAAGACTATGTGAAACATTTGCAAATGACATCAGCTAATTCTTACACAGGGTGTATTTCACCAACAAACTGAGTGGCAAAGTAAATCTGAGAGTCAGATAATTAAAATATCATAATGTCCTTAATAAAAACTTTAAGATAATGAGAGAAGAACTAAATGATTTATAAATATAAAAAAATCATTTATAAATATAAATATCTAAAGGGCAGGTGTCAAGAGGATGGGGCCAGGCTCTGTTCTGTGGTGCCCAGCGACAGGACAAGGGGCAATGGGCACAAACTGGAGCACAGGCAGTTCCACCTGAACATGAGGAGGAACTTCTTTACTGTGAGGGTGCCAGAGCACTGGCACAGGCTGCCCGGGGAGGCTGTGGAGTCTCCTTCTCTGGAGATATTCAAAACCCGCCTGGACGCGTTCCTGTGCACCCTGCTCTAGGGGCACCTGCTTTAGCAGGGGGATTGGACTGGATGATCTCCGGAGGGCCATTCCAACCCCTACCAGTCTGTGATTCTGTGATTAAACAAACAAACAAACAGAAATATTTATCAACACTCTTGTAAATTCCAGTTCTACAACTTGTAGAATGAGGGCAAGACCTTGTGCCCAAAGGTTGGTCAGATAAATGGCCAGAACTTTGCCTTAGAAAGGAAAACAAATTATCAAAGCTCCTCCTCCTAACATTTCACCCATAAATCAGGATCTCAAATCTTAGAAAAAAACCCCAACCCTACTTTTTTCTAATCATACAATTCCTTCATTTCTTTTACTCCTTAAGATCTGCAATTACTACAGCAATGATACGCTGATTAGATTTTCAAACATTTAGCTATTTGTTTGAACGAACAAAATGTAGTGGTTTAGAAAATCAAGCCCATGATAGGTTCTGAAATACGCACCTACAACTGAAATAAATCCATTTATTCAAGTTCTTAATTCTTGAAGATGACCCTGAACACTAAAATGGACTATAACAGAAAACATTGCTATTTCTTACGTTTTACTGATAAACTATACAGTAGTAAAGATCTATACCGTTGTACCTGCACACAGCAGCCAGAATGAGTATTCCTCTAATGAAGGAAAGAGGCAATAATAGCTGCAGGAAAAAAGTCAGTATCCACCAACATTCGTAATTTTTAATTTGATGTTATTTGTTTATTTACGTGGCATAAATCTGGGTATAAAAGCTGGAATGCTTGTAAAGGGAAAAAAGTTTGTGTGGTGTGGGAGGGATAATATGAACTAATAAACGTTAAGGTTTTCTGCGAACTGTATTTGAACATTTGAGTCGCCTTTTTCTTTCTGGTATTTATTTGTATCTTTAAATAACTGAGACTGTTTTCTTTAAAATGATTTTTGCACTGAAGTAAATGATGAGTTGGCTGCTGGATTTCAAGCACTTGATAATTAAAATATTTGAAGGTGTTGCATTGCTTTGCATATTTTTAGTGGACAAGACAGTTTAAAATATTTTGAATGTGTGAGTACTTATTCGTATATCTATCTGCGCAGGGTTCACAGCGAGCAGCCAAAAACCCTCACAGTAAAGACCAGTTATTTTTCAGTGTATCAAGGAATCATTTAGCTGAATGGTATGTGGCTCGTGTACTGCAGATCGATAGTTCTGGAACCTGTCAGATGAAAACTATATTTGTAATTTGTAATTTTTACGGTCACAGAGAATATTTTGAGTATTTTCTTCCTGGTCTTTGACTGTGACCTTGTGATAATTATAACACTGAAGCATTTCAAACACTGTAATATGTAAGTGTTTATAAGTGCAACTTGTTAACAAAGGCTAATTATATCGATACATCATTTTCCAATGATGTGGAAAAGAGAGACAAGGTAGAGCCTTGAAGATGCTGACGCAGTCCACAAGCCCCTACAACCTTAAAGTGTATCAGATCTACAAATCTCTAAACTTCACATAAAATTACTGTGAGGTTGACGGTTCTAGCTACTCTGGAAAACTGTCCTGAGATGGGAATAAGCTAAAACTAGCACAGATTACTTAAGCTTCAGTTCTTATTTATGTGCAGAAGACAGGAATAATTATGTTTCCTCTAAAAACATGCTCTGAGAATTAAATAATGACTGGTCTTAACAAATTCCCGCTGTTAAAACCAATGAGGAATTTTAGGAATATGGAGGATGCGCCTTAATTGCACTTACATATGTGCATAACTTTAAGCGGATCAGTAATCCCCTTGAAATAATCGGTAATACTCCCGCACTTAAAACTAAGCATGTGTGTAATTGCTTGGAGGATTTGAGCCAATGTTTTAAAAGTGGCTTAAGTTTAATCTTACATAAACTATAGATATTATGGCAATGGGTCGTCATAGCTCAGGATTTTTTATGTTACTTCACCAACTTCGGCAGGCCAAACCAGGAAGTAATGTCAATGCGGGCAATAGGAGAGTTTCATCTGGCTTTGTCAATTTTAATTTTCTATCAGATTTTTGTTGTACTCCATGTAGATGGCATCAGTAGAAGAACCAATACAGTAGATAAAATACACATTTTAAAAAATTTACTTTTTATTTGTACTAGAGAGTGAAGGTTGTTATATTCATGATTTGGGACTTAATCCTCAATTGTAAGAGAAAACATGAATTATTGTACATTCACATTTCAATGAATAGGGGAAACATTATCAATTATGTTAGAGGTGTCTGAAAGTATATGGCTGTCCGCCTGCAAATACCAAAAAAACCCCTCAGACGCACTTCATACTCAGGGCCCCTCATGCCAATTTGCATGACGATTAAATAGCTTTTTAATTGCTGTTAAATTATGCCAGTTAAACTGTGATTTCATGCAAATATTAAGCTATAATGACATGCAGTGAATCATTTACTAAGAGTTAGAACTTGGAACAAAGAGAGACAATTAATTCTAATCCTCAGATTCAGCTAAATCATGTGTCACTGGGCTTTTATGAATGTGGCCTGATTGCTTTGTTATCATTTATAAATTATACAAAGATTATTTGACACATTGGAAAAATTTGGCAGCAATAACCCTTCTGCAGACATCTGCGTGCAAAGCTGTCAGGGATTTCCTTATATTGATTTTTAAGGCAAACAAGTAAGTTGGTGAAAACGATGGATCCTTTCCTCACAGCGGAATTCATGACTTTGGATTTTATGCAGAAGAGTACAACGCAGTTCAGATGGATGAGCATTAAAAAAATGCAGCTCTCCTACTTCTTAGATGAAACACAGCCCAAGTGTGAGCAATGTCTTTTGCTTCATTTACAAATTATAATGTAAGAAGTATTTCTACTCTCTCTATGGAGTAGACTGGCACTGATGTCTCAACGGAGAAGCAGGCCCACTCCAAAAGCAACAGAACTGAGTTTATGCCTCATGCAGTGCTTTGCACATCATCTTGGTTTGTGTATCCTCTCCCTCTGTGAAGGTGAAGTGCATTTTGCCCTTTATGGAAGGAGACATAGGAGCAAACCCAGTGCTGCAGAAATCTAGTGAGGGTCATTGCAGTATTTTGAACACCAGAGTGGTGACTAACTGGAACAAACCTTGCTGGTTTTTAAGTGAGAACTGTCTGTTACCCACTATTGGACTCTTAGAAGTGTGTGTTATTTGTCTACTGAATTCACAGTGGAAAGGTAAAAATTAACCATCTTCTTCTGAGAATACTCAGAATCAGCATCTGGCTGTGCCTGTTGAGTTCATAACTGCTTTTTTATACACAAACATACATGTAGCCTAGATAAGTAGTGTCACTTGATATGCATATTAATGTAACGCTGTAATGTAATTACAGAATGCTGTATTATATTTTTTCCTTTTCAGAATCACCTATCCCTTTTCCATAAGGCAGGCAGGAAGAATGGAAGCCAGTGACTCCAAAGCAATAGTCCAAGTCTGAGTATAATGATAAATTGCAGACAAGCATATGTATTAAAATAACGATAGAGGCAGTAGAGTCGAAGGCTTCAAGCATGTTGCTTGATTTTGCTGCTTAAATACAGTGTTGATTCTTAAAAATAGAGGATACAGTTTGTGGCAGAGGTTATTGAACAGAGCATAAGTTTGTTGCGTTCAAAATTGTTTAAGCATAACATAAAAAGAGACACATTCAGACTCAGACACCCAGTATAAGCCTGCCTGCTTTCGACCTTGAAAAGATAGATCAATTTATCCAATTACATTATAGTGGGAAATGTTAGAGTTTATGTACAGAGTAATCAGACGGGATTATGTATGATGCTATTTGTTGCTCACTATGTATGCAGAGATCACTGATAGAGCACTTGCACATGGCAAAGAAATACAATAAGGAGAAAAAGTAGCAGCAAGCGATTGATAACAAGTGCCAATCAAATGGAAAAAGGCTAGGGGAAAGAGATTAACAACATATCCTAATGTAATTTTCCTTTGTCTTATTAAAATTAGAATTCTATTATGCGTTTCTGCAAAGTGCACACTCTGCTTTTACAAAACACAGTTACATGAAGTGAAAATGGGAACTGTACAATTTTGGAAAAGCATACAGTATGCACTTTCACAGAATTAATGAAATTCGATTTGAAGCTCATCTTGAAAAAAGTGGATGCCTGAAGCTAAACTCTTAAATTCACAGTCTCTTAGATCAAGGTCCTTATTTTTCGTAATACTGCATATGCAAGTTTTCCAGTACTGAGGAAAAATTCTGGAGTGAGGAATACTGTCTAATCCTATACCACAACGAAAAGAGAGAGAATAAAATATCTACCTATCTTAGGCATATTGCTTTGCAGGACTTGCAGAAGCAAATAAAATAGGTATGCATACAGTTGGTTCAAAATGCTTGAATATGAAGAAATCTGTGTGGGGAATCCACTATTCATTCTCTGTTTGATTCAAGAACAACTCTCATTTAACAAGTCACAAGAAAAATTTCTAATCTACTATGTCACATCTTCACATGTCAGGATATACATTCGCAAATGAACATAAAAAATGCAGAGTTGCCTCAACAGTAGTTACGTGGAAAACGTGTTTTCTCACTGCACAGCCTTTTGTCTCAATTTAGTCAAATGGGCTTATTTTTTTCCTAAATTTTCTACTCCTTTTATTACATTAAAGCATGACAGTTTGGAAGGAATAACCTAAATGTTACTGTATCTCATATCTGTATCTTTGTTTATTAAATTTAAATTATCTACATCTGCACAGACCCACTGAAGGCAGTAAAGTTGTAGTTGTGACAGAAAAATAATTTTAATAACTGAGAGCATAATTTGAAAGCAGTGGGGCTAAAGATATGACTTAAGGAATAAATTGGCCTGCAGACTATTCATTACTGATGATGTTTGAGAACATAAGAACACAGCCTGCCTGTCAAGAGTCTCATTGTCATTTGCAGAGCTGACAATTAGAGAAATAATAATCATCATAGGTATAAGATGAATACATCTGCTGTTACAGTCAATGAAGTACTGATACGTTGCAGTCTAGGCTGAATGAGAGGCAATGCATGCTGGCACTGAACCAAAAGCAAGGCAGAAACTAGACTAGTTCGCTGTCTCCCTTATTTCTTATTTCTCACAAGTCAGGGTGAGATGGGGCACTGGTACCTCTGCCGTGCTTCATGTCTTTCCTGCCTCCACTCACTTGGTTGTTTTGGCTGACATCCTCTGCAGGAACGGAGAGGTCTGCATGCCTTCCCTGACAGTTTTTGGCCAATGCAGCTCTCACCACACCGCTTTTGCTGGGAAAGTACTGGGGTGTTGTAGGTACTGCTCCCTGGTGCCACAGGGCTCTCATGCTCCTCCCTAATCAATACTAATGGGTAGCAGGGCTTAAAATTGTGCCCTGAAAGATAATTATGGAAACATAATGCCATGTGTGAGTAATTTTTTCAGAGAATAACTGTCTTTTGGAGATAAAAAATCAATGACTTTAAATAATATGGGACCACATCTGCATAATGCATGAGCGAAACCGTCTTTCTAAGCATGAAACTGTCAGGAGCGTGTGCGATGTGTGTTAGTTCTGTGGGTAAGTTTTAATGGTCTGTGCTTGAGGCACTCATTTGAGTGGAATTATTTGTGATCATCATTTTCCTGCGGGAAGTCTGGAACAACATCATTTATTCCCTCACATATTTTGTGCAAATAGATAGGCCTACGTGCCTTGCTCCAGAGTAAGCTGACAGCAGATTGCGTGCATTGGACTGGGGTGCCTCTCTGAACCCTGCGTCCCTTAAGTAGCTGGTGGCTGGAATTTACCCTTTCTCTCTGAAAACTCTGCGGTTAGGTTAGACAACTTTCTGCTAAGTGCCTTGGATCTGAGGAATGCCATTTTTGGTGACTATCACTCCCATTTAGTAGATGGACAACCTGTTGGTCTACGTGATGATCTCAGAGTGCCTATGACTTGGTAAGTCAGCTTCAAATTACCTGGTAAATTCCCAGTTTGCCCAGTACAGTGCTATTTGGAGGGCCTAGGATGAGCACAGGAGGTAGTTCAATTCTGCTAGTGTCAGCTTAGTTATTTTTTATCGTACTGCCTTACACAGTGTAAACATACCAAAATTGTGACTATACACTGATGGTTACTGCAACAGTACTTTGTTTTTATGGTTTTAGCTCTTAAGCTCTTTGTATATGTAGTCTGTTAAAATACTTCATGCATTTAACATGTTATTTTTTTTTAGAATTCTTTTAACAGGAGGACTGTGGCACAAAATGTACTTGAATCAAATCCTTCACCAGAAGAGATAACAAAATGCTACACAGAAAACAAGGCATCTTAGAAAGTTTTGCAAACAGATTTTAATAACCTTTATTAAATAATAGGACTTTATATGTAAATATAGTATTTTATCCACAGATTTTAAAATGCTGCTGTTTGTTCCCAGTTTTGAGATTAAACAGATATTGCTTTATGATCAGTAAATGAATCACAGTGAGTAATGAACCATGTATAAAAATCTATGAGAAATATTTTATTAATTGAAATAAAAATTTATACTTTATGTTTCTAGATATGAGCATGTTGATCAAAGCAATAAAAACCTCCTCTCGGTTAGAATTTCTGCCCCTAGACTGTTGGGCATCAGTTTTGTCTTAATTACAAATTTAGGTTAGTCAAAAATCAAAAAATAATGTATGTTTAAAACTATAAAAAATCTAAAGAATTTTCAATATCACAGTTGTATAAGAGGGATAACTCTTTGCTGAATGAAGATGGTATGCAAGAGGGTTTAATTATATCTCCTTCTGATCGGATATATCTTTTTTCCCTTCTTTTTACGATTTTCTTGTCTTTTTTAGAGTTTAGTTTTTATTCAATTGTGCTGGGATGATATTTGTTTTATAATTTTCATTTAAATCTGAGGAGACAGCAGAGTATGTAATTTTTTTCATCATGTGACCCCTCAGTTTTTCAAAAGTTTTTGCACAAGCATATTTTCATGTATTTAAAATACATACTGGTAGTTAGAACTCAACATTGCTATCTATATGACAATGATTACATACTTTGTATTATCTCTCAGAACTACAAGTTAAAAAGTCACGAAACTAAGAAACATGTCAGTATTTTCAGGGCTATCTAAACTAAATAGAAATATGTTTTTTGAATTTTGATTTTAAACATCTCTTTTGGTTATCTTGAATGGAATTCTTCACTAAATGTACAAACCCATGTCATTTTTTTAAAATACAGAAATAAATAAATGAGGCACAGGAGAAGAGAACTGCAGACACTGTTACTGATCAGACTTACGGGTACATGCCATAGTTGGTGGGTCCTTCTCAGCTCTGAAGTAACCTTTTTCACACTGACAGACAGAAGTTGCTTCTACATAAGTCAAACTGTGTGGAGGGCACTTGGAGCACTTTACGTTTCCGGCAAATGCTTTATAGAATCCAGGCCTGCAAGCTGCAAAACAAGAAAATAAGTTTCATTAATAGAAGCAAGTTTTGGTCATAAGTAAAATCTGTTCTATGCAGTTATAATACACTTTCTTTCCTTTCCAACCTAAATATATATGCTATTTTGATCATACAATTCTTCACAGTTTTCATTTTGGTATATGGACTTCAAAAAAAAAAAAGATAACTGTTCTTGGTCTATAATGGGAAATCATTAAAAGAGGCAGCTTCCAAATTTGCAGACAGTCCTCCCTGCTGCTTGAAACTGTTACCCAGACAACTTCACTAATATTACTAAAAAAAAGCACATTTTCTATATGTTACGTAGGTTCCATCTGTTAATAAGAAAGAGTGAGATAACTTATCTGCCAAAGCTATTTATATGGCTTCCTTATTTAAGTAATGGAGGCTTGCAATGCTTAATATGTTTACCCTCACAGCGCCTTGATGAGACAAGGATGATATCCCTATATATTTACAGACGGGTCCAACTAGCCTACAGTCCCCTGAGAAGCCTCTGACAGAAGGGCCACGTCAACTGGGTCTTCTGTAACCTGTTGGCATGAGAGGCTGGCAGGTGCTGCTGTAAAGACCTTTGGAGACGTAGGAAGGAGATGCTGAGACCCTCTAGCACAAACCACCGCAAGTCTTAGGCTACTCTTAATTGTATCAGGAAACAACGTGGACAGCAGCTGCCCTGGGGATGGGTGGGACGTTGTGATGGTCAGAGTTCACCACACCCCCAGTTACTTGGAGCAGGGGTCCCTGCTGTTCTTAACCACAGCACAGCCTTACGTGCATTTTTGCTGGCCTTTAAAGCAGAAACAATTTGTTAAAATAAATTTTATCATAAATCTGCCAGGCTTGCATTCTGAAATATTATTATAAAACAATCCTCAGACTTCATCACACATGTTTAAACAGAGATTTCTTTCTTTCTCCTGCCAGCTACCACATTTACACATGCGAGCATGTATTGCAGTTACTGCCTTCTGGCTTCCCAATCCAAAACCAGAACTGAAACACACGACAGAGCAACTCCAACATGTATAGACTGTACAGACTCGTATTCCTTCTGACTCCTCCCACAGTATGATGGAAAGCATTGCTCTAAATATAATTTCAAAGATCCATGTGGTTTTTTCTCATTTTTACATATTCAAGACTATTTTCTTTACATTGCTAGAGAAACTAGGCAGTACTTCCTTTTCTTGTAATGTGACAAAATAAAAATATTAAAATGAGATGTTCTTTAAAAAGTACCCAAAAGTATGCATTTTATGGATTCACTGTCAGTTCATATTGAATTATTAAAAAGTATTAACTCACGTCTAACCTTTACAGAGATCAGTTTTGCTTCTGATTCCAAATGACTTGCTTGATATTAAAGCAGTTTCATTAGTAGCTGAGGGAAAAGACGTGAGAAGATGGGACTGAAGAAGATAACAGTTGATTGCCAATCAGAATCCAAGAGCCAATTTTTCAAATGTGATTTTAAGAGCTTAATTTTGACCCAACAATTTCAGCAGTTCTCCTCTCAGTATGTTCTTCTGAATTTGCTGAACAGACATTAGGGAGGAATTCTGCCCTGCTGTCACTGATGAAAAAAAAAAAAGTATTTCTGGTGTTAAGAGATAAGAGAGGTGGGAACAGCATGGGTTTTCCCTTTGAAAGAAGGCTACTGGTCTGATACAACTGTGATTATAGTGAGTGGTAATTTTCTACTGATTGGAAAAGACAGCAGGTTTGGTGCATGGAAGAAGGTAGCACTGTAGAAACAGGCCGTAGGCACTGACTCCTCTTAGCTTTGCTGGAAGGAAGGAAGAGAGGAGGTAAGGCAAAATCAGGGAAGGGTATTATGCTTGCCTGCTCCTTTCTTCTTTTCTCATGTCCAAATCATTCCCTAGCTTATCTAAAGATGAGTATTAAATTCTTGCTTTTAATAGCTACCTTTCATACATGTGGTGCGATACAAAGCAGTTTGTGATTAAAGAGTTGGCAATTCCAGGTTACAGTTTCATGCAAAGGGAAACGACTGCTCTTCAAAATCCTTATTACTTCTGAAATTCATGTCTGTCAGTTCTGAAATCATCCCTTCTTCCCTTCCATCCCCCAAATGACAAACTACTTTGGATCAAAAGAAACATAGCAGTCTCTTTCAAGAGATTTTGCTTAAACTTCAAGCAGTTCACTATTCCAAAATAAAACTCAAGGGGAAGATTCATTTCCAATCTAACAAAGTAAATGTTTTATTCTGAAATGGTATTCTGTAATGTATTTAAAGCAATCATGGTTTTGATATGGTATGTCTCTTAAAAGAAAGCACATATATACTCATGGAAAAGACAGGAAAAAATAATGGATGAGTAAGTGGATCTTTTTACTTCTTTTGAAGCCAACCCAAATAAATTTATCCATTAAGCCAGGTATGTGCCACAAATTCTGAGGCAGAGGAAGACATCAGGGAAGCTTTTCTACGGATAAGTTTACAAAGCTATTGGTAACCTGCTCCTTGTCGAAATGTAGTATCACACAACCATGATTACTGGATACTTTCAAATAAAAACCAGCCCTTCATATTCAAGTTAAAATAACACAAGCTGAAAATCCTCAAATGATCACAAGCTTGAGATAACTCACCTCTCTGGATAACTCAGTGTTAATTGCCAACATTCAAGGTGAAACAAAATAAACTGTTACTCTATCAATGAATAAGCTGCACAAGTTTGAAATACAGCACTTCAGCTGCTGTACATATCTAAGCTTAGACTCTACTAAGAAATAGCATGTTTTAGTGGCACAAATAAAAAAATCAATTGCTAAATTTACCATTTCCCACAGAAAATTTGCAAGCGCTAGAGTTACTACCCAGGTTTTTAAAAGCTCATTTGGGAAATGCCTCAACTGCTGTGATTTCAAAGATATGTCTCCCTCTGAAGAAAAGAAGAAGAATCCTTCATAGAGCTTAAGGCTGTATAAGACCACCATAAGCCAACTGTAGCTCACAGCAATTCCAATTAAAATTTACGTGAAAATTGCACAAAGGAGATAATGGCATATGCATTCCACTGTAATTTTTGATTTATGCATAATATTTTGTAAAACTGGGGTTTGTAAATGTTCTGCTATAAGATTGCAGATTGCATTACTGCAATGACTGTGTGTGACTGCAGGTTGTGATATCACACCATACACAAGCACTAGATGCTGTACTTAACTTTAGAATCCCAAAGTCACGTGCTATCTAAAATAAGAATTAGGATATGACTCTGTAAAGTGATTAATCAATAGGCTTACTTACATGCCTAACGTTAACCAAATTCCTCAGATTTTGCTTAGCTTCCTATTATTTCCATTGTTTATCCTCCTGTGGTGGTTTCAGCCACATAAATTACTTAGTGCACAAACTGGCTCATGGGCAGATCAGAAATTCAGAAACTTTTAATTATAAATGGGTTGTGGTTTTGTATTTGGAGGAGGAAAAAACTCAGCTTTCCCATGCAAAATTGTACCTTGTGTAAATACATTACAATTAAGTTAAAAGTTTGTTCCAGATGTTTATGTATGCAGAAAGTTTCATTTTGTATGGGTCGGTAAATCAGTATTTCCAAAGTGTTTCTCAACGTTTTCTTCACTCAGCTAATAGTTATTGTATCTATTGTTTTCACAAATTATTTGTGCATGTTAGTGTAAAACAAAATTTAACCTATGAAAAGCTGCCATCTGAACAATGATTATTCAAAAAAACCTTGTTTGCTTTTATCTTTGTTACAACGGAGTATTTATTTCTAACTTCCAAATCGCTGGGAGGCATGTTATTTTCCCTAACGTTATCTAATAGAAGTGACTTTGTGAGTTACTAATTATATGAACTGTATGAGATTTGACTTTTGTAAAGCCTGGGGGAAGATAATATTGTCTTAATGGTTAAGTAATTAGCAGGGTATCTGAATGAACAATTCAAAGACACTAAAGTTTTCTCCAATGAAATACCAGAGATCATGCAGAGAAACACTGATAATTTAATTGTCTTCATAAAAGATAACACATCTATAAATGTGATTTACTACAGCTTTATCACGATTTGACTGTGAGGTTTTTAAACCATAGAAAGCTTGTAATTAATTTCATTTTCCTTATTTAATGTTTAATATATGGCATTTAGTTTTATTTGTATTATACATAGATGCATACAAAGAGAAACTAACGCTATGCAAAGCCCTGGTGAACTCTTAAAGGAAGTGATTCATGGCTTGCTGGCTTCCCAGCCTGGGCATAGAGTGGGAGAAGACATTTATCAAGCAGCCGCAAAGCAGTTTAGTACTGCTGATGTTATTTGCAGAGGTATTGAAGCAGACTGGAAGAACTTTAGAGGTGCATTGTACATTTACTGCCTAAAAGGAGATACGATCTTAGCTGTTCCAAACAGGATGGTATGTGTGTGGTGCAAGATGCTGTGGGAAGTGCCCTTCCTCATGCACGGCTGCACAGTCAGTCTATGGCTGTTACCACTCCTGAGGGCCCCGAGCGCATCCCCCAGAAGCAGAGCAGCCGAGGGCAGCCCCGTCCTGCTGGGGCCATGGTGAAAGGCTGCCTGACGCAGTGGTCGTGAGGCCCACCCCTGCTGGTGGGAGCTGCTGAGGACTTGGTCACTGCCTGGGCTACAGCTCAGCCCTGCCCTGCCTGGCCATAGGCCTGCTGAGCTCAGCCCACCTGCGGACCCACATCCTGGCCTAGCCCACCACCAAAGGCCCAAGGTGGTGGGACAGGCCCTGCCTGGCTGCCCTGGAAGCCCCTGCCACTACCAGCCCCCAGATTGGTTCTGGCCCCCGTGGCGCCCCAACAACCTAAAGCAATGGCCGGATATATATTTTATAGCAAGTGCAGAGCAAGTCATACTTCACTGAGATCCATCTGGGAAAACAGACACATTTCCGAATCCAGGCGAAGGGAGCTGAAGGCTGACCTGTGTGCAGGCTGGCGGGCTGAAGGCCCTGGTCTTGTGGCATTATTCAGGCAGTGGGGAGTGAGGGTTTCATCTTGTGCTGGATGGGACTGTTTTTAAGGTTCTTTTGAATTGCCCAGTCCAGTTAATAAGGTCTTGGGTTGATTACCACAAAATGCAGTTGTGGGCTCTCCTGCAGAAGAGTCTTTACTGCTCGAGACTGCTATGGCCACTAAGTTCTACTCCAACCTGGAGGGGTGGAAGGCATATAGATGTGAAATCCAGAAAATGCAAACACGTTGGCCATCTTAGTGGTCATAAACCTTGTTGCTTAAAGAAAAAGGAGGATTTTCACTGCTCTGTGGGAGCACGCAATTGTGAAAGAAAGAAGTTGATTCCAGTTTTCAGTTGTTTCAGTTTTACAACATTTGGATTGACCATTATTCAAGTTAGTTGAAGTAAGGGGAGTCCAAAGGAAACTTAGAAGCAACTTTTAGGTATGTCTGGCACTGTTGGTCTGTGTGTGGGAAGGCATTTCTCATGAAAATGGGATTTTTATAGCTTGCTGAGAACTCATCAATCAAATTAAAATAGAGAAGACTCTGTTGTCATTTGCAGTGAATGGCAACCATCAGTAGCTGTGAAGGAGGTGTTTTAATCTTTCTGAAACATATAATTTGCTATGCCTTTCCAGCTCATACATTTTTAAAAACTGCCTACTGAAACCCACTAATGCACTATAAGACTTTAATATTTTTAATATTCTGCCAATATATAATTATTCCAATTTTGAAGTCCTTTTACCCCTCTGATATCTGATCACTTCATAAAAAGGGAAATCCAATTGTTCTACCACTGTGCAGAAACAAGGAACTTTAATATTATTTTAACCAATTTATATTTTTCTAAAAGTGTCTAGAAAAGAACAAAGAAGTATATAGAAAAGAATGTAACAGAAGATGCACCTTGTATATTACAAAAGGCAGAATATGATCAGAGAGTTGAGATTAGGATATTACAGAATTAGGACAATGAAGCTATGAGGAGAACCTTTGATTGCAAGTACTATCTGATTAAGTAATCTCATGTCTTCTGCTTCTTCACATGATCCTTGTTTTATTCAGGTCATGAATGAATGGACTGTGAGAAAAGAGGGGATTCACTCTGGGTCATGTTCAAACTAATAGTGAGTCTATGCAGGAGCAAGACTATGCAGGTGTGAGACTATGCAGGAGAAACAGGAGGCATCATGAAGAACTCATTGGAGGAACCAACCATGATAGATTATAAATTATGGAACACAGTTGAAACCACAAGAATGCAAGAGATAATGTATCAAGAACGCAGGGCTGTAGTTTGGTTCAGTTTCTACAGATGGTAAGGAGGGGACAACAGACACCCCTAGGAAACTGACAGAACGATCCAACTTTTGGGGAAGAATAGACTAATTTTCCTTTCTTGTTTGCAGTAAATTTGATGGAATTTATTTCTGTGTGCTTCGGCATGCACTTTAATGCATCTGTATTTGTACGCTCCAGTTAATCTCTTCTCCTGCCAATCTCTTCTGCTCTCTAATCTTTCTATTCTTTGAGGTGAAGAAGAGATAACAGCATTACTCACACACTTGACTTTGGAGAGGAACAAGGGAGAGGAAAGAAAAAGAGGCAGGTATAAGGCTGCTCCCTCAAATATAACTACATAATGAATATAGGTAAATGAAATTAATTGTTCTTTCTCTTTGTGATAATTCTTTTTTTCCCCAATGACTTATTTTTATCATTCCCATATTTCAATATTCTATTGAGGTTGTTTATTAAAATGATTAGAAGAAATGACAAGAGACCTAATTGGTATATATCAAACAGTCTTTTCAGTTCATATCAATGCAGTTTTTCTCTTTATAAAACATTATTTGCAATACAATAACTTGAGCAAAGATTCAGGTCACATACCATGTTTTTAAAGAATCTGTGGTTTATCCAAAAAATTCACACAGACAAGGAGAACAGTCAATGATATTAATTTTATCACTGCCTGTCATACTAGATACAATTCAATAGCTCATCAGGGATCTGTACTAGACAGCACAAGTGAATACTATTCTGCACTTAAGGTGCTTTGCCAGCTACTTCTCAAAGACTTTTAAGTCGGCAACTAAAGACTTCTGGTAACAACAAAGAGAAACACCTTGTTTGCCACTGAGGTGACTCAATAGTTTTTGCAATGTGAAAACAAACTATCTTATTTAACTTTTCTTTTTGCATACAGAGCAGTAATTACTCAGCGACTTAAGCTGCTTTTCATATTCCTGCTGGAGACTATCATTGCCTAGTAACGGAAGGATTTTCAAAGATCTGAGGGGAAGACTGTCTGTCCGTATTCTGCCTTTTGCTTAACTAACAGGCAAGAAGGAGACAAGTGACAGTGTAGGAAAAATACATGTAACTGGTGCTCTTCTCTTTGTTAATCACAAGCAGAATGATACTTCCACAGTTTGCCTGGCCATTGTATTTGTCACTGTATTTACAGATCTTTCCTGTAGGTGTATATTCTATATTGTTAACTTCTTTTTTAAAAAATCTTGACTAAGGACTCATTTATGTATTTTTTAAAAAATAAAAAAGAGCATCCCAGACACTTTCATACAGACTGGAATTTAAGAATATGATTCTAAATGCATAGGTACTACTCAAAGAAAGAGATGGAAAATGTTTTCAATACTAATAAAACTTTGTTTTCACTTAATTCTTAGAACTAGCTGAATTATTTTTTTCTGAAACTAATACAGTAAATGAAATTCATTGCTACAACAGGTAGATGGCAGGTAAGAATGTTTGACCATGAATGAATACAAAATTGGCAAAATGATAAGCAGCTGAAAAGAGGCTCATTTGATTGAAATATCAAGCACTGAAACTACAGGTCAAGACTCTATCCATAAAAATAAAATCTATTCATAATACAGGCTACACTGCTTTACAGAGGGTCTGCAACCTTTTAAAATCACCCCTTAAACACATTTTATAAACTGTACAGATGATTTAATGCAGTTAATTTTTTAGAGAAAGTTGCTATATTGCAACTTATTGCAACTTATTTTGTGTGTGTGTTTAACTCAGACACACCTTTCTAAAGGGGTACCCATAAATGACCGCACAGTTTCGTTTTGTTAGGTCCTTTTATATATGCCTGTATAAGCTCCAAAAGTGAAAAACAAACTCAGGCTAAAATCAAAACAAAAGCAACTTTCATGCCACTTAGATATGTCTAGAAGGAATTAGTGATTATGCTCTGACTAGTGAAGATGTGTCAGTGATTTGAGAGAAACATATTCTGGCATCTGAGTCAATAAAAAGGCTGCCTAGGTACAAATCAGAAGCTATCAGAATGCAAAGACTCCGGTTTTTAGCTGTACAGAGACTACACTACCACATTACTGCAGTGGTGCATTACTGGCACTATCACAAGGAACCAGCATTAAAAATACCACAAATGACCTTTGCAAACTTTGGCTCAAAATTTTCAAGCAGGATCACCAAAGCTGTTTCACTACTTATAGTGGCAATGATCTCTGATTCCTCCATGCGTTGAAAACCTATGTGCCTAAATGTACTGTATGTGGCCATAAAGACCTCTTGTTAAGTTGTGAAGGTGGTAATGACATAATCTAGCCCCTAGTTTCCATAGCGGTGGCTGGGACACCGATGCTGGAAGGTCCTCACCTGGCAGGATGTCTTGAAGTTGTCTCAATGATGTGCAAAGCATGAATAATACATACGCAGGCTGTTAGCCACAGAATAAAAATACTCTATGGTTATATTTGTGGAATTAGGAAGACCAAAAAGTCAACATGACTCACAGAAATGCCACACGACAAAAATGTCTGGAAGACTAGGGTACTTTATTAGAGATGGAAGAAGAGAGACAAAAACAACAAGATGAATCTCCCCGAAGAGACAAGCAAATATTTTTTGCTGCTTTGTGCTGCTGACTCTGTTGTGAGGATCCCTGAAATCTAATACATTGTTTGAGGTGGGAACTACACATACTCAAATGCACTGCTCCATACCCAAGTTAGTCTTTATTTCTGTTGATATTTTATGGATAGACCCTAAAGAAAATCCACAATTAGACAGACTTTATAAATCTTTAAAGAAGATGGTATAACTACTATTTTCTACACTGCATAATATTTAAAGGAACATCGCTGTATTTTAGGAAGATAGTGAACAAAAGAAATCTGTCAGGCTAATTAAGGCACACAATAGAAATGGTAACCAAGGAACCTCACAGCAGTGAAAAAGAAGGGAAGTAGTGCATACTCCGGGATCAGGAAGGTCTGCAGGAAAAGAATAGAAGGAAAAAATCATTGTATCTCCAAGCAGGCATCTCCAGCATCTCCAGTAATCACCTTTAACTAGAAAAGTAGAAGAAATGCAACTCTGAGAACATCTCAGGGCAATGCAGCACTGGAGTCAATGGTGGAAGTTACTCATTGTGTCCCAAAATCTGTCCACAGCAGCTGTAAGAACTCTTAACTTTGAAGTGTAACCTTAATAATGCATTTTATTACTTTTTAATCACTGTTCCATTATTGCAAAGCTTTATTTTTAAGAAACCTCTTTCTTTATTCCTCCAGTCCTGTCCAGTAAAAAGCTGGCATCTGAGTGAGCTGGAACAACGGCAATGGTAAGGAGCATTCTGCACCTATGTAAATCCTGAAAACTGAAATACTAGATAATCAGTTGTAATAGTCAACACCCCAGCTTCTTTGCTGCAGGGTATCTCTAGGGTAGAAGAAGTTTTCCTCTACTCAGCTGCCCTGGCTTATTTGGGAACTCATAACAAAAAGGACCAAAAAGGAGGAGCACACGCCAGTAGCCAGCACTAGTCTGGAAAGCTCACTGGCATGTGTCAGAATAGTGGAGAGAATGCTTGAATCTCCAGGTAAACCAATACTTTCCATTTAATGTGTTTAGTTCACTGTAGATGCACAAGCCAAGGCAAACAGAAGAATTTATGTGCTGTAAAGTGAGTGGAGCACATACACTTCTGTGTGATGCACGTTGCAGTGGCACATCCCTTCTCGTATTTTTGAAGAGGACAGATTCCTCTGTGGGTTTCTTTACCATTTCCAAAAATAAAAGGAGGAAATTGGTGCTGCTGTAGTCCACAGACTAAAGCAATATGAAAATAAAGAAAATCCATTAGACCATAATGCACATTGGGACTAGTTTATTTAACATTGCTGGGAACTGTTCAGCATATCAAATTGCTTTTCATAAGGGAAAGTTGAAACAGTGGTTAGGCAACAGTTGTAACTGGAAGGGCTTTTTAGGGGGAGGGATAATGCAGCAGTATGCTAAGTTTCTCAAAACTGCAGTGAATGCTACAAAAGAGCATTCTGAAATGCTGAAAAGCAGCGTTAAGAAATATTATTTATTGTAACTCAGAAGGAACCTTTGTTTGCTGGATTTTCTCCACATCATTTCAATATGAATTAGTGTTCAATTTGGAAGTCCATGAAGGCTTCTGTTTTCACAGAATCATTTACACTCTTATGTAGAGTTGAGGACTCCTACCTTATCAGGGGACACTGCAAACAGGCATTAGACTGTAACAAATATTTCTTTCTGCAAGAGAGAAAAATAGTCTGCAAATATCAGATCCATTTTGTGGCTCCCTCCTGCACATTATCTATCTCCGTATCATAAAAGTGAAAGCAGCATTTCTACAAGGAGGTGCTCATTTGTGTCTTTCATGATCACAATGAATGCAAACCCACAGCAGATAATTGCTCTGCAATGCTGGTGCTAGCGTAGGGGCTGAATAAATGGTCAAGTCCATTTAAGCTACGGCTTCCTCTTTTTCTTCTTTTTTTCCTTCTATTGTCACAATAATTGTAAAAAGATGGATGTCCCCATTCAGAGTTGCGTGGCTAACTTTGTTGTCTAGTTCAAGCCAGTATTTGTTATATTATTTGTAAGGTTTTCCCTAGTATCATAAATACATTCAGGTAGTGGCCAATGTGGTGTTGGTTTCCAACAAGATTTTTCTCTATTGAAACATTAAAAAAGAGCTCTCTGAAGTGGTAATAACAGTTACAAAATCTCTTGATCTGAGCATAAGAACTAAATGCTAGAAAAATATCTCCTACTATTAGAAATATCTCCTATTATCTGCTTCCTACCAGATATAAGCACAAAATTTGAAGTGCTTTCTTACTAGATACATGTACAAAAATTTTTGATATACAGAGAGCAATTTGTCAATTTATGATATCCTTTATCAAATACTACCTTATACAAGTGATTCTTTCTCTCTGTCCCTTCTACTGATACTAAAACTGATAGATATTTCTGTCTTACCCTTCACCCCATTTTTTAGTCTGTCTATGTCCACCTAGTATGAGAAACTTTTCTGTTTTCAACTCTGTAAGTATGTTAGGTAGTTCATCGTGGATTTCTCTGTTCATGTGCAAGAGCAGACCATTTGAATCTGCAGATGCAGTTTTCTCTATCCATAACAAATGATTCTGCAAGCCTGGGTTAATTAATTCCTATGATAGCAACTATTTCATTTGTTTTGCAGGTGCTTTTTTTGGAAGCAATTTTTCTGACGCTGTAAGGTTTCAACTTTTGACAAGCACTAAAACTTCCAGCCTGTTAGTTGTTGCAATGACATTTCTTGGCTGGCATTATGTCAGACTGATTTTCTGTGTAAGAGTGGTAAGTTACCAGCACACTTCTGAAGTAATTAATGGCACTTGGCTTCATGCCTCAGAACACACTCAAGGTGTACACTGAAAGCCTACTAAAGCTCTGCCTGACATGACTTATTACTTTATTACAAAACCGTAGAACAGCTTTCTAGAGAAGGCATACCTTGAAGGAATGTAATATTCTTACAGGCAGTTATTAACAATAAAAATCTGAAGAATATAGTGCAGTCACTATTTACAAGGATACCATTTCTTGTTATGGCCTTATTATAAGACCGTAGTTTTTAATGATTTAAGATCTCAATGCTCGTTTTTGGGGTTCATGACTTTCACAAGACCAATTGCTTTTCTAGTAGGTCATGTAAAGCTATGCAATTCTTTTTCTTTTCTTCTCTGTGTAACTGTCTCTTTTACACTACTATAATTAGCAAGAAATCATAGCAATGAGAACACAATCTAACTCACTTTAAGAAATACTTTATAACATCCAATTTTTAAAAGGAGAGACTTAAAAATATGCTTACATTTTTAATTACGGTTACCAAGACTGCACATTCAAGTATGGATTTGTATGTGTAATTTATTTAAGCCCCTGCTTTATTTGCACATGCAAGTCAGGAGTTTGTGCACACAAGTAAAATTACTGTAATCTTGGTGAATATATAAATGCTCAGAAATAGATAAGTAATTGTATAGGTGTCCATTTTGTGAGGCAAAAAATGCTGAAATGTTCTTATAAAATCAGACATTTGTTCTTTAAAACAGAATCCTTTTTGACGTGAAGAAAAAACTCACAAGCCTGATTTTCAAAGACACCAAACATGATTAGTGACTCCCAAACTGTTTCAGCTCTGATTTACCATATTCAGTATCATTGAAAATTAAGCACTCATGCTTCTGTGGGAACAAAATTATATTTTCTTTTGTATTATCTCTTCTTGGTTAATAAAAATTATTTCAAACACATCTTTATATCTTCTACATTACTGTACTAAATATTACGTAATTTTATTGTATTCTATCATTATTGTAAGACATGGAGTAACAACGTGGTACTTCTGAATAAAGTCACATTTCATGTCAGCAACATACACAACATCCAAATACTGATCACCAAACTGGCTCTTAATTTATCACATAAAATGATTTTAATAAAGCTCACCAACTTGCAGTCCATACATTATGCTATGGAATTTCTTCATCCATTTAAATGTCCAGTTTATATCCATATCTAGTACAAGCAGACGATATTTTAGTCTAAAAGAATTGGAAGTTGTGTTTTGTTTCAGTTTTTTTTATTTACTGCACAAGTTGTGTCTGCCTATAAAATACAGGCACTTTCAATGATAGATTCTGTTCTCAGAAACTTCACTGGCCATACTGCCATTGATTTTAACACAAAAGGTCTTTATTTTTATGTTATCAAATATTACTCTCAATCTTCGAGAAAACTGTTCCTTAATTACAGCTAACGATCAGAGTAAGAGCAACTACATTCATCTACGTCTCACCTCAGTAACAATTAGTTTTCCTGTGTCTTAATTCCATCCTATTTTGCCATGGAAGCAACACGCAAAATTCTGCAATTAGTCTATTCAGCCTTTCCTTTTCCTTTCCCTTTCCTCAAAATACATGTAAAACCATTTGCAGTACTTAGCCCCAAATTATAATAGTTACTCAATTGTGTTTACAAATGTACATATGTACAGACGCATTTATGACTATTCTCTCTGAATATACTGCATGTTGTTCTCTACAGAAGGAATACTGACTATCAAATAGTGAAAAGCAATGTTTAAGTGAAGACTTGGATTTATGTAAGAACTGCAACCTTGTCCTACCAATGAATGACAGGTAAGCAAACACCACTAAACTATTTGTTAGAAACAGTCAATTAAAAAAACAAAACATGCTTTAAAGTTTTATGTTTGCATAAAGCATAGACTAAAACTTACAAATTATTATTATTAGCAGCATTTGCAATGCTGGACAGCAGTGTAGATAGTGTAGACAGATGAATAGTAACAGCAACAATAGAAGAATAACAATATACAATTTTCTGTTCAATAAGTCTTTGTCAGCTCAGTCACATATTTGAATAATCTATACAGGGGTTGCATGCACTTCTGTTTTGTTCTTCTTATTTATATATATCTCTCTCTCAAATGAAATGGAGAGAAGTCAGCAGACAGTTTGCCCAGTAGTCTTAACATCAACATTCTTGTAATTTTTTTATTTCATAACCAAACATTGCCACCTTCTCCAAATGCACCACCATTGTTGCATTTGGATTTATGTGAATACCGAATACTGTCTCAAATATTCCTCTATTGGCCTTATAAGATGGGAATACCTAAATCCTTTGGTGATGCAAATCTAACTCCATTTTAATAAAACAGAAATCATGAAGGTGCCCTTTAGCAGAACAGTGTTTCTAATTTGTGTTTCACCAAAGTAGTTACGTGGGATATATCTTCAATCCTTGTGTCTAGAATATTCATGTGATTGATGACAAGTATCAGAGTTAAGTCTTTCTACTGAACATACTAAGATATTTCACAGAAATCTCACAGAGGTGAACCATGAATTTAATATGAATTCTCAAATAACCAGGTTGATGATAAAAATGCTGCCTCCAATAAGACTTCTCATACGGCTAGAGAAATTTGAGCATAAGAACAAAGGTAATTATTACTATAAAAACATATTAATTCTGCATAAAATCTGAAGGTTTGCCGAAGAAGTACCAGAGTAGCTTATTTCTAGTTTTCAACTATATTGGATGCGCACTACAGTGCTAAGTGTTTTCTGAAGGAAATAAAAATCATTACCCCCATCCTCAAAAAGTCCCAACCAAAACCTTAAACTTGGAGAAGTGGCTTTGTTCAAGGTGTTCCAGCAATCTTGTAGCAGAGACAAGGTCACGTAGCTAATTATCCTGACTACAGGAGCAAGGCCCTCATGAGTCACAGGCCAGGTAGGGCTCTGGAGAGCCAAACACTACGGAACAGTAACCAGCACCAACAGGTCAGCCTACAACTGAACACCTTTTTTTCCAGTTTGATACTTCCCCACAGCTGCAAACATGCAATCAGACCGATATTTAGCATAAAATTGATCTTTTAAGTACAGATTGTTTAGTTTAAAGGTTCTTTTTTAATTTACTGGCATCAGTCAAGTAGGATTGTGTAGCTATGGTATCCTGTCATTTTAAGATATGTAGATTCACATGACAGTTTTAATTCTGAAAACAAAATGTTTCAATTTTGTAACATGCATATGTGTTATTGGTAACATTTCAGGGTAATCATACATTTAAAAAAAACTGGCAACAAATTTTATGTAGAGAATTTTAAATATTTAACAGATGATCAGACATATCTGGAATAATCCCTAAACCAAAAGAAAAATGAGTGCAAAATTAGGATTATATAATCTACAACACTGACAACTACCGATACCGCATCCCCATTTCTCATATGATTGTGAATTTAATTCTAGTGAAGTTTAACTCCATTTCAGCTTTTAAATACTCATTAACAGGCCTAAAGGAGAGTTAGTTTTGGAGTTCACAAATATCTGCAACTCAAATTGGGCTGTAGACACACAACAGGAAGCAAGAGACTTACCACTCACCCACTGAACCGTGGACCCTGGTTGTGTCTTAGCCTTATAACAGGTAACATTACATTTATTTCACAACTGGGGATGGCAGATTGCTTGCATGCAGTCAATCTTCACCTTTATTTTCCCACTTTATCATACTGTGAACAAAATGACTGGGAGACAAAGGTCAGGGTCTGCAATTCTAATATTAGATGAGATACTACAGCTATCGTCGTTCAGTATTTTGAACTGTAAAATTCAGTGATCTGTGTTTATCAAAAGAATAACAATAGACTGTAGCATTTGCCATATTTCTTTGATATTATACTTTTTTTAATTTAATAGATTCATTTTTGGATAGACAGCTGGAGAGGGACGAACAGCCGGCTCTGTTAACAAACTCAGTCACAATACTATAACTTACATTTGCCACCTACATTTTCAATTAATATATAAAATCACAAATATGCATATCATGTAACGTTTAGTGTTAGAAAAATATATAAGTATTTGTCACTCATTTAGCACAGCATTTAGAAAGTATTTTAGTTATAACTTAGTTATTTTAATTGCACTGTATGGTCATTAGTAACTATCACCATGATCATCTACTCTGTATTCCTGCATAATAGATAAATTTTAGCTTTGCTTAGCAATTTCCAGATCTATTTCAACTATAATGTACTTTAGAGTGACACCATGGATCACTTGCTTTATTTGCTTCCTTACTGGTTTCATTCCAAGAATTTGAAATTTTTCTTGTCTACAACAATCTTAACTCGCCTCAAGTTGCTTTTCCTGGCCTTTCCTTTTGCAATTATCCCAGAATCTGCTTTCCTCCTCTACTCATTCTGTTTTTATGAGTATTGGGGCATAATACCCTATATATATTCTTTACAGAAATTCTTTAATGAATGCACAAAAAAATACATCCATTGTATTGGGGAATTTAAAAAAATGTTTTCATGTTGGCTTGTTTCAAAATATTGTCTTCTGCCTTTTCTGCCGCTGTCTTCGATTTCTTCTAGCTGTATTCTATGTTAGTGTGAATTATTATCAGTGCTGTTTAAGGCTAGGACCATGGATAAATAGACTCTGAGTTCCCAACTTGGAAAGGTTTCATAAGACAGCAGATGTTCACTGTATTTTTGTACAGAAAAATATATTTATATCATTACTCAGTGAACGCATGTGTGCATCTTGATCAGGCGCTAGAGAAGTCAAAAGAGGATAAGTGCTTTGCTCCCTGGGAAGTATAAAATAGGTTAGACTTTCATCCCATTGCATCACAGGCTGAATCTCCATCTTACGGTATCTGCAGGTCTGGGTGAGACTGAAGTCTTCATCATGCTACACATACTAAAATAGGGATTGTTTCTGCTCCTCACAATTTGTGTAAGTTTTCTGAAATAAAGCTTATTTGAAAACTCAGAGGAACCAAAACCCAAAATGGAGATCTTTCCATTTGACAATGCGTAATGCCATTATCTGATACAAAAATTTTTTTTTGTTATGAAACGTAAACGTTGATTAAATTAGAAGATTCTCTTATATAACCTAAAGGATAGGAAATTCACCTCTTCATATGAGATTTGTAATTCTTAAAATAAGAAAAGTTTTCGGGATTGAAGAAAGCAGCAGCTTAGGTCAAAAATGGAAATGAATACAAGCAGTCTCATCTCAGTTATAAATTTGCATGTACACATTTTAAATCTATCATAGCTGATAGAGGGGAACTTAACTGGCAGTCTGATTAAGAAAGGCACAGGACTGAAGTTACAGGTCTAAAATCTACAATACTTCTAATAAACAGGAATTAATAATACAAGCTCTCCCCATCCTCCTCCCCTTTTCTTCCATCATATAGTATAAATATTGCGCTTGCAGAATGGATCCTAATTAGACTCTTTTTTATAGCAGAGCTAAGCTTTCAAGGCATACAAATATCACATAAAGAGGCCCGTCAGATAGACTCCCAGCCACTTTTGATAATATCCGGAAGAAAATAATGAACTCAGACCCTCTTTGAATACAGATAGAAAAAGGACTTAACACAGCAATCACAAAGCACAAGAACAGAAAAAAGCCAACAGAAAGGGCATTTCTGTCAATTACTAAGTTTTAAAATTGCTGAAATATAAAACTGGAAGCAACTTCTGTTCAGTGCTACAAAAAGTGTTAGGCTTCATAATGCTTCTAGTATCTCGTTCATGATCCCAATTAAGTCTTTAAAATTTCATCCATAATATTAGAGCTACTTCTTTATATACTCCTTTCTAATGCAAAACTGAAGTACACGCAATCTTCACAATGTTTGTGGAATAATGAGATTTGAATCAACTATGAGACTATTTGAATGACTTAATCTTAATTGGCAAGAGGTATAGGAGGATGAAAAATCTCCTTCCCCTATAATCTAATCAAACCGAGCACTATCAGCTTCCAGATCGCAACGTCAGCCTTTCCACTGAAGGGCTGAGCAGGAGGTTGGGAAAAAATTAATTGTAAACATTAATGTAAATACCAAAAGTTCATACTGGTCACGCTAGGTAAGCCACATCAGCAACATTTGTGCTCCCTCTTGTACTCTCTCACTTTTGTTGCTGGCACGGCTCACCATTCCTCCCCAACGAGCTGAAGCAGGCGCTGTATGTTGAAAGGTTTCCCAATGGGCTGCTTGAAAACTCATATTGCATGTTTTCATGAGGAGCCCACAAGAACTCAGAAATCAGAACCACTTCCAACCTATTTGAGAAAGAACTTTAATTCAAATTCTCAATTCAGAAAGAAAAGATTTCTGCAAGAGCTTTTAGAAAAGAGTCCCTATTAGCTATCACTGTTGCAGCAAGGCAGAGGAAAGGACTCCTGTGGCGTTTGTGAAAAACTGGAGCTTCAGCCTGTGCCAATACTGCATTACGGCTGCAACGACCTTCCTGTCCTTGATGCTGATGCTCATCAGGTGCATCGACATATCAGGACATCAGGTCATTGGGGAAAGACAGACGTATTGTCTCTGAGTCCTGACGAGTAGCAGTCATAAGTCACCTCTAGCAAGCAAGAGGAGACCTTGCCTGAATTCCTAAGAGCTCGCTTTGACATCGGTATAGTATTGCAGCCATGAAGATAAGAGCACTGTTCAGAACAATGTGACTTAGCCAGCCAATATGCCTGAGGGAGGTGAAAGACATAAATAGTGCCTTTCCCAACCTCTTTGATAATTGTCAGAATCCTGGGAGGCAGGCTGGGGAGACCCTGCGCCACTGCTGAGGCAAATTTGAAGAACCATCAAGATTCTTGGATTATCCTTTCTCACAGCCAGTAGCACAGTGCTAGAGTTCAAGAAGTAACTTGACTTTTCAAAAACAGCTAAAAAGGAGGAACTCTCTTCACTGCATTAACAACATTAATCTGTTTATGGCTCCTTGAATCCACATATACAAGTTTGCCCAGGTTTCAAAAGCCACCACTAAACCATAAAAAAGAGACACTTTTTCTGTGTTATCCTCTGCATAGATAAGGGAAGACTCTGAAATCCCCAAGACAATGCCCAAGGCAGAGATGTCTGTTTGCTTACAAAAATATTTCAATGACCACTAACAGTATCATCTGTCTCTCATCTTTTGTATAAAACATACAGAAGCAAAGGGGAGGTGTTTGATACACAGAGGAGTGAGAAAGCAGCTGGAATTACTGCAATTTATGCACAGCCAGCCAGACAAGCTGTTGCAATGGATGGTTATGCCTTTTAGCACAGCCTGCTGTTGGCACATTGTTTAAATAAAAAATACGATGCCCAAACATTCAAAGCAATGATGGAGAGCTAATGATCAGTTTCATAAGAGTGGGCTGTTGCTTCCTAATTATTATTTGGACTCACTTTTTGATAATTTAGTGTTGAGTTTTGTTTTATTAAGTACATATTTTAGGAAATATGTCCTTTATTACTTAATACCAAGCAACTCACTGCCGAAGTGAGTGATTTTAGATAAACTGCAGAATTGGCATTCTACTGGGCAGGCCTCTTATGCACTAACCAGAAACATGAATGGAACTGATATTGCTAGCAGGTAATAAATAACATCCTTCTAGTGACGGGGCAAATCTGGCAAGTGTACCATCAAGGTCAATGCTAGTAGTGCAGGGGCCAGGATTTAATATGCTATAACAAATTGAACATTATTTCAGATGCAATGCACCATGGCTTCTATCTTACTTTCACTCATCTCACTTCGCTAAAATAATTCAAAGGACGTGGAGTTCCTTTTTTTCTCTGCTTCTTTGCTGCATTAAGGTCCGGCAAAGCACACAGAAATAGAACTGACCTGAACAAACGACTGATGGTTTCTCTTGGGCTTCAACAGAAAAAAGGTGTTACAGGAAAAACGCAGCCTTTTACTAACCGTAGACTCTACTCAGAACACAGTGGACAGAACAGAAAGAAACAGAATTTGTTAGTATTTCAAACTGGAGAAATACACCTGGCAACTGCCTGCATTTCATTCGTATGACATAATTCCTGGGAACGCTTATATGTACATTAATATGGCCAGCTGTCGAATTGCAGAGGAGGCCTGTTCAGATGGTGATGCAGTATACACATAATAATAAATATTAATAATAAAAAATATCTAATAATATATGAAACCTAATGCTTAGCTAACCTTGACCTTTAGCTTTGCAACCATTTTGAAGCCTACTAACATAGACTATAAACTGTTTTCACTAATCTAGTAAATTATTGTGAATTTATTGTGAACTTGCAGAAGATGCATCCTGTGGTTAAGGCATTCCTGGTCAGGGAGGAGGGTTCAGTCGATGGGAGTCTTCTGTACAAAAAGGGCAGTGGAAACAGTAGAAAGAGATAGACATTATCTGGGGTTGTCAGTACAGGCAGAGACCTGGAGACTTCAAGTAAGCACTAGCACCAAATATTAACTGGGTTGTGCTAAGAAAACAGCCAACCTAAATTTACCACGGTAAATTAGCAACTAGACTAATTTATTTTATTTTTCTTCAATGTCTGCCAGATATCAGTGTTTTTATTAGTTATTGTATAAGCTAGTGGTTTTATGTTTATTTATTTTTAAGCACTACAGTCCAGTTTTGTCCATCTCAATTTGATAATTAGTTAGCCAGTGGTATTACAAAATTCCCCGTGACTCAATTCTGTGCATGAGCATTGATGGCTTGCTGAGAGCTTTTGTGTTGCAAGAAAGTTTCTTCTCAGACCTGCTCACAGATGAAGCAGAACTAACCAACACTTGTTAGACAAGCTGTTCACCTGGAAAGTATTAAGCCAGTGAGTTTGATCTGTCAGCCTCCAGGATATGAGCAAGTAGTAAATGTAACTTCCAGGAAAAGTAGCACAGAAAGTTCATCTATGATGCAAACATCTGTAATGCAGAGACAGGCAACACTGAAGCACAGAATTTCTTGTTACTGTCCTAAAATATTCAACTGTGACAGGGAAAGCACAGACATCCCTATTCTATCAGTCAGTGTCTCACAGCAACTAATTTTCCACCAGTGATCAGGAAGCTCAGAGCACTCTTTCATCAACATCCAGGGAACTGAACTAAAGTGTGGAACACTTTGCCCTTCTGGTAATGTAGTTTATGTTTTAGATTTTGTTTGTGACAAGCTTTGCATTTTGCTTGGGTTTAACATGGCATTACAGCTGATAGGTGTTTCACTCTGTTACTGCCAGGTCTAGATACATCACAACCTGGAAAAGGAAAACAAGTGCCTGCAACAACTGATTGACAGGCCTAAAACACCTGGGAGAAGACCACCGCACAAGAAATAATGGCTTAGAGAAAAACAAATTAGGAGCCGATTTATATTCCAGGAGACATTTTATTGCCTGCCACTCTCTATCCCACTGAAATATTGTGATGGATTGGGGTGAGTGAAGAGAATTGCTAGGTGCTAGTAATGACAATTTGAACAACGAGGTGAAGGAAACAAACCATGCTCTGCCTCTCCCCAGAACACAGTTAGCTTATTGTGGAGGGAATATGACCCACTAGTCACTGCAGATGTGTTGTTCGTATGCACATTCACACTGTGGGCATCCCTAACCCCAAATTCTGGTAATTTTTAAGGTCTGTATTCTAAGATCAAACTACTAAGAGGGAATTGAAGACTGAAAGCAGATTAAATTGAGCCCTACATGCTTTCCACAGAGCTGCAAGCCAGCCAGCAGTTACTTGTCAAAGTATGGGAAGAGATCTAGCATATTTTGTCTACAAAAGTCTTGGTGAAAGGAGTGATAATATGTTCTGAAAATGTTAATATACTAAACCATATTTGAGCTCTTTCTATGAAAAAGCTGTAAACACAATGTGACTATGTGCAAGCTGTGCCACTTGTGAAATGATGGTGTTGCAATTACTGTCATCATCATGAACCTGCACATACAGGCATTCAGCTTTCTGAAGACAAGTGTCAATCCTGCATTCCCAATAACATTAGGAAATACTTATAGTAAGAGCTCTTTCATTTGATTAAAAAAAAAAAAGAGAGAGAAACTTCTGGATAACATCTAGAGCCAGAACAGCAGAGTTTTTCTGCCAAAGGAAAGTGGTAGCTGAAGAGGGATGGGAAGACTGGGCTAGGTAGGTAGCGCAGGTGTAAACTGAGTCATGGTTTCTCTTTAGCATCAGTGGCCAGAATCCAGTCTGGCCTGAGGCAGTATGTTACCATGACAAGTTGTCCAAAAAAATGATGGAGTAGAGGGAAACTGAAAAGAGAAGATAATCTTTGTTTTTCAGCACACTGTTGTGAAGGGAGATGGTTAGAAGTGGGTCAAAATTGCCAATGGAGCAATGGAGGTCTTAGTGATGTTTCTCAGACCTCTGAGATCTATCAGAAAAGGTCCTAGGACTGTCATGTAAAGGTAGTCTTTTTTCTCCCTGGGAAGCCTGAGAGATTTCCGGGGGTTTCAGGATGCTTTCATACTGTTTAAAAGTATGCATACTCTCCATCAACCTGACTTGTTCTGTCTCTGACACCTGCTGGCTTGTCCACCAGCACTCCCAGGTACTTCTCCGCAGAGCTGCTCTCCACCAGGTCAGTCCCCAACCTGTGCTGGTGAATGGGGTTATTCCTCCCCAGGTGCAGGACTCTACATTTGCCCTTATTGAACTTCATCAAATTCCTCTCCACCCAACTCTCCAGTCTGTCCAGGTCACACTGAACGGCAGCACAGCCTTCTAGTGAGTCAGCCACTCTTCCCAGCTTTGCATCATCAGCAAATTTGCTGAGGATACACTCTGTCCCTTCATCCAGGTCATTGATGAATATGTTGAACAGGGCTGGACCTAGCAAATGATTGGTGACAGCCAACATGGCTTCACTAAGGGCAAATCGTGCCTGACAATTTTGGTTGCCTTCTACTACAGGGTTACAGCATTGGTGGACAAGGGAAGAGCAACTGATGTCATCTACCTGGACTTGAAATATCTGGGTCATACTATGGCAGAAGTGATGCCTTCCCCATGCAGATTTATATGATCTCAGAGACAGACTGAGCTTCAGGACATAGTAAAAGTAGGGATAAGAGATGAAAGCACAAGTTGATTTTAGAAAGCACCCAGAAATGAGAAAGTAAAACTTCTGTCAGGAAAATCTCAAATCTAAGGAGGCTTAGCAGTAAACGGGTAGAAATACTTTGAGTCTTGTAAGGACTCAGATTGTGCAGATGTGACACACTAATAGCAAGGTCACTATGCATCTTTTCCTCTCTCTCTGGCCTTTCAGATCCAACAGATTTGCTTTGGGAAGAAATGAGGAGTAGCTGGAATGGAAACTGGCCACCACGTGAAGGGTTTGATTTTTTGGGAGAAGACATCCTGGAGAAAAAGACTCTTCCTAAATCTAAGAGTAAAGAACGTGTGAGAGAACTTCTGTGTCACTTTCCCCTTTTGGGAGGGGAAAAAAAGCCTGCAACAACATGTCCAAATGGTGTGCCAAAAGTAGAAACACTTGAAGCAAAATTAGGTAAATAAGGAAGAAAGGTTAACAAACTTTCACCTCATTGAAGAAATGCCAGATGTGCTCAGTGAGTAAAGAGGACTCCAACTCAATCAGGCCACTAAGAGGAGATGAAAAGATGGGAGATACTCTTCTCCCTCTTGTAGTACTTGGGCACAGCATGCTGGAAGGCTGCAGAAGGTGAAGACTAGTGTTTGATTTTTTAAATCTGCCTCTTATGGAACACTCTGTTCTTTAATTCAGAATGTTTATTAAATATATGTCAAACATTCACTTTCCATAAATACTAATTTTAATCAGCTACCTGACTGACCAGTTATTGTATCACATTGTTTTTGCCATTGAAATCAATATTTTTTAATATTCAAATCTGTTCTTGAAAATAAGTGGACTGTACATATACCTGGAGGAAAAAAAAGATTCCTTGGGCTTCTAAGTATCATTTGTGTGATCCTAACATCATGCACATTGTGAAACTGAAGTTTAATGTCAGACATCTTTTCAACTGGACAAAAATCTCTTCTAAAAAATTGTACCATGTTTTAGAATAATGCACAATATAGACTGCCCATAAACTCATTACATTTAAAATTCACATAACCGGAAAAACCTAATCTGTAGCTTTCCAAGCCTTTTTAAGTTCTCTGCTTTCCTACTCTCACTTAGACATACTGATGTTTTTACAGATTCCCCTGGCTTGAATGATACCACAAATCATTTTTCTCCAGGTTTTAGTAGTAGCCAAGCAGTTTAGACAAGCATCTTATGATGTCCAATGTAAGTAGGCCAATCCAACCTAATGCATCTAAGAAAAACAACTAGGAAACCACTCCATGGCAAGTGGGTTGGAAGTAGGGTCTTTAAGGTCCTTTCTTTAAGGTCCTTTCCAACCCAAACCATTCTGATTCTATGAAACAAACATTCTGTAGGAGATGATTGCTGTAAGTGGCAATAAAGAATGACAATGAATGAAAGTATGAGAAAACACAGAAAAATAAGCTTGTGTTTATAACACAAAATCATTGGATAGATGCACAATTGCAACTTTGAGGAAGGACTTTGATTGACAGTTCTGATGATACTTTATCTCCAATAATATCTGCATTCCTAAGAACCCCTTTCCCAGAAAGAGATTAAGCAGTTGGACTTATTTAAAAGAAAAAGCAATAAAGAGAATGTATTGTGCTGCAGAAACTAAAAAAGATTAACGTACCTAAGTACGAGGTGCTTGGCTAAGCAGCAAACTTCAGAAGTATACAAATATATAGAGCTCACACACAAGACACAGAAGAGCTAATCATTGAGGATAATGTGGGTAAAAGGTTAGTGGAGTAACAATATAAAGTTAAAAGAAGAAAGAGGAAAAATTGGAGTCCAGATGATAAGAAAAAAATTTTTAGATGGCAACATCTATTCAGCTGTGAAATAAAGGATAAAGAAGTTCTATAACCTATGACATTTTAAATCCACTGTAAAAAGTTTGCTAACATAAAAAAAAAAGGTATGAAAATCTTGGCTCTGGACAAAGTGACCTAGTCCACTCCTCTATCTTCAATGTTCAGAATTCAATGAACATTTATGTTACCAATTTCTCCAAAGACTGGCTTCATCAAATTGTGGAATTTCTAACGTTTCATGCCCATCTAAATCGCAGTTCTACTGATGGTAATTTACATGTTCACCATTCAATGTTAATAGCAGAATTTTCATTATGTAATACTGATAAGGAGATTTAATTTATATAAAAGACAAAGATCGGAAAATGTATTATCCAAGTCACAGGTGTGCTGTGAGGTGAGAGAGCAATTATCAAGATCATTATTATAGTACATTAGTGTCTAATGGTGTGTGATAAGGATTGTAAAATGCCCACTATGTACTTAGCTATCTTTCATTTGGCATTCAGTGACAAAAAAGAAAATTATCTGTCATATGTATACACTAGAACAACTGAGAAAATAGAAAGCAGTATCAAATGCTTAGGGATTGAGAGCAGAAAAGCAACAACACACAAACAGAAAAAAAACTCCTGTGCGGAAAAAAAAGCGCAGTGCCAGCTTTAGAAAAAAAAGACGCATAAGAAGGTGCTAATGTGGTGTCTTGAGTAAAGCAATTTATGTTTCCTCAGGTCTCTTAAAAAAAAGGTTAGGGTGGTGTATGTGTGTGTTTCCATGCACACACATGCACAAAATACCACCAATTTTATATACAATTTTTAAACAAAATGCTTTTCTTTCACCACAATTGACTTTTTGAGCAAAAGGTGTCTGGCTGAATCAATTTAAACCGCAGCATGGAATTTGGCAGCAGTCCATTTCTGCTGAGATTAAACCAGCTGCTACCAAATCCATTGATCCTTTCAGCTATTGATTTGTTAATTTAATAAAAAACGAAGTCTTAGAATGTGAACAAATTCACAATGCTGAGGAGACAGGATTTTGATAAGCTCTGCTGCCAGACTAAGCTGGTAACGCTGTCAAATGAGAAAATCACACATGATACAAGGATTTTCAATGTGCAGGTTGCTTAAAATACGATTCCAAGTAGAAATGTGACCTGTCAGAAAAAAGTTCTTATAATTAAAAAGGATAATCTTAAAGCAGCAGATCTGTTCCCATTGTCTTTTATCTGCTAATATTAGTGACTAAAGCAATTTTGCCATGTTTCATGCTCCTACTTGCTTTGAAAAGCCAAATTATGTTAAAGAGAAAATAATAGATTATATTCGTATTACAAAGAAAATTAGTGCAAGTTCAAGGATCAGGTTCTCCCTGAGACAGCTCCATGCCACAAGTCTTCACTGTGCAGCTCCCAGCTTTTGTTCTCAATCAAAAGAGCGTATTTCCAAACAGGTAGAGACTCTGCAGTCTGAACATGCAATGCTCTTAGCAGATACCCAGTCTGTATCACTGGCACTCAGGTTCTGCTGTCTTGTTCCCTACTTGAGGCATTATACCCATTAGGATGTACTCGTTTTCTCATGAATTCACATAAATGAATGCTTGTGACTCAGAGGGCCATAGCTATCGCTGTGTAATAAGACTGCCAAACTGATAGAGTGACCTCTCCTGCTGGTGGTGTTTAGAGCAGATCAGCAATTTACCACCAAAATAGTTTTTCCCTAGAAAATGCTAGTTGCAGAAAACTGATGTTTTCGAAAAAAAGAAGTTGTAACGAATCTGTAACAACCTGCCTGTTTTCCTACCAGCTGTCCTGAAGAACTGCTGGGGATCACAGGCTGTGAACAACTTGAGCTCCGGCAGGCTGACTGAGGACAGAGGTACCTTACAACAACTTTTAGCAGCTCAGAGGTGAATTTGCTTTGTGGACTGCATCAGAGGAAGGAATAAAAGATTTTCAGTGTTTTTGTCTCCATCAAATGGATTGACATTCTGTATGCCAAGCATAAAAGTGAAATAAGCAAAGTATATGGGAAAAAGTAGATATTACTGCTGCGGAAAGCAGTCTCCCATTTGGAAAATTTTCATGAACAAGAATTAGCTACAAGATTAGCGATTGCTGAGTTTAGCTTGCCGTACCACTCATGGATGAGCACTGTAAGCTACATCAACACTTAAGAAACAAGGGTACAAAGGCATTAGTAAAACCTGACAAAATAGAACGAGAAATGGAGGAAAATCTGGCAACACATGACTGACTACATCTTTATCATGGATTTCCTGAGGAAAAGGAGAACAGAAGCCTTGGCATTGCCAGACTTTGGCTGCTCAACCTGTTCCCCAGAAACCTGTAGTTGCAATAGCTGAAAAGCACATTCCAAACACACACATCATGCTAGACATATAAGCAGAGAATTTTATACATAAAAATGTATATATAAAGACACAGTTTCTATGTTTTTAATTACTGATGAAGAGTCCCAATGCATTAGAAGTTTCCTGTTCAAATGGGTTTCATGAATTCATTGCAGTCTTTATGTAAGTTTTTTCCACCGGAACATAGAGGATGCATGGAGATGCATAAAGAGATGTAGGGGGATATTGGCAAGAATGTATATTTTATCCTCCAAAAATTAAACTAGAAAGTGTGAAAATTGAAGTACAGGGGGAACAAACCCTAGACAACTTCCATCCACAAAAAACTGTTTACTTTACTCAAGTCTAACTATTACTTTGGGACTTGGCTCATTCTTGTTATATCTACTATTTATACTCTCCGTATAATATATAATATGTATGCAGTATTGATATGTAAGATGTGTAAGATTCGTTTTGGTTGGAAAGGACCTTTAAGATCATCAGGTCCAACCGTTAACCTAGCACTGCCAAGTCGCCTGCTAAACCATGTCCCTAAGCACCACATCTACACATCTTCTAAATGCCTCCAGGGATGGTGACTCCACCACTTCCCTGGGCAGCCTGTTCCATTGTTTGACAGCCCTTTTGGTGAAGACATTTTTCCTAATATCCAACCTAAACCTCCTCTGGGGCAACTTGAGGCTGTTTCCTCTTGTCCTGTTGCTTGTTAATTGGGAGAGAGACCGACCCCCACCACACTACAGCCTCCTTGCAGGTAGTTGTAGAGAGTGAGAAGATCTTGCCTCAGCCTCCTTTTCTCCAGGCTAAACAACCCCAGTTCCCTCAGCCCCTCCCCATAAGAATTGTGCTCCAGACCCTTCACCAGCTTCATTGTCCTTCTTTGGATGCTCTCCAGCACCTGCATGTCTTTCTTGTAGTGAGGGGCCCAAAACTAAACACAGTATTCAAAGTGCAGCCTCACCAGTGATGAGCACAGGGGGACAATCACTTCCCTAGTCCTGCTGGCCACACTATTTCTGATAAAAGCCAAGATGCTGTTGGCCGCCTTGGCCACCTGGGCACACTGCTGGTTCATATTCAGCTGGCCGTCGACCAACACCCTCAGGTCCTTTTCTGCTGGGCAGCCTTCCAGCCACTCTCCCTCAAGCCTGTGGTCTTGCACTGGGTTATTGTGACCCAAGTACAGGACCTGGCACTCAGCCTTGTTGAACCTCATACAACTGGCCTCAGCCCATTGATCCAGCCTGTCCAGATCCCTCTGTAGAGCCTTCCTACCCTCAGGCAGATCAACAGTCCCACCCAACTTGGTGTTGTCTGCAAAGTGACTGAGGGTGCACTTGATCNATTGGGAGAGAGACCGACCCCCACCACACTACAGCCTCCTTGCAGGTAGTTGTAGAGAGTGAGAAGATCTTGCCTCAGCCTCCTTTTCTCCAGGCTAAACAACCCCAGTTCCCTCAGCCCCTCCCCATAAGAATTGTGCTCCAGACCCTTCACCAGCTTCATTGTCCTTCTTTGGATGCTCTCCAGCACCTGCATGTCTTTCTTGTAGTGAGGGGCCCAAAACTAAACACAGTATTCAAAGTGCAGCCTCACCAGTGATGAGCACAGGGGGACAATCACTTCCCTAGTCCTGCTGGCCACACTATTTCTGATAAAAGCCAAGATGCTGTTGGCCGCCTTGGCCACCTGGGCACACTGCTGGTTCATATTCAGCTGGCCGTCGACCAACACCCTCAGGTCCTTTTCTGCTGGGCAGCCTTCCAGCCACTCTCCCTCAAGCCTGTGGTCTTGCACTGGGTTATTGTGACCCAAGTACAGGACCTGGCACTCAGCCTTGTTGAACCTCATACAACTGGCCTCAGCCCATTGATCCAGCCTGTCCAGATCCCTCTGTAGAGCCTTCCTACCCTCAGGCAGATCAACAGTCCCACCCAACTTGGTGTTGTCTGCAAAGTGACTGAGGGTGCACTTGATCCCTTCATCCAGATCATTGGTGAAGATATTAAACAGAACTGACCCCATTACTGAGTCCTGGGGAACACCATTTGTGACTGGCACCCAACCAGATTTAACTCCATTCACCACAGCTCTTTGGGCCCAGCCATCCACACAGTTTCTTACCCAGTGAAGAGTATGCCCATCCAGGACATGAGCAGCCAGTTTGTCCAGGAGAATGCTGTAGAAAACAGTGTCAAAGGCTTTACTGGTCTAGGTAGACAACATGCACAGCCCTTCCCTCATCCACTAAGTAGGTCAGAGAAGGAGATGAGGTTAGTCAAGCAGACCTGCCTTTCATAAACCCATGTTGACTGGGCCTGCTTGCCTCGTTGTCCTGTACGTGCCAAGTGATGGCACTCAAGACGATCTTCTCCGTAATGTTCCTGACCCCACTGAGGTCATGCTGACACGCCTGGTAGTTCCCCAGATCATCCTTCGGGCCCTTCTTGTAGAGGGGTGTCACATTTGCTAATCTCCAGTCAACTGGGACCTCCCTGCTTAGCCAGGAGTGCTGATAAATGATTGAAAAAAGATATATGTAAGATTAACATTTTCTCATTCTATAATACGCTAATAGTGCCAGAATTCAAAGAGCAGTCTCTTGGGTGGCCAAGTGAACAGTTCGAAATAAAACATGTGCATGCCATGCCAGCAGCCAAAACCACTATTTAATAAGAAGACAGAACAATAAAGAATTAATACATTACTATGGAGATAAGCACCTTGATATGTCTGAAGTGTAGGCTTTGAATTTTTCACATTTTCAATTCCATACAGGTTTACTCTATTACTGAAAACATGACATGGGTAAAGAGCACATTAGACAAGTCAAATTCAAGGAAAACTTAATATGTTTGTAGAGGTGCATGACATGTGAAATAATGGAAAATGACAAAGCCCAGGAAATCTAGATCAGTATTAATGTGAGTCTCAAGGAAATCCATATAGTTACAAATTTTCACTGGCCATGAAGTTCCAGACTGAAGAGAAGTAACCCAAGGTCAAAGCTATGAATGGTATGCAGCCTGTGCAATAAAAATGTAAATATCCTTCATTCTATGAAACTATAATAGTGCTTAGTTACACTATGCAACTGGTTGTCAGCACAGCAAGGAAAAGAGAGTGATGAGTCTATTCTTCATAGACATTCAGCTCAGATATTGATAAACAGAACTATAGAAAGTGCAACTCTTACTGTTATGGTATTTCTTCTGTATATGCACACACCACATAGACATACAAATAAATCTGTATGGATCAAGTAAAATAAGGAGAAGTAAAACTAAAAGTAGATAGATTATTCATAGGCATCAGTAGTGATTAGGGGGTTGACAAAATACCTGAAATGATTTTGAACAAATTAAAAAAGATTGAAAATCTATCTGCTATTTTTCTGTCTCCATTTATTCATTATTTGTATTGGAACAATTACAGGTTGGAAATGTGACATAATCAAACCATCTTTCTGGTGGGCTTAAAGTCAATTTCCCTTCCAGTCCTGATTCAATTTAAAATATATTGTCTTTTTGCGTGGAAATCTACCTTAATGTGAAGATGGTTAAAACTGATAGTGACTCCAAATTCTAAATATTTCCATGACATAAGGATTTACATTTCAAGCTCTGCAGTGCAGGGGCTGTTCTTTCTGGGTATTTTAGTGGGATCTTGAATGAGATAAACTTGAGGCGAGATAGGGCCTTCTGCACATCTGCCATAGCAACTGAGAATTATATGAGCATTCAAACAATGAACAACAGTGAAACATTCAGTAAATTCTACTCATGTGATTTTGTGAGACAGAAGTTGTGTTTTATTTATTTGCCTTTGATGCATCCCAGAGCCATCAACAAGGAAGTAAACACTGCGATTGTGAAATGAAATAGTAGATGCTATGCGCTTAATATAAACTTCTATGCCACTTTGAACATTAAACCTTATTTAGGATACGTTATTGACATGAGAATATACTAATACTTCCCACATTGTTTCAAAAAAGCCATTGATTGCTCTGTTACCTTTAGTGTTTGAAAGAGATACATTGTCTTACTTTCTAAAGAATGGTGACTCAAACAATGTTGTATCTTTTAACATTTCATCCCAATGTGAAAACTGAGTCCTGGTACCGTCCTAGATGACTAGGACAGCATGATTTCTGTACCTGTTATATTCTTCAGCATCAGGAAAAAAAAAAGTCCAGAAACTAATCCTGAAGCACAATAAAGAATTAAAACTTCCGATGTTTAAATATAATATACTTTGCAGTAGAAGTGACCAACAATTTTTCTTCCAATAGAAATTAGTAACTTCGATATTTATATTTCAGAATCAATTTGGTTAGTTCTATTGTGTTAGTTGATGCAATTAGAGTAACAGGTTTTAAATGGGTTTATATTTCAAGTATGATTGTACTGAATTGAATTATTCCCTACTTATCATGAAAATACTGGATGAACATTCCTCATTTTCAATCCACACTTTAAATTGATTTCCATCCACTTCAGCATGACTAAATTTTTAAAATAAAGTAGGCAGATACTTCACATTCTCAAGTGCTGTCACAAGTAGCAAATTGATCTAGAATGTAAAAATAACTGAACTAAGCCCGATTTCTCTATACAAATATGCAAATGGCCACACACCTAAAGGAGTCTACACATCGCCATCTGTGCTCTAGCTCAACATTTGACTCACACAAAATGATGCAATGTATTTTTTAAGGCTTTCCATTTAGAGATTTTAATTGTTGAAGAAATGTTGTTGATGAAGTTCAAGGTGACATGGAAGGGAAGACTAAAAGAGGGTACAAAGCAACACAAGATGGACTAGATAATGGGGTTTTCTTGTCAAACAGTATGCAAAGGTCAGTTCCATCCTGGAGAACCTTGGAAAATCCTCATAATCTCTTCTATGCAGGCATATGTAATGGAGTGCTCCAAAGAAACAAATTACCTCATACAATCTGTCTTTCTGTGATACACAGAAACTCCTCTTATAGCTCTCCAGCTTCTCGCAGAAACCCTGACTGATTCATCAAATTCTGCCCCAGATGCTGGAATGAAAATGTCACTTCCCAGAGAAGCTAGCACAATGTTGAGGACACAAAAACATTTTGCATAATAAAAATTATGTCTGCATTGTAATGTAAAGTTATATAACTAATGCATATGGAATAGCAGGGTTTTAGAATAAAAATAAGACAACATTTGAAAATCCTTATCCCATTAATGACACCTTTTATGAAAGGATAGCAAAGAGAGTTTTAAGGCTGGTAGTTTTAATTCCTAACATATTTTTGTGTTTAGTAGTGGGGAAAATATTTATTGTGAGTAAGAGATACAGAAGAAAAGAAGAAAACTCTTATTGGACACCGGTATGCATCAAATATTAGATGAGTTTCTGTCACAAAAAAAAAATCATAATAAGGAATACGCAGATACAAAAAAAAGGCTAATGTACATATCTGATAAATACAAAAAATTGGAGTTCTTAGAGACAAATCAGGTTTATTTGCCCTGACTCACATGGTACTCACTCATTTTCTGCAGGACTGAGGAATGAGACTCCTGTCTCATGACATGACTCAGCGTCGTATATGGAAAAAACAGACACCACTCTTACAGAATGGCACTAAGGAAGGTGGCGGTAAGGAAGGTGGCGGTAAGGAAGGTGCCATTTCTCATGTGGCACATGCAGGCAAAGCAGTCCTCTTTGTGGGTTCAAGCACAGTTGGATGACTGGGGCTCAGAAACGAGATAAGGGTCTGACAGACCATTAGCAATGACAACTAGCAAACATCAGCAAGAATAAAGTAGTAACTATTGGGAAAGATAACCAAGGCCTTTGGATCTATACACAGCAGTTTCCTTAGGGCTTTCTGCACGTATCCTGGCTTGCAGGAGGGAGAGCATCATCAACAAGGAAATACCACAATGAAGAAACAAAACCCCACTGTCTTGTAGCATCTGTACCAGACAACTGCCTGCATGTCCTTAAATAAAATCAAGAAGTATAGATACATTAACTGATATATCTGATGATATAAATCTACTTAGTACTGCTCCTGTGTGGACTTGTTTTCCTATGTAGAGGTGTGTCATGGTTTAAAGCTGGGCTGGCTATTAAATGAACAACTGACACTCTTTGTTAACCCTCTCCCTCCCCAAAGGTAGGGGAAAGAGAACCATGCACAGGGCTGGTAAATACAACACAGGAGTTGTGAGATACTTATGGCCTTTCGGAGAAGTAGCTAGAGACCAGAGAGAATACCTTAGGACATTTAAAATGGCACTAGACTCTGCGTTTAGGCAACTGAATCTCATTACTAACATCTGACAGGATGAAATGGTGTTAGAGGATCAGATCTTGAAAGAACATCAGCATTAACCATGTTTGAATCTGTTTTTAAATTCTCTGCAGATGAGATTATCATAATTATTCTTAATAACAAATCTGAAATAGACAATGCATGTATTTCTTGTAATAAAATATATCTGCATTAGGTACTGAGAAAGGTCAGTGAAGTATATTTTTTTTACAATGACCTGCAGACTTCCTAATGAGAATTAAAAATCCAAATACTAAGTCAATAAGACTTCTTATTACATGCCAGAAACCAAAGCAAGGATCATTTCTGATTCGGCTTCTGAATAGCAGGAAGCAGTGTTGTTCATTATACCCACCTTGTTTTTCAGTCAGCTGCTGGAGGTTACAGTTTTCCAATATAAACATCGATTGTAATAAAAGAATGAACATAAGTCCAGATGAAAGGGTAGTTGCTTTACTGTTCTTTGAAAAGGAGGATATATTCTCCAGCTCTCAAAGCTGATTACTTATATGGACAGGGGGAGGAAGAACTTAAGCTAAGACACCACCACCCTGGGGTCGAATACTGTTAAAACTTCATTAGTTCTGTGTTCTCCAGAAACTCATTATCTGAAATAACATTTGATATTTCGAAAGAGTCAAAGGGAATGTAAGAGCCTCTCTTACTCTCTGCCCTTTTGCATTTTCATGAAAAGTCTAAGTGTATTCGGCTTCAATAAAGTATTTTAAATTCTATTTGTTGCTTGTTTGAGGAAGATGGCTTAAGTCAGTATTACTCGGAAATAACCGAAAAAAACCATCAGAAAATATTCTTAATCCATAGAATCACAAAGTAAACCAAGTTGAAAGGAATCTGTGGAGACAGGTGTCCCACCCCCAAAAGAGCAAGTATCAGATAGAGCTGAGGGACTCATCTAGTCAAGTTTTAAGTATCTGCAGGCATGGAATTTCCTCAGCCCTTCTAGGCACCTGCTGTAGTGCTTTACCACACTCAAAGCAACCAGGGATAAAATTTATCCAATTTCTGAACAAATTTCCTATGTTGCAACTTGAGCCCATTCCATCTTCTCTTTTGCCCTTATGGTCTTTAGAGTCTGGTTTTGTCTTCTCTATAATGACCACCATTATTTGGCTGATTACACGCCCATCAACCTTCCCTTCTCCAGGGTGAACAAGGCCAGCTCTCGCAGCCTCTCCTCGTACAGGGGCCTGCTCTTGCACCTGACCAGCATGGTGGCTTGCCGCTGGGCTCGGCCCAGTACCTCAGCTTCTCTCTGGCACTGAGGAGCCCCAAACTGGGCACAGTGCTCCGGGTGCAGTTTCTCACGTGTCAAATAGATGAGAAGGATCACTACCTTCAGTCTGCTGGCTGAAGTCTCGCTGGCACCACCCAGGATGTGGTTGCTTTTCTCTCCTGCAAGGGCACACTGCTAGCTCTTGTTTAACCTGCCATCTACCAGTCTTTTTCTGCAAAGCTGATTTCTTGCCAGTTAAGACCAGTAAAATAAAAACTTGGCATTATTCGCTTTTACCTTTATGTAATAAGGATATTTTAAACTTCCTATCGCATTTGACTTTCAAATGTCCCTCAGCCATCTACTAACACTCCCCAGTTACCTCAAATGGCTTATCACTGCTACATGTTTTTCACTCATTTCCCATTCACTCCGAATGGGAAAAATAAGTCAGCCCTTTCTATCATGTAAAGTTACATTCTGAGTTCAAATGAGTCTTCTAATAAGTGTTTATGCCCATGACAAACAACATGGGGCACAGTTGAGAAAAGTGTCTTAAACTTTCTAACTACATATTATCATATGCATAGATTCATTATCTAACCAAACACTGCAAAACACAGACCAAATTAGGAATCAGGTTGTTTGTTTTCTTTAAAATTTCTGTTTTTCAAGACAGTTTTGGCTATAAATGTTTTGGTCACATCCTACCATCTGCAGTGGCAACAGAAGCAGCTCACAGCTCCTCATCTATGTGTATGCTCAGAAAAAAACTTCTTCTTCTTGATACATGGCTTTCATAAGCACTTTAAAGTACATCATACATGTCAAGTTTAAAAATCTCAGATCTAGGATTCTTAATAATTTGTTTCACTCTACACAAAAGAGAAGCCAGAGAAATCCCCTTATTCAATCTGTTAATTTTCCACTCTGTATGTTCAGTTACGGAATGTATGATTTTCTATTCTTGACTTTCTTTTTCTAATCATAGTGAAAACCATCAGCTTCAATCTGTTTATGCTCTGGACTTAAGTGACTACTTCTCTGTTCATTGAAAGTGAGCAATATTACACAGAATCACAGAACGGTAGGGGTTGCAAGGGACCTCTAGAGATCATCCAGTCCAACCCCCCTGCTAAAGCAGGTTAGCCTAGAGCAGGGTGCACAGGAATGCATCCAGGCGGGTTTTGAGTATCTCCAGAGGAGGAGACTCCACAACCTCTCTGGGCAGCCTGT